>CM052327.1:692040-894230 GCA_028455615.1 Lasioglossum zephyrum | reverse complement strand
AAATCCGAACTGTATCGTGTTTTTTGTCATTTTGTTCGGAAAAATATCGCGAATGTGCATCTAAAAAGGAGAATCCGAAGATTTGGATTTGCTCATGTTTATTTAACGGTTCATTTTATAGAATTCTTTAAAACACAGTTCTCTCTATGAGACCATAACCCTTGAAAAAGTGGAACCCGAAAAATTTTAAGACTTTAAAAAAGCTCATTATATGACACATCCTTTGTAAGGACACATTTACGTGGAATGATTCTATCAAAAGGTATGCGAAAGATCAGCATAAATAAAATCACAGAGTGAAACAATCGCTGTTGCCATTCCACAGTTCCAGCAAGTCCACAGACTGTCCACGCGGATTTGTATTTTCGCAGATCGTCAAAAATCCGAACAAGGAAAAAAAGATCTGGTGACAGAGCAGCGCTATAATGTCAGCATATTTTTGAAGCGTCTGACCCGCGGCTTCGTCCGAGATTGATCTGACCCGGCTAACAAAGGGAAGCCGTGGTTGTCGTACGGGGGAAATATGAAACGAGCTAACGACTTTTTGGCCAGCTACGTCCACACGTTCTTATCGAAATCCTTCCTGGAAAAAGTGCTCGCCACAGAAGAGTGGCTCTTCGCGGCGCAAGAGTGATCTCGCGAGACAAGAGAGTGGTCCACTCGTGTCCAGCCACTCGAAATTAACCGGTCGGCTACCCGTCATAACAGCCCCGGTGATACTCGCCCGAAAAATCATCCACGGTCCGGAAGCGCAACCACACATATCCACATAGGTGCGCGCGCACGCACGCGTGAGCGTTTCTTCAGAATAAACGTGGTCCAACGTTTTAATTCAAGAATCGTTGAATGGAACCGCTTCTGGCTAGCCACGGAGAGACCGAGCCGAGAGAGCAGAGAAGCGACCGGGGCTCTTAACGGGCATTTCGGAGCCTTCCACGCACCATGGCCCCGCTTTTATCCATAATTTCATCTTAATTTCAGACCGGTGTCTGCGGTACCACGTCGCATTCCGGTTTATGAAATTCTCCGCGGCATGACAGATGGTTCCGGCGGCGTCGTACGTGATTCTCTCCTGTTACATATTTCCTCTCTCGCCTAGCCTTTTCCTCTCTCGCCCTCTCTCCTCTTCTCTGTATTCGCGCGACAAGACTCGACAAGGACCCGGCCCCGGTTTTGCTTTTCTCGCTCCCGCCTTTTTTTCTGATCGTACCGGCCGATTGCGCGCCTGGACCAGCCTCTCCAATTCGGCCCTATCCTCCCCGTCCTCCTAAGCTGACCGCCTTCTAACGCGGCGCCGCGCCGCCATGAATGAGGCCGAGCGTGACTCTTGTAATTCAAATATTTGAATTCATTAGGCGAGCCACGGCTGGGGCCCCCTTCGGAACCCTCGTCTCTTCGTCGTCCTCTTCGTCGCCACTCTTTTCCCCTTTCCTTTCCAAGATTTTGCTCCAATCCAGGCTCCAAAACCGCGCGTGTAACTGGCTACCGCTATTAGCGACCCGCCGTCTGGTTTGTCCTCTCGTAACCACGCTCGTTACACGCGTGCCCGATTTCACGTTTCGTATAAACGGGAATAAAATGTACACGCTTTTATGGTAACACCGTGTCCTCTTCTCCCCTCCCCCACCGACTCTATCCAACATTCCGCCGTTCACTTCGTATGCAGACGCTCGCTCGGATTTGGGAATCCTTCGTTCCGGAGCCTCCCCGAAGCAAATCACTCGGCCCGCCTGATTTCTGTTTCCCCTGTGGCCTTCGTCGACTTTAAGCTAACCCTAAAATATTATCAACTTTTTCGTTTTAGATATATTTTTAGAAACAACTGAAAACAGAAATTTATATATACTCCCTCGGACAACGACGTAAAAAGCACACCGTTCCACTTAAGAGCGACGAACTCCGCTCCGAAACGCCTCGGCTCGCCCTTCGGGGCCATATAAATGTGATACTCAACAATTTTTCACGGGACGTGTAACAACTGCGTTTTACAAGCTACAAATATTATTTGACAAAAAATCGGTAGCGTGACAAACGAGGGTAATATCTTTTCCCGTAGGCGGCACGTGAATATTCGCGACACGAAAGCATGAGAGAGAGAGAGAGAATCGAGCAGTTATTTAACGTTCAAGTAGCGTAGAGTAACGCGGACATTTCGCCTGGAAGTGGCCCATACGTCTCGTCACCGTATTACGTTCAGTTGCGCCGTCGAAGTACGTGCGAATGCAACTGTACCGTTCTTTTTTTTATGGGAACAATTGCATTCCGTACGTAGAAGCTGAATGATAACGCGCGTGATCCGTGGGAGGGCCTCCGGGTTAGGACGATCGTGTTTTTCCCAGCCGATCGTTCCGGGACGTGCCTAACGAACTAACGTGCTCATTAGAAAATTCTGGTGGCCACAGGTCGGGTTGCATTAGTAATCAACCGACAGCCTCTACGGAAACGTTCGACGCGTCGAAACGATACACTGTTGCCCGACCACCAGCTGCGCCAAGTCATCGAGCTGAAAACATCACCCGGGTGGAACTTCGCGAGAATCCCGATGTCCCTTTCTTTATTCGAAAGTGAAGGAATACTTAGCGCCAGGTGCAACGCACGGTCCTCTAACGCTGGCGAACTATCGCGGACTTTGCTGCTTGCCAGCGAATTCCTGTCACGCGCACAGAAATCGTTCGAACGACGAAACAAAAAGACTCCTCCGTAAAAAGATGATGTTTCAATCCTCCGCGTCCGCCACGCTTAAAAATTTACCTTCAATTTCACAGCCAATATACATACCGCAAAATACCGATGACAATAGGATGACTCTACTACATTCCTTGCGCAGCACATGCTGACTTGCTTTATCAATTATTTCCTCTCAACCCGTTCGTTGCCAGCCACTCTCGTTAGAGCTACTTTATCTTCTAACGCGCATTCGATTGACGTTTCTTCTCTCTTCAACTTCCTGATCTTTAGTGTATTTTTTCTTTTTTTGTTTAATAAAATCGTCAGCGTGTGCTTCATTCGACCGTAAGAATATCGATCGCGTCCGTACGAACATAAATTCGATATTAATACACACGCGCGTCCCGAATACGCGGCCGCAGAAATATTTAGCTTCTTGTCAACTCGGCTGCCGCTGAAAACGGATTGTGTATCGTTTTTTCATCCCGTCATTGTTCTGTCAGCGTCGTTCCATTCGATTCACCTGTGTTTTGAGACAGACCGTGTACTGTAATGATCATGATGAATGTTCGACCTGGAAGTAGACTCTTCATGAAGATGTTAATGGCGATTGACGGATGCTTTCCGGTGGTACAGGTGGACGTAAAGATGAATCGGAGGATTCATTGAATATTCCGCTGCGTGCATTGTAAATACATCAAACCGAGAAATATTCACGTTTCTATCTGGTTTTCTCGTTTATACGCTTATTTGTCGTGATTCGAGATCTGGCGGAAAAAAAAATACAATTTTCATGTCCAACGTAAGATGGAATGACACAGAAAATGTTACAAAAATTAGGAATTACGATAGAACTGAATTCGGGATCTCGAAAGCATTTTTCGAAATAGCAATCCGTAATGTGTTAATTCAGTATAATTCAGTCGATGGAGTCGATAGCAGCTACATAAAAGAGGAAGAGGGCGATGGTTTCTCGAATCTCTTCTTGTCAGTCGGGACCGCTTCTCCCCGGGCAGATCTTCCGTCTCGTTACACACGTGTGCTGTGTAACTACTGTGCGCGGCTATGGGGAGTCCACCACGTGCAACAATCTCCAATACGTATCGGCGGGGTATGCATAATAAATGAGAGAAGTACGCGTCGGTTAGCGGTGGTACCCGTTAAGCACCATGTTTCGTTTTTTATCGACCCGGTCATCTCTAATTCGGCGTGGGCGATACACTTTTCCTCGTACTCCACATTGGGCGACACGATGGTACCTCTGTCGTACACGGCTACGAGGTGACTTCGAGTGAGAGAGCCTGATAGAGTGCTTCGAAGAGACACGGTAATCGACGCTACACCTAAAACCATTTTCCTTCCCATTTATCACTATTTTTCTCGCTCCTTTCTATTCGTGTATGGGGCCACCCGTGTCGAATATTATTAGAAAATTATGTAATTCATCCTCCTAATGGACAATCAGCAATGTTATCCGACACAAAACATCTTCTACGTTTAGAAAATTAAATTACTGCCTTCCGAACAGTTCTTCGATTCTCTCCGGTAGGAAGCGTGGCGACTGTGGCAATATTCAGACAACACTCACCAAAGTGAAGTTGTCATTTTATTTACCATGTTTGAACGTTATCATTTTGTCTTGTAGGGAAAAGGTACATCACGTGACATAACTAGCAAGTAACTAGAATCTTACTAGATTTTGTGTCGAAACATGGGTTTGCTGTGCCACCGTTTGTGAAAACGTGGAATCATAGCAAAATTGAAGCGTCAGGCTGATATATATGTATGTTTATCAGTGTTACCACGAAAAAAAACTTTTTTCCCATGCGGAGATCAGTTACACTGATAAATTACCCTAGAATAAGTATGCCTACTCCCTTAAATATATATACGTTTCTACCTAGTGTACGTTTTTTTCGCTCTCTATGTATTGTCCTCTGTCGCACCAGTCTAGTTCACACCGTCAAAATAAAAGTATCTGTTCACCTAACGCACGAGACAAACGGTTATTTCAAATTCCCTTTTCCTCTATCAGGCTTGTGAAATTGATAATTTCGCGAAATGCTCTCAACAATGTTACTCACTAATGTGAAATTGTCGTTTTATTTACCATGCTTTGAACGTTATCATTTTATCTTTAACAAAACAGGAAACGTTTAATCGATCGATTATTTTCATAGAAGAAAGATCAAAGAATTGAGTTAAAACATTGTTAGTAATATCGTTATATTTACAATGTTATAAGTTATTAATAAATTTAAATAATTAAATTCAGCCTTATATATTTATTGGACGCTCTAGTCCAAAATTCCCTGGAGATCCTCTAAATTGAAGCAATTCAAGTTAGATAGAGAAACCCTTTTAAAATAGAGATTAATGAAAAGAATATATATGTACAAATTTCTCAATGCTGTTCAGTATAATTAATTATACTTTTTCCATAGATTATATCAGGAGCATGAATCTGGAATTCAAGTGATATTCCGTCAGCCTCGGAATTTGACTGTTAGATGTCTCACTTTATCCGACGCTATTTTATCGAACGGTGTTATCTACGATGCAGATGGAAGCTAATAATTCTTTAACGCGACACTAGGCTCAGGAAAGGGGAGGTATACATTCATCAATAGTGATGATCAACACCGCTGATATCCTCGATCAGACACTGCCCGAAAAGGAGAGCAGTGGACGCCGTGGCCTAATAACACACCTCGACTGCAACATTCTCGCCCCCGTAATAATTGGTTGCCATGCTCGGTCGCCATTCGAAGAACGATGAAGATCTCCCGTCGTTTTATTTCTAGTGCATTCATAACAGAAGTGGCACACTGTGTGGCCACGACAACCTCGTATATTCCGTTCACGAGTTTCGCGATTTAAAAATCCTTGTTAACTGCTCCCATAATTTCGCCGCGGGAGTTTTATAGATCGTCTTATTTGAATGTGATTAAATAATATTTTAATTTTAAATTTAAGATTAAATAATAATAAACCAATATATGCACCATACTACGTGTTCAAATAAATAAAAGTATCGAATATTCGTTCGAATGAATGTATACTTATAAAGTTTCTTATAAATAAGTCTAAGCGCGACAAGATCCGCAGTGTCCGAGATAGTTCATCTTATGTTTCTTGCGTTTAGCGTAAGGATAACTTTGGCTCGAACCGTTCCACATGTTTGGTGGAATGATTGTTGTCAAGGATAGAGATGGTCAGGCTTTAGAGGCTAGCTGATGGTACATTGAGGAAGGTGTAAGTTTACTCGTCGTGTTCGCTCGCGGACTAATTTACAGAGATCTTATTAATGCGCGGAAACGTATGTGTCCAGGCCGGGGGAATGCCGAGTAAGGCTGACACCGCGTGAATTTAAATTGTCCTCTTAAACGAGGGCGCCGGTTGTCTAGCGGGAGGATCTCGCTCACGTACTCGGACACGTTTCTCTTGGGGACTTGTAGACTCGTCGGTATGATTGCGTGTACACATGTAGAAGCTCTGGTTAAAAAGTGCTCGGAAACGGTTCTCCTTGTACGACGAATAAACGCGGCTGTATGCGTGTGTCATTCATGGGGATGAGCTCGTTTGCGATAAATATGTCATTTAAATGATACTGGTTTCGTATCGTTATGATCTGCCGTGGATTCACGCTGGCATAGTTCTCCTCGGCTGTTTCCACTCACCGACCCTTCGAAATTCCGTAAATCGATCCTCGCTGGTGCTCGAGGATACTTTTCTCGAGAAGCTGATTCTTATTATAAAATCTCTTTTTATAAAGTTTCTTGGGAATATTTTATTTTCGTATGGCAATTTCATGATGCTGATGGGACGGGATCATTAAGCGCACAGATAGCACGCTATTCCTGAATTTTCGTTCTGAAGAGAGGACAATTTCCATTCGCAGCCCTCGAGTTCCCGCACGTCAGCGATACTGTGCGATTCACTTTACGCGTGTGCGTTGACGTGGCTGCCGAAAGTCAGGCGCCACAGCGCGCATGGTAACTCGACCTCAATCCGCAAACTGCCATAAGCACGTTTAATCATTGTGAATCTAACGTTCTCATTTCATTCAGTTTCAACGTCTGTAAGCCTCTAGTTTTTAATGTCGTCTGAAGAATCAATATTTTCTATCCACATTTATGTAACGCTGTATTCTCCTGTTACAGCATAAACCGAGCAAATGTAAATCTAATAAATGTAAAACTAATTTCAACTTCTTGAATCGCGTCTACGAAAATGTAAACTGGTATAAACACTGTAGCCCGCTCATCAAATTCTATCGCAGAAAATACATTTCATCTTGAACCTTGTGATTTTAGTTCGCTGTTGCTACAGGAGCGTCTCTCCATCCGGCGATGCTCCAACAATTCCCTAAATTCAGAATTTCATTCCGTTACTGAATTTTCGATTTCTGTTATAGCGATCGAACAGGCACACAACTTCGCTGCTTCACTCAGCGAACTTGCACCGTTAAGCAACGGAACACAAATGTAGTTGTACGATAAACATGGACTTTGCTTTGTTTTGTGAATCGATTAGAAATAGAGGGCATTCTCTAATTACAGTGGGACGGATTTATTGAAGAAACGGTGAAGGAACTATCATCGGAAGGGGATTATGCGACAAAGGGTTAATTAACGAGTGATTTATTTTCGTTCGAAACGGAGGGTTTCTCGCGTTCCTGTTCGCGCGGCTGGTATAGTGACCGATTACGAGATCGAAGAATCAGTGAAAGAACTCGTGCCGTTCCGCGATGGCTCGTTTCTCCGTTGGACACAGCGTCTGAGGAAGGACACGACGAAGGAAAAGAAGAAGCAGCAGCCGGGGCTGCCGCGTACCACAGAACCCGGGAGGCTGCTTAGCACACAAAGAAAGTTCGAAAAGTCCCTTCTTGCCAACCTTTTTGCCCTCCTCCCCGTTCAGCTTGCTCCTTGACTTCGCCGCTTGAAGGAGCGAAGGTTTGGTCCTCTATCCCGTTTCTTCCCTCTTCCAGCATCCCCTTCGATCCTTCTCCAACAGCCAGGTCCCTCTTCTCTTCTCTCGCTGCCCTCCCGCATGCTAATGCACGCACGAAGCGCAACTGTTCTCGCGGCCCTCCGTTCCTCTCTTGCGTTCCACTCCCGATTCCCCTCCGTCTCTTCGTTTATTTGGCCAAATTTGATTCACCAACGAGATCCGATCTGACATCCCGATCGCTTCTTGTCCTCCGCCTCTTCCTTCTCTTTCCCGCGAGGCGGCCTTGCGTCTAGCGTTCTCTCCCTGTCTCTTCTTTTCGCCCTTTTATCCACCGTCTCGCTTCATCCAAATCGTCCTCGATCCTGCCGTACTTGTCGTCGGCCTCGTCCTCGTCGTCGTTGCTGTCGTCGTCGAGTTTTTCTTTCGACACCGTTCTAGCTCACCGGCTCCACCGTCACTGGCTGCCTCCGATTCGGTCCATCGAATTAGGAGCTCGCTTTTTGGTGGTCGGCTGCCTCAATCCTTTTTTCACTTTCTTGCGACACCGTGCGCCGCCTCGTAATCAGCAAGAATTTTCCAACTGTCCGTCCGATATACAGAATCTTTTTTCGAAATCGCTCCTACGATTGATCGCCCATCACATCCAAGCCCCGCGGAAAGTTGGCCTCTGTCTGTTGGTGCTGAAGAAATAGACACTGCGAATAAACCGTCGGTAAGTAATCCTGTTAGAAATGATTAGGAAAACGCTGCGAATACTTAGAATTTCGAAGAATGCTTTCATTAACAAATCTATCACATTTTGTAGTCTAGAATTTTTAAGGTTTCACAACGATTACCTAGAAATGTTCAACAGGATTCTTGTACCATGTTAGGAACGCAACGGATATGGTTAGAGGACTTTTGTTTTGGATTGCTATAAATTGGCTGGCAAAAGTCGGTATCTGCCCGGCGATCGAATAATAACAGATAAGGCGAGATAGCGCGACCGATTATGAACGCTGCGGTACGGGCACCGTGGATTCGTTTCGTGCGAGGCAAAGCGTTGCAAACCGTTTACACTTAACGAAGCCATAAATACCAGGATCGAGAGATACAAGCGATTGTACACGTGGTGCAAGCTTCGAGGTAAAGACGGGGAATACCACAAATGCGAGCTTCTTCGGGGCCCATTGTCCGCCGCGTTTAAATTTGAATCGCGGGGAATCTGATCGTTTATTGTTTAAATTTGTAGACCCACTCTTAATTTGAATTTAAGATTATTCGCTGGCGCGTTGCGAGAGACGATTTGACTTGGTGATGGTCGCCAGCTCGCCTTCCTATACTTATCCTCTCTCCGTTCCTCTCCTCACGGACTGATATTCTCCGTCTCCACCGATTCCTCGTCTCTTTCTTTTTCTCTCTTTCCCTCTCTCTCTCTCTCCTTCTCTCACTCTGTCGCATTCGTTCCCTGCTTACATATACGTTTGCCATATATACGGACATATATCGATGTACTTCTGATTTGTTATACCCTCTCCGAGACGTATCTGTTCATGAGCCTCACTTTTTCACAGTTAACACTCCGCCCGACTCTAACCGGTGAGTTAAGGACACGCGAAATAGCTGCACGGATTTCTAGCTTCGTTTCGCGTAGGAAACGCGACGGTACTTCCAGATACTTTTTCTTTATTCAGATTTAGTAGTGAGCTTTCAAATTTTCAACTTCCCCACGACCAAAGTATAATTGAGTCGTTTAGACGCAAATCCTGGGTACACCTAAGTCCCGGACAGTTATAGACACTCGACTGCGTCACCGTTAGCTCGTATAACTGGAATTTCAAATTTCGCTTTTTTACGAGCTGCGTCCCACATTAGACTGTGTCGGTGTTGAATCAAAGGGAGGGGAGATGCGTTAAGAAGAATTCAATTCCCATTGAAGTTGTGTCGAAACGCTAGGAACACGGGCCGGTGTCGAATATCTACTCGGCTAAATAATATATAAAATAGTTAACAAGTTCCTTTTCTCACTCGAGCCGTCGAGCAGGAATATTATTGGCGTTGTAGCTCGAACTGCCGAAAAAATAGGATCCGAGAAAGGAATAGGTCGAAGTCGGAGAGCCGTGTGTACAGTTCCCATCGCGAATGGTGTCTGTTGGTTCGCAAGAGGAGCGAGCTCTTAGTCTCCTCTTAGGTTGAAACTTCTCCGGGGACTGTACTTATCTACATGGCATACCAAATGGGGATTCACCATGGCGAGTCGCAGGAGATCTCGTTGACTGACGTTAGTCAATCAAACCGGAGGGAAAAAACGCTCACCTTGGCGGACGCTCCGGTGAATTCCTTCCATCGGCGCTCTCGCAGTCGCAGCACCCTCGTCAAAACGGCCACCGATACTTTGTATTCTGGCCGGAGAGCTGCCCGTTCCGAGGGATTGTCATTAAAATTCGAACGTCATTAAGACATGCCGCGGAAACCCGATATCCGCGCGAATCCGTCAATACCACGGAACCTGGCCGGAGAGCCGATGATGTTCAACCGATCCCGTTTCACGATAATTTTATTACGGTAATTACTAGAGAAGAGAAGCCTGATGAAATGCAAAATACTAGCTGGAGGGAGTTGGAAGGCTAGCCGGCTGGGATCCTTCCGTCCGGAGGCAATTTTTCAGGGTGTCTCACCTATCTATTTACCATGTAGAGGAGCAAAAAGGAAAAAAATGAAAAATAGAGAACGGAAACAAGATGACGAGCTGCCTCGGTTTTTCCTAATTGAATTAAAGTTTGATCGTTCGACGAGACCGTCTACCCGGCTTTATGCCGACGTCCACGCCGGAATAATGGAATAATGGCGGAACGGCGAAAGGTGGAGATCGAGATCGGAGAGAATCTTGGTGGCGCGGGTAGCAGGTGACGCTGTCTACTCCGCTTGTGTCCCTTCTCTCTTTCCTTTTCTCTCTTCGTCTCTCTCTCTCTCTTTCTCGCTATCCGCAGCTCTTCCCGCTCGATTGGAATAAATTTAAATTTAAGCGCGCGCATCTGTTACATCCCCCGGCTGGCTGGTTAATTAAGAACACTTAAATGGGGCTGCTTCCGTGCATATCCATTATTTATTATATGTATAGGATAATAGTTACGGTTCAAGATTATACGAATTTCGCGTCAGGTCCATTCACGTTCAAACCATTAGATCGTCTGTACCACGCGTGCAAAACATTTCCGAGAGAAATTAAGACATTACTCGTCCAATTATATGGATATTGAAAACGCGACGTGCTCAACACGTCACTTACTCCGTGGCTGCTTCGGTGGTTCTTGTTTTCTTCCTTCTTGTGGAACGGTTCGCTTCGGGATTGTCATTTTAACGACAGGCAGCATTGTTGAAAAATGAGAACATAGATTACCCTGGTCCATCCCTTATTGGGATTTGTAATTTTTTTGGTTTAGAAACTACAGAAGAACAAATTTGATACTCTTTTTAGGACACTGTTAAAGGTGTACGACGTGAATAACAGACATAATGTAGTTTGTAAATAGTGCGTGGTTTTTGCCTGGGTAGTATCAGACTACCCGCAAAGATACTCATTGAAAGAATGTTTCAGCAGAGTTGTGCAGAATTACAATTGAATTACTTTAGAATTATAACTACAAAGTAATTGAATTACATTGTAGTTCAATTATATTGTAATTTATAATTCAAATCTTCATTCAATTAAATTACAATGTAATTCGTAATTGCAATGGAGTACAATTATAAAATACATTGTAATTGAATGATGAAAAATGAAGTAATAGGCAAGAAGAGGTTGAAAAATCCATGTGAAGGTTTCAAACAGAAGGAATATATTATTTATAAATTTACTAGCTACTCGTGACGTACATACGGCACACGTTCAATTATATTGTATTTCAATTATACATTGTATTTCAATTACACATCTGATTAAAATATTTAGTAATTAAATTAGCACAACTCTGTGTTTCAGTCATCCCCTAATGTTGCGGAAACGTTTTTGACAACTTGTCTTGTCACCATCGTTTTATTATATTTACTAAATTATTTTCATACCAGAAACACGTGCATTCGTTTCGTAACAACGTTTGTAAATGTCGTTTGTTATTCGATCATTCGGTAAAATCGCATTTTTAACAATCGATAAGTCAGTTTCGTGTATTTCACCGCAAAAGATGAAAGACTGAGAGCGTTCGATGGCTGTATCGAGTGTTCTGTCGGCTCGTTGGTTGATGGGCTCCCTTGATTCAACGAAAGGAATTAAGCGAATTTGCACACGGAATTATTCATAATTGTGGCGGGCACTTTGTGCAGCGTTCTACGTGCCCGATAGGCGGATCAAACGACTCTTTTGCGGGTTAATTCGATTGCCGCGAAATTTGAATTTGAAATCCGCACGGCGGCGTTAGCCTAGCGCGCGTCGATTGGACCGACGATTTTTCACCGTGGCCGCGGCGAAGTCAATATTTTCGAAATGCGAAAAAGCCAATTTGGTAGTAAAATTTCAGGCGAGTGCTTTCGGTTCCGTAAGAGGTGAACAAAAAAAATGCGATTTCGCGACCGCGCTACACCCGTCCGAACAATGTGACCATTTCCATCGAATATAGTCTGTCGATAAAACTCGTAAACTATGCACCGTACTCCAATTAGGCCATACTCCAATTTAATCTGTATCTTGCAATTGATGTAGAACATTTTTATTAAAAGATTCGTATAAACTAAACCATATTGCAACGTAATCGTTTATTGTATAATTTACAATGTATATGCTATATGAGTCTATTATGGTTTAATGTTGTTAATAAAATTTGATGTTGAAGCAACGTTATGAGGGTTATGATATTACAGCGAAACGGCTATCTCAATCCCACTTCTGAAAATTATAAGGAGTCTTGACACGGAATTCGTAAAAATGCTCGACACGACGTGATGTTTCGTCGATCGCTCGCGGAGGACTGTAGATTTTTATTTTAACAAAATCATAACGTAAAACATACATTTGTTAACAAAACATTAACGCGACATGCAAATCAATAAAAACATAAAACACGTAAATCGATAAAAACATATATAACACTTAAACATATGTCATGGCATGCACACTTACACTCAGTTATATGAGATGCACACTTACATCATTCTTACAACAGCTTACAAAAATTAGATAAAAGAGTAAACTGGAAAGGTTTCGTTGAGAGAGTCGTTTGTCATTTCCGATTGATAGGCGATTTCTCAGCTTGACCAAAGTAGAGTAGAACGAATGGTTCATCAGGGCTGCTCAGTTTCGACGACGACGACATTCATCCGTTTTCATTAAGCATCGCCATTCTTTCGTACATAGATAACGTTCCTGTGCTTGATTCGAGAACAGCAGTGGGCTTATAGGCGCGGGGTCACGCGGCTAGTTATTTACCTGTATAAATATGCACGGTAAAGTTCCGCGCACGGCATGAAATACGAGGTAATAAAAAGTGCGGTAAGTATTTTCAGAAGGATCGTCCCGGAGATACGAGCGGGCTACAGAAAACAGGAGCAGAACGAGGGACGAACGCGACGTGAGGGAGGGGACGTGCTTTTAAAAATGAACTCGGTAACTTTATAACTTTTTAGAAGATTACATCATTAGGCAGACGGCAGACGTGGCCCCCAGGTTTTAATAATTTAAACAAAATTACCTTCGCGCACCAGGCCCGGGTAAATTAAGCCTGGAAGAAACGAGCCACCGCCTTTTCTGCTCACTTGCGTCGTGTTGCCGCATGAATCTCTACCTAATTTTCGAATCAGGGCGATTGTCCGTGATATTACACCAGGAATCCGTTCTCCCCCCTGCTCGGAACAAATTTTATTATACCTCGTCTGCTTGTTTTCATTCAGTGTATAGGAGGACTGCGGTTCCCGCGATGAATAATTAGATTGTTCGACTATTTAAAATTTTTTAATTCAACAACATCATTTTTTTAATAAATACTGACATGTCATACATTTAAATTTATTTTTATAATACAACCGCTGATTAACAAAATAGATTTGGTATATTGTGCAAACAGATCTGCTGAAACATTCACGTAAACCAAATTGTCATGCGAAAGTGGTTCCTGGACGCTTTGTCTGTCTGAAACAGTCTGATTTCACTGCGAGACGCGTCGAACCATGTTACCAAAAATGCTCTACAAGTTAATGAATATACGACTAAAAATATTATGCTTCAATATTAATACAATACAAAATATAAATTCTTCACATCAATTGCAATAATAGAATTTTTATTGATATTCTCATATTCTTTTAAAGTGTCTGCTCTTTTAAATTGCACACACTTATTTTTGGCATAAATGCATAAATATGTACGAAATGTATCAACGGTGAAAGGTTCCTCTTTTGGTTACATTTGTTTCATTCTGGTGATGTAAAGAGCAGAGTGTCAACAGGGTCGTACGTCAATTTTGAGGGAACTGTGTGACAGTCTGACGGGGGTGAAACGGATTATGTTAGTTAAAGGGACGAAACGAGTAACTTTGGTCAGATGGGACACTTCCTCAAATGAACTTGTGTTGCGAAACATTTTTTTTTCCATCTTGTTAATAAACATGTTTCTATTTTACGTGTTTTATATTTCATTTTGCTGAGTGGACGAACACTGACGAATATACCTACATATTTAAATTTGCAGAGTGTTCAATCATTCGAGAAATGAATGCCTATAGCGTTATTGCCGAAGTTATTACAAATAATGAAATTTAGCTAACTCAATTTATCGGATAGTCGGGTCCACCCCTTTGCTTCCTCTTTTCAAAATTTCAATCTCCCGTGGTGCTGGATCTGGAATGCACGTTCACGTTTGTTACACGAGATTGGATTTAATTAAGGATAAAATTAAAGCCCTGCAAAGTAATTGCGTGATTAGCTGTACCGAGCGACAATCCAATCTACAGATTTACTGTGTGGCCCATTGGGGCTCCTCTTGAAGACGCATTCAAGCAATTTGCATGGAATCTCCATGCCGATTCGTTTGCTATAAGGGAGAGGCTTGTGAGGCATTATGAGAAAATACCACTTCCAACGTTTTATTGCTGCGTATTTACTTATTTACATTTCGAAATGACTCGGCAGAATTTTCACAAGGTAATTGCTTAACGACGATTTGTCTTTTAATCACAAACATTAAATCTACTTCAATTCATGGCTTTCATCCTAATAATATATAATTTAATAATTATAAAAAATAGATTTTGCACAGCAAATTTAATTTAAGCAAATAGCTTTAGTAATTTGATCGCTTGCAGTATAAAACAGCTCGTATACCGAACAACAAATCACACTACTCTATTAACAACCAGAAAAGTAAAGCGCAAGATTAACATGCGGTTCTTATTGCGCGCGTCTCTTAACTATCCCTTATTCCGTAATACCGTTAACAACGCTGCAAAAGTTGCTAACGACGTGCAATAAATAGACGGGAAAGTCATTTCGCGGCGTGGCGAAGAGGCGAGAGGGTGAACGGTGTCCAGAGAGGATCCGGAGGTGGTCGGGTATCTGCGAGAGAGAAAGAGAGAGAGAGAGAGAGATAGTGTCTTCGCGCAGACACAACGATGGAGGAAACCCCAAAGGAGCCTCCAATCAGACGGTCCGCCTTTGGTCCTTCTAATTAATACCTTACCCCGCGGTACGGGGATGAAGTGTGCTCGAAGGAAACGGCGAGATATCATTTGTTGGTGGGCGTCTTAATTAATTCCCGAGTATCCGCCTTTGGTAGCCTGGCGCGAAAGGGGCAGGGCGTGGCTCTCCAGTAGAAACAACTGAGCGAGTGCAGTGCTGCCTTCTCTGCCCCACTGACCCCCCTCCTCCATCCCTCCCTCTCCTCCCCCTGATCCAGACTGCCCCCCTATCCCTCCCTCCCACACCCCCCTATCCCGAGCGAACCAACACCCCCCTTTCGCGTCCTCCTACCCTTCTAGCCCGTTCCTTCCACCGGCATGGCTGTCACGTGACCGGCCGGCAGCCAATCGACGCCCGCTAATGAGCAACGCTGCGCCGCAGTTTAATTAATTGCACACGGTACTGCACCGGTAGGCTCGATCCGCAGTTGCGCAAAATGCACCTACCGGCTGCAAACGGCCGTCGGATTCGCTGGACGACTCTCTCTCTCTCGCTCTCTCTCTTTATTTCTCGTTCCCGTTCTCTCGTTCTCTCGTTCTCTCGCACTCGCTCTCCTCGGCGCTTTTCAATGGATGCGCGCGGAGAGCGCCGGTTAGAGACCTCGCAAATGCACCTATCGATGATTGTCCCGCGATAATGGAACACAGACAACGGGTCGCGGGGAACGGGTTTGATAACTTCCGTATCGCTCGACTGACTTCATACGCGACATCATTTCCCAGCGAAACCTCGCGCCGCATTAAAATCATTTAATTGCAATTTATAATCGACCTGTCCGACGATAAAAATTCTCCATCATCGATTTCCAACCCCTTGAAACACGTACATCTAAATGTAGATTCGCAGTGAATATAAAACTTGCAGTTTCTTCCAATAAATCATTTAAAAATACACACGTAACGATGAAAATATTAAGTATGTAAATACTTATCATGAAATGAGTAACATTTCCTACCCTCGGAACGTTCGGACAGAATTGAAGCTGCATCCTTGAATCGGATTTTTTATGAGATCGCACAAGCACATCGATTCGAAAATTGTAAAATAATATAAACTTGCAGTTTCTTCCGGTGAATCATTAAAAAATACGTACGTAACAATGAAAATATTAAATATGTAAATATTGATGATAAAATGAGCAACATTTCCTACCCTCGGTACGTTCGGACAGAGTTGAAGCTACATCCTTGTACCGGATTTTTTGCGAGGTCGCACAAGCACATCGATTCGAAAAGGTAAAATACATTTATCCGGCAAACGAACTTGATCCAACTTACGCGAACGGACACGCAATTAGTATTGAAGTGTCATCGTATTCATTTAACACAAAGGAGCGCGAGGACGTGTACGTGTGGCTCCGTACAGGAACCCGACACCTACGTCTTGTGTATCGTGGGCGTCGCGTGATTCTTGAAAAAGAATTCTATCCGCGGCGAGAAATTCCAATTCGCCGGGCAAAGAGGAACGAGTATGGGTACCTGCATCCCTTCATTCCTGATGAAACGCGAACACACGAGAGTCGAGAGGATTTCTATGTACTCGAACGCGCGCGCGAGATCGGTGGTATGCGCGCGAGGTGCGCGTCGGTTTGACGTGTATAAAGATACACAGGACCGGTAAAATCTACTTTCCTGTCCCGGACGAGCTGAAAATTGATCCAATGGCGCGCCCCGATATTTGCTATACACAACTAACCCTTATAAACGTAATTCCTGAAATTGCATTTCACGATAAAATAAATTAATATCCGTTCTCGGTAAGTAATGCCTCGCGCATTCCCGGGGGTCTCGTCGATGACTCTCTTTCTCTCTCTTTCATTTCTCTCTCTCTCCCTCTCTTTCATTTCTCTCTTTCTCTCTCTCCCTCCTCCGGTTTACGTCCCGGTACGCGATGTTCCCTCGAAGTTCAAGATCCTGTGCAAGTCGACCCGCGAAGAGGCGTCGGGACGCGCCTCGCCGCTCCGGCTAAATATGACTCCGCGGAAAGATGCATTTTATATTAACGCGCATCGCCCGGCGCTGAAATACCTATAAGCGAACCACTCGGGTATTGGATTCCCCGGACAGAATGATACAATTCCTTCAAACGCAACAAAGTTAAAAAGGATTCTGTCACATCCACGCATTTCTCTTCCAGCCACTATTGCCGGCCCTGTAACACGTACACGCGTTAACAGTCACGCATACAGATGCGGTCACAACCACGAGCGCATTGCTACATACCGATGGTATGCATCGAGTGTCCTTCTATTTCCTTAAAATTCCGATGGATCGTATGCCTCCAGCCCCTGAGTGTGCTCCGTTCGCTCGCACGAATACATGCATGCACCTAACCGATACATATACGTAATACATACACAGACGAGTTCCAACCCCCACACGTGATCCGGCACACACGCGCAAATACATCCAATCCGCACATTCGGCTCCGCTCGTTAGGCGTGTGTGCGTCGCGCACACAGCGCAAAAAAGAAAGAGAGATCTCGCGACAAGAGAGCAAAGACGAGAGGGAACACCATGGTGGGAAGAGGACAACGAGGAGGAGGAGGAGGACGACGACGACGACGGTAGGGCAGAGTAAGAAGAAGAAGAGGAAGAAGAAGATGAAGAAGAGGAAGAAGAGGAAGAAGAGGGTTGAGGAGACGAGAGGACGACGCCGCCGGCGGTGGTAATGGTGATGGCGAATGGCGATGGTGGTGGCAGGACGCTTTCCTGTGTCATTGTATACGTATCTTGTATACGTGTACAGAACGTGTACGTGTGCGGCTGAGATGTATGTGTATAGGGATTCCAGTTTAAAAATACAAATGGAGTATCGAGCTTTCGAGGAACGTTCCGCGAGGGGTGGCTGGGAAGAGCGGGTGGCGCACAGGGGCGGGCGAGGACGTCGATGGGTACCGAGGTGGGGAAGATATTTCAAAAATCGAATATTGATCAGAGCTGCCAATCCTACCCTCTGTAATCCATATGTGTGTGTTGGTCTTACGTATCCCTTAGGTGCAGCCCAGTGTCTGCGCTCTCGTTTTCGTTCCTTCAACTTATGCGCGCCTCTGTCATCTTCCCGCATTAATCCAACGCGCACGACTCACTTCTAACCGTATTGCGTTTACGTAGCTTCCAATAATCTTTTTTTTCGTATTCATTTTTGTTAATAGGCAGAAAGTTTTTACCGAAATATCGTAATTCATTTATTCCGAATATTTTCTATAAAGCTGTTACTACAAAATAGACTCCTTGGTATCCACGTTCTAACCTGTAACAAAAAGTAGAATTATTAGTTTGTCTGGTATCAGAAATTGTAGAAATGTCAAACTCACAACTGCAGATTTTATGCATTTACAACAGGAATGAGTAGGTGCCATTTAAAACAGTGAAAAAGTTCGAATGAATTACTAATGCTAATCTAGTGTTTTCAGCTTGTTAAAATTATTAATGTACGAATCGAACGTCCATCTGCCTACTTATAACTAGGCTACGGATCTCTATGCAAAATAAAACACGGTTCGTGTTAATTACAAGAAACGTGAGTTACAGAAAGATTGATTTCGCCTGTTTACAATTGTCATTGGCTGTAAATAAAGTAACGGCAATGATCAAATAAGATCAGGCATATGTTATATTGTCCCATTTACATCTCCAAATGTTGTATGCGCGTGAACTTCGAGGTTCGAAGAATATCTCAAACGGATGACTCCGAGATATCAAGTTTCATTACAGATCCGCATTTTCGGAATTGATCTGTACGTAGGAAAGTAATATATCGCACGTGAAAACCATGCGAATCGGACGCGAGAGCATAGCTCCGGTTCTTTTACACCTGGCTCTCTGTCTAACGCGCATCGACAGCAGACAGTGCTTTTCTGCAAATGCCCGATCGTATTCGAGTGTATTCGTGAACGTACACCACGGGGACCGGATGCGAGTATGTATATGTGTGTATGTATATATATATATATATATATATATACATACATACATATATAAGGGAAGGAGGAGAGTGAGAAAAAGTAGGAAGGAAAATAAGGAAGGAGGGGTGGCTCTCAGATTACTCACCCTTATATATGGGTGCCGCGGGCGAGAGAGAGGGGAAGGGATGAAATCTTTTAATGGCAGCCATCCAACCGCTCAACCCCCCTCCCCTCCCCTGCCCCTCCGACGACCACCTCTCCTCCACCTCCGACGGACTTTCCTTCGCCATTTCCGTATTAGCTATTCTTATGTCCACGAACGAATGCTATCCCTACGAAGGACACCCTTCGTGTAATCGCATTTTAAATTACCCGCGTAGGTATACGAGTGTACATGCCTGTAAATATATACTCAGGGCGTATGTACGGATGGAAATAGTCAGCGGGAAGAGATCGAATGTCACTATACACACATAGTGCGAGGGGAGGGAGGGAGAGAGGGAGTCTATGTGCTCTGAGACGTACCTTGGAAATAACCATCCAAGTTATCATGAGCCGGGGAAGTGCGAATACATTAACTTTAGAGTTTCAACGGGAGTTTCTCTATCGTGAGAGAGGAAGAGTAAATTAGTCGATTCGGAAACTTGTTAATTAATCGGAATGTACGGGGGAACGTCGGCTGGGAACCGTTCCACGGTGATGAAGTTATAGTTGGAACGAAAGTTGCATCCCTGGAAACGATCTGGAAAGCTCTCGGAAGCTATGCGAGAGAGATCGGGACTCGACAGTCTCCTCGAATCGTCGAGCGTCTCCTAGCTAGCGGCGACGATTTATCCCGCAGAGTGTCGCAAGAACCCAATTGAGAGAATCGTTTAAGAGCGCAAGAAAGCGCGGCGCTGCGGCGCGGCGGCGGCATTCTGGCTTCGCGCTTAACCAAAGCGTCAGCTCTCTCGGACTGTGCTTGGCTTCAGCCTGGCCGTTAGCTCCGCAAAAGTTCCTTCCTTCTTCTCGCGAAGAGAGACAAAACACCGAAGCGTCTCGTGTGACAGTGCAAAGAAAATAGTAACAAAACACCCCCTGGATTTCCAAGTCCCGTCTAACAAACGAGTCATGGCGCCCGTCTCCTACCACCGCCCCCGTGTGCTGCTCGCATAATGGGGGGAAGGGGTGTTAGAAGTGCGTGTGGCGGTGCACAAGCCTAGGAGCCGTGTACACACACACACACATGGACAGATGAGCATCCACGTTCTCGCGAACGTAGACCCCGAAGGAAAAGCCGAGGTCCTGGAGGAGAAGTAAATCCATATTTTACACCACCACCACCCGGCAGTTTCATCTCAGCCCCACCACCACCAACCACCACCACCAGCAGCAGCATCGTCGACGCTGCCACCGTCACCACCACCACCACCACCACCACTACCGACCCAGACCCATCGTCACGACGCCTTCGCTTATTTCGCTAGTCTGCCAACCTCTCTTCGGCTCCCTAGCTCTGGCACCTCCACCGCCCACAACTTACATACATCCCCTCAAAGATCACGCGCCCGCTGGAAACCCTGGAGGGGTTAAGTCCAGTTGCTCAAAGGGGTTCGAGTACGTCTTTGACCGGACGCTCGTCACCGGACCATTTTTTTTTCTTCCTTGTCTTCCTCCTCGCCTTCGTCTTCGTCTACTTCTTTCGGAAGGCAACAATGACGCTGCCGTTGTAATATCGCCCCCGCTTATTGTGCGCGGGGGATGGATGGATGGATAATTTATGGAATTTCATACGCTCGATATTGCCAGAGAACTCCCGAAATGTACCTTCAAAAACGCCTAAGACGTGACTCCGGGTAATTGAGATCACCCTGGTCCTCGGGTTGCCACCCCTGACTTGAAATGATCGATTGAACGTCGCCTAATCGTTGGAAGATATTTTTATGTTATATTGTACCTATATCTGAAGTGTTTTCAAATTATTTCGCAGTAATGAGTTCTATTCGGAGATGTTAATTCTAGGTTTAAATACGGTCACAAGCCATCAATCCGGGTTACACGTGTCGCCGTCCGTTGACATCGATATTAATTGTTAATGCCTCGTGTCAACACAGCCGGTGCGTTTGTAGTTAGTCCAGTTTCGGTCTAAGCCGCAGTTAAAATAGAACTGGACACTGACCGATCGCCTGTAGACGAGTCGGATATCTGGTCGCCTGGACCTAACGAGACTCCTAGATCTAGATTAATTACTCGGCGCTCGCGTATCTACGCCAGAAAACAAGATAAATCGCAACCGACTACCGGAACCGTTGGAACGGAGGGGGTAGCATTGAAAAAAAAGAAAAGAAAGAAAAAGGACCGGCTGCGAGAAGGTCGGTAATCGTTAACACCGTAAAATCGACACATGGGGTCGTCGCAATCGGTCGCCGGTAAAGATCAATAATTCGATCTCGATATAAATTCGACATCGGAGAGAGGGGATCGTTTCTCATCCGATGGGGTCGCAACCACGCTTCATGGATGGGGTTGAAACCGATCGCCCTTTTTTTTCATCGATCACCCTTCCCGCCCGATGCATCGCTTGCCACTCGCGTCTCTAGAATCTAATTTTACCAGCGGCACGTTGAAAGTATATCGAGAAAATGTGACGTAACGTCGATACTTCGTACTTAATAATTTCCGTTCTATTGTTATTATTCGACGGACGTTCTACGTACCTTGATCATTTCATGTAACGAGCCTCCCTAATGAGCTTATTCAATGGTCGTCGCAATAATGAAGTATTTAATTTCACGTTTAATTTCGACAATCTATTCGTTGCATCGAAAGAGGACAAAATCAGTACTTGGAATTATATAATGATTAGTCTGTGCATCTCCATAGAAAATAAAAATGATCTGTATCAATAGGGGCTAAATTAAAATGTATATCTTCTTTTGGCAAATTGAGTAAATTGTACCAGACGTGTTGAAAGAGAATAAAATCAAGAGTTAAAATTAAATAATGATTAGACTGTGTGTATCTCCATAGAAAATAAAAATAATCTGCATCAATCGTAAGAGACAGGGGTTAAATTAAAATATATACATTCCTCTGGCAACTTGAATAAATTGAAAGCGAATAAATTGTACAATTGAAACGTATCCGCAGTTAATTGAACGACGTCGGTAATCACGTCGTAGTTTCGCGCTCCGAAACTGATATTTTTTTCCACGCACGTTCGCGGTTCGTGGCGTTTCGAAAGTTTTCATCGAGCTGTCGTGAGACATCGCGACGGGAATACTGGAAATCGGATGAGCGTTGAGCACCGGGAATCCGATAGTCGCGAGCAGAACAATGGCGTCACGATGCTCAATAAAAATTGCCATGTTTTTATTACGCAGTCGAAGAGCTCGAGGTGGCAGAGAGGAGTGTCTGATGAGTTGACTCCGGATCTCCTTCTCTGGGAAATACTCATTCTTGCCCCCATGCTGGCCAGGATCGTGTAGCAGTTGTCTCATTTATGATACACTGTCACTTTTCTCATCAACAATCCTTAGCCTTTCCTCGACGCGCCGTCGCATCTCCATTCTACAAATCCGTCTGATCAACGACACAAATCTACTTAATCTCGGTCCTCACGAAAATTGCTTTCACCCCAAAGTGAATCAATTTTCTGTCTCCTTTGTTGTTAATAATATCCTAGAAAACAGCTAAATACCGATGACAAAGTAATAGAATTTCATTTCAACTTCAAGCAGACGTGTGACCTCGATATTTCTAATTTCATTTGTAATGCAAGGGGTGAAGTGCGAAAGTTGGCATTTCTATCTTAATTTCTTAAAACCACGTCGCATCGGGTCCGCATTCGTCGAAAAGGGCAATCACGTTTGATTCAAAAATTTATGTTATCTACTCTATCCGGGCATATAGCATATCGTCTCGTCACAGAGTTACGAAGTCAGTCATTTCGAAATAGGAATTGGAAGGGGGTGTTCACGAATGCTACGAAGATGGAGCGGTAGGGCAAAGAGGGTCTCCATAAGAGGAACGAAACGAAACAGGCAAAGGTAGAGAGGTTTATGAAAGCAAAACGATAGCGAGACGTGCGTTGCATATCTTACCCCAAGAAAACTCCTGCCAACCTCTTGTTTCGTTTTGACGTCTGCCGGTCTACATATTAACTTCTAAATTGCGTCTGCGGAAAAAGCTTCTTGGTTACGGCTTGCTAATTTCGCATTTAGAAACGGTCGAAACGTGACGGACAATCTAACGTTGAAAACTATTCGATTTTGCGAAGAAAATATTCCTCTAAACATCTTATCTCGATTAATGTTTCTTGCAAAGTAACCGAAGATAGGGACGCGCCTTTTCACATGTGGATTGAAGGGAATGATGAAAAACGTAGTTTGTTATTTTCTGAAAGGCTCCGAAATAACACAACAGCGACACATTGGGCGAATTAGTCACGAGAGGGTAGCAAGAGAGTTTTCGGAAAAGTTCTTCTGTCGACACACGTAGGGGACCATGGTCATCCATAAAATCCGAAGGGTACAGGCGACAGCCACCCCTTCTCCAGGCAGCTTCGTAACCCGAATAAACTCCCGGCACGAAGCTAATCATATTTTCTAATCCAACGCTGAAAGTGGAGGGAATGGCGGATGGAGGAGGGAAAAGCTCGCGTTGCCAGCTATCATATAATTTTTCCGACAAAAAGCACTTACGCTTCCTCGTCCCCTGCTATAACCTATCCACCCTCTTGGAAACATGTTTCGCGCCGGACGAGGACGGAAAACTTGAAAGGAAAGAGGAGAATTTATATTGAATTCCATGGAAAAATTTTACAAGCTTCTTAGACGTTTAACACCCAAAATCTAGGTATTTGCTCTGCTCATTTAACAACCTGCATAATTACATTTCTTAACAATACGTAATTATTTCGAAATTCAGTACACTGATACTATTTTGTATATTGTCTTCCTATGTTTGTTTTGTATATACGCATAAAATAGTATTTTATAATACGATGGTATTCGATTAAGATTATTGACGGAACGTAGCGAGGAACTAATAAATTGTCTGAAATAGTTCGAAATTACGAAATTATTACGAAATATGATCTTCAATGATTTATTCTCGAGTACACAGTACACGAATTGTTCTTCTCCGATAATTTTCTGTTCAATTATTTATAGGAGCATCTTTTAGTATCGTTTAACGTGTGGGAGCTATCACGAAGTCATGCAAGGTCGGAAATGAACGGGAAGATGAACTCGTGCCGCCATCTGTGAACAGGAACGTCGCGCACACCTCCCTCCTCGTTCTTCGAGTATGTTGACCGTTCTTCAACGGTGATCTGCGATCGTGAGTTTCCACCGTTTAACGCGATCTACATTTCAGAGTCCTGCAGATCAATACCGTCGTACGCGAGCGTGAGAAAGCCGTGCACAATAATTCGTTAAAAAATACCACGAAGAGGACGTTAATGACCGAGGCGTTAGGCGTTTCGAAATTAAAGGACAAAATATATTACATTCCGGTAATAATAGCTCGGCCGCGATTACGTTAAACGGTCCTCGGCGTAGCCATTCACGTCCAAGGAAATTAACGGGAGTAATAATCAGCAAACTCTCGAGACCTTTGAATCTCTTTCAAAGAACTCCATGAAGAAGTTACCCCGTACCGGGCGCGGAACGTGTAACGAGCGAGCCCGAGGGTACGGAGAGGGGCGAACACGGGGGGTAGAGAGAGAGAGAGGGAGAGAGGGTGGTAGTTGGCCGAGGAGGGAAATGTGTCGGAGGGGGTGGCAGAAATTAAGTCGGTTCCCCACCTCGACGTTCCTCGAAACGACACCTCTTTTTCCTCCTCTTCTTCTTCGACTACTTCTTCCTCTTCTCCTTGTCGTGCGCTGGATTCTGAAATAAGCTTGCTTCTCCCCGATCCCCTTTCGCCCCGCGCTGCTCCGACTCCCTCCTCGACTGTCCCCCTACCTGTTTCAGTGACTTCGAGGACCTTTCCACACGAGAGCACATGCATGTGCGCACCCATACACCCGACGGTGGTGTTCCTACGCCGCGCATACGTGTACGAAATCCCCTAGAAGGGTGGAGGACCTGCGCGCGAGGGGTAGGTGGTACCAAAATGGCCGAGGCCGCACCCACCACCGAATGGTAGGGGCGAGTCAGGGGAGTCACGTCTGGTGGGGGGATTACACACGACGACACACGTGCGACCGGAGAGCAACGGCGCGGGTGAATCACTATGTGTGCGTGAGCTGTCCGGGTGCGCGATACACGTTGATCACGGTGTAATCCCGAGGATACCCAACGGGAGGATACGGTCCTGGGAATACCTATGCGCCATTCGAAAGGTGTGGCTCGCTTACCAGCGCAATTAAACCCGATAATTAGACTAATTAATTAGTTAATTGCAATCAGAAAATCCTCCCCGTCGCACCTTGGGCAAGGGCATTGCAGATGTCGGCAGTCATAAAACGTTATTATAATTAACGATTCGACGATGGACGCTTCCGATGAGTTTTATGTATTTTTTAATCCACTATTTCAGATCACCGTTAATCTTCTTCTTAGACTCGATGCAACTAGCAAATTTAGAACATATGGGATAATGTAATTATGAATGAAAAACGATGTGTCCGAATACATCGTTCTATTTTATCAGTTGCTTTTCCCTAATAAATTAGACAGCGGATTTTATGCATTTATAACAAAAAAAATGAGAGAGTAGGTGCAAGTTAAAAATTCTGCTCTACGGTTTTCATCCTATTAAGCGTATTATGGATGAATATAAGTTTCTATTTCACTCCAGCTTGTTGAAATTCAAGTAGCGAATGTTCATTTTGCGTAAAGAGCCGTTGTCTACTGATAATTGATGTATGAACTTTCATACAGCGGAAGTTTGATTATCCGGAGCTCTGGCGTTTAAATTCGTTATCGTCTAAATGCTTTCCACAAATCAATAGTTCAATCGAAAAGAATGTATATACGACATGATTAATTGTTCAACTTGTATGTAGTTCCAGCAGCATTGGTTTGTTCGGTGCAAAATGCTCGAGACCGGTTGTATAATAAAAATGCTTCGCAGAAGTCATTCGGCGGACTGTCAGTAACAAACAACGTGGCCAAACTTAAATCACGTTTTTCTTAAACTCGTCGAATGCGAGAAAAGTTTCGTTCGACGCGGTGGAAAGGGGTGGGGCGGGGGCAAGGACGGAAGGGTGAGGTCTCGTCGAACCCCTGAACAATTGCCGCTTCAGCAATAGTACGAAGGCAATATCGTTTTCCCCGAGAAAGAAAAACATGCAGATTCGATCGATCGCGCAGGAGGTCGAAATTCCAGCGTGTTCTGGGGGCTTCCTGCGGCAGACAGAGTGTCCTTTTTTGTCGCCCTAAATGTCCACCCTCTTGCCCGACAAAAAAAGGACACGGGAGACTCTCGCACGAGGTCCTCGATGCTCGTGGGGATGGTGAAAGGACGTGTGTGCCTGTGTTATTTTTTCCGAGGCATTAAGCTTGCTTTCCTGAGGGGTAGGGATGGCTGCTCCGCCGATAGGGATGAGGTATAGTTTAGTTTAGGGATTCCACGCGAAACACAGTCAAGGACTCCACTCCTCTGATGCGCGCTTCTGTTCATTTCGCGATAGCCTCCTATCGTCTCGGAATGTTTGCCATGGGATTCGGTAATGTTACCCGTTAGGGCTTGATCCCCGTAAAATCGTACCAACTTCGGAATTACTCCCCAGTCTGATACAATTTCGGTTTAATTAGCGACGTCTCGTCTTTCAATGCAAACGCGTCCGATCAAATCAAAACTTGCCTTCGTCTAAACGTACAATGAAATTATTATAACAACTATTAGTACAAAATCACTCAAGTGTCAAATATTTTAACCACGTAACTGACCAGCTCATCGAAATGGTTCTCAATACCATTAAATCAACTTGCATACTGTTAATGAATCACAGAACGATTCTACTAAGGCTGAAATTGAATTTAAAGGAAATGCAGTGGAATTCTTTCGCTGTAACGAAGTTGCTGCGAGAAGAATGGAATTCGCAAGCCTCGTTGTAATTACAAATGTATCCGCGAGCTGAGTTGAATTTCGTTCCCATTGTTCGGGGAGCTAACGCGGAATTGTCAAGCATGCCCGGCGCAATTCTATCCGCTTGGTTGTCCGTGCCAGTACGAACCAAGAAGACAGACTCGATTTCCATTCATTTATTTTCACCGCCATTTCATTGATTGCCATGGCTCCTCCTCGATCGGCTTCTTCTTTGGAGTTTCCTTCACTCTAATTCCCGGCTTCACTTTAATCACCAAGAGTGCAACCCTCTTCATCTGGTTCCTTCGTCCGGGTCAAATGCTCGGTAATCTAGCCGACAGTATTTTTGTCCCGCGACTCTCACCCCTATCACGCAAATTCTTCTAGACAAAACGAGGAGGTTGCCCGTTTTTCTTTTTTTTTTCTTGCTCGACTTGGACCGATCCTCAATACAACGTTCTCGGTGGGAAGGGGCAAAAAGATTAAAGTGCCTTGAGGAGTATTCGGAAACACTTTTGTCTCTGGAAGATGCAGGCCGCGTCTTCATTTGACAATAGAGAGCCGTACATTATACATCTGGCCGCATGTTTCAGTCATGTCGCTGCTTTTTCCTTGGAGAGCTTCGTACCTTCGGATATTTTAAAAAAGCTCTCGCTGATTGTACCGTGTTGTATAATTTAAGCGCTGCTTTCTGGTTGCACGCACGTTCCTCTTTCCGGAGTGGTCTCGCATATTCTATTCAATTAAATGTATACTTAATCTCCAGTTTTCTTCACCTCACCGGAAGAAATTTATGAGAAAAATTCATCTTGCAACTTTTATCATCCGGTTTGTTACTGATTATTAGACAGCGGATCTTCATGCAAATTAAACATTATCTACCTGAATCGCAACAAACTGGAGTGAAATGGAAACTATATTAATTCGTAAGATTAAATTCATTCGATTAAGATATTCATATTTCTTATAAATGCATAAAATCAGTCTCTAAGTAATCGTTTAATTAATTACTACGATATGATTTGTATAAATGTGTTCACTGAAGAATGCATTTCATACAATCATTTAATCATGACATTGTGCTTCCTTTCTGACGCAAATCATAACCATAAAATTTTCTGTCTCGATCGTTCGCCTGAAGGAAAGCTTGCTCCATTAATCAGGGTTAATTGAGATTATGTGACCCTGTGTTTCCGAAACAAAAAGAACTATCGGGTCAGGCCAAGCACAGAAATCCCGGGGGATCTGTGCTCATTAATATCTGGCCAGGACGAAATGTGTTTTTAGCAAGAAAAGTCACGTATAGCGAATAAATGGCCAGGAAGAGGTGGGCCGGAGTGGTTTTCGGGGGAGGGGTTGCGAGCTTCTGACATTAATGGCAGAAGTGGGACGCGGCAGCGGGAAATCTACGGAAAAAGGCAATTTATGGCGCGCGCCCGGCAAAAAAACGTAACAGTATGATAATGAAACGAACGTAGTTTTCTGCGTGTGCGCACGTGTGTCCGCGCGTTAACTTCCTCGAAACGAAACAAACGACGGAAAAAAGACGGAATGTAGTGAAAGAGAAAAGGAGGAAGACAGCGCGCGACAGCCCTACCCCATCTTTGTCGACTCGACGTTAGGGGGTTGACTTCAGGGGTGGTCGAGCGTGGTCCACGACTGGAAGAGAAGAAGAGGAGGGAGGACAGCAAGGATAAGGGAAAATCCACGCTTATGAGGCACGCCAAGACAAAAGCCTCCATTTCGGAAGAGCCAATATACGACCGGGCTGCAATTCGATATAAATGCATCTGCGCTGATCGTAACCTCAAGGAATCCTAAGCGGGAGAAGGATAGAAAAGGTTCCAGGGGGAGGGCTGAACGGAAACGGGATGATCGTGGGAGGATTAGAGGAGAACGTCCAGGCTGGGACCCGAAGGGTCTATTTATATGCTATCTGGATTAATTAGGAGATATAGACGGATTACGAGTGTCCTTTTCCGTGGAATCGTCTCTTTTATCCTACCGATAGGAAGACCTGGGAAACGGACAAATTTATCCCACATTAACAACGCAGTAGAATGATTTTCATAGTCCAACTAAGAAATTATTCGAACAAACACGTGTCTAACCGAAAGATTCTTTCGCGTTTGTCTCTCGGACACAAGTTTTTGCGGTCCAATGTAATGTCAACAGATAAATGTACGGTTCGGGAATATGGTAACCCGGTCGACGCAACGCTGCTATAAAGGAACGAACGAACGGTAACCAAACGTCCAACAATCACGGCCGGTGCCGGGTTTTGATCCCGGAATAAATCTAACGTCGCGACATTCTTCGCACAGGTTAGTCAGAGCGGGCAAGAGAGGAGGGTCAGCGCGTCGTGCCGGTGAAAAATTCCTCGCGATTTTCCTCGCAGTTTTTCGAGGGAAGAGCCATTTTTGTTTGCCGCTTATTCCTCGTGGATATAAGTCTTTGCAGTGAAGCCAGTGGAAGCTAATCTAATCCTCGAGTGTATAGTCGGCTCAGCGTAGATACAGGCGTGCATCGGGAGATACACATGCGAGAGGACCGCCGCCGCACGAGAGACACAAAAGTAGAGAGAAGACGTTTGTGTAATACCTAAGAAAGGTTTACTCGTACTCGCACACGTGAGCCTGAGAGCACGTTATACCTAAAAGTCTACGTACACTATGGTACGTACGATGTGTGTAGATGTGTAGGTGCGGGGGTGTGTGCGAGCGTGATGAGGGTGGCGTAGACAGAGGGAAAGGGGATAGGAGGAAGACGTGGATCGGGAGAGGGTGGCAGAGCCAGCAATGGCGCTCCACACGGGCGTTTATTATTATGATTATACTTGATATCCCCTGCCCAAAGCAGGGCCAGCCAGCCAGCCAGCGAGCCAGCCAGCCAGCCAGCCTGCGAAACTTTCCCTCCTTTCCTTTCCGATATTAATATTATTTTTGCCCGGGCGTAGCGGCCGCCATATATCTCGCTCTGGGCATAAAATCCATTCCCCGTTCCCCCAACCACCTATCCACCTCGGAGCTGGCTCTCTCACCCCCTTCGAGCTGAAAGGAAAGAGAGAAAGAGAGAGAACGAGACAGAAGGAAGGGAGAGAAGAGGAACGAAACGGGGGAGAGATCGCGAAAGAGAGAACAACCACCACCGTCACCCTCCTCCTCGTACTTTCCGTCTCTGTTTCGCCTTTCGTTACCCTCCTCGGCCCCTCGGATCTCCGTTTCTCGCTTTGCCAGCCGCGACTACGACCGGGTTCTATTATTAATTAATGGCGGACCGGCCATTTTCTCTTTTCTGCATCCCCGGGTCCTTCGTCTCTAACTTGCCTGCTAGCACGCTCCCCCGGAGAATTTTCTCTCCGAGGCTGATTAACGTGTCTGCTACACGCCCACTCTTTTGCGACAGCGGCTCGCGATCGGCCGATGAACGCGGATCGGCAACGATCCGATTCTTAAATATGTATGAATAATTTCCGAGATGGCCGGAGATATTCTGTTTGCGAAACGTATATATCCTCGATACAGTGAGCTTCGGATGTTACGGGGTCGAGGGGGAAGAAGAAGTTCTCCAATTCATACCTAAACCGGAGGTCAACGACCATCCTTCCTCTTCTCTGCTTTCCAATCTATCGGATAGCTTCTTTTCCATTTCAAAATTTTCTATTTACGTTTTTCCCACCCCCTCGGGCCACTCCCGGATATTATTGCTTTGGGACACGCGTGCGTCTGCATCGTTGATTAACGTCGTCGCGGGAGCGAACACCGAAAACACGGTTTTCCTGTAGCTCGAAAGAATTATTTGCCAAGGAAGAGGCAGGGTCTTGGACACGCCAGGGCTCCAAGGATTGGCAGATGAGCCGGTTGTCTTCGTGGAAGGGCGCGGGTGGTTTCCGGGCGGCGTGTGAGAAATTTTAAACTACGATCACCTCGAGGGTAACCCGATGGCGGTACATAGGAAAGAGGTAGGAGGTCGGAGATGGTTTGTATGGCTCGAGATCGACCCAGAAGACGCCCATCGCTAGGTTCTACGTGCAGGACATCATAGGACACGGGGGTTGAGAGAATTGCTCATTTGTTCGCCATAGTGACGGGGCCGGAGGATGCCCTGTAATGTCCTACAGCCTCCTTCTACCTTCTACTCCTCCTACTGCTGCATCTCCCTCTTCGTCCTCTCCTCCTCCTCGTCTTCCTCCTTTCTCTCGGCGTACTCCTGCTCCTTCTCGTCCTCCTTCTCCTTCTATACCATTCACCGTTCTCGCTCCTCTGCCGTGGCGGTGTTCGATCGAAATTCAATTTCCACCGGGCTACCCCTCTCACCTACCACCCCACTTCTTCACTACGCCACCCTCTCTCTCTCTCTTCCCTTCCTTCTTTCGCTTCCTTCTCCCCATTCGGGAAACCCTGAGGACCCGGGAAAGGAAGCCACCGGCTGCATTCCTTGCAATAAATTACGCGGCTCAATTATTCACGGGAATCTCCTGCGCCTCTGTTTAAGACGGGGATGTTCTTTTTTCACGTCCTACGACCGCTAGGAACCTCCCGCCCCGAACGCGCCGAGCATTTTCGAGCTGGCCGTTAACGGACGGCTAATTTTGCTGGGTGATTGTCGGTAATTGTCCGAACGTGTGGTGCCTGATGAAAATCGGAATTTTATTTCGAAAGTAAACTTCCTCTATATGCATTTCGATATTTTCATTCTCCAAACGCATCTCGAGTTCATTAAATGTTTCGTTTACAGCAGGATAAAGAATATGCAGAGCTCAAGTAATTTGAAGAACCAGAATGATTCCCGCTTTTTGTCGAAGATTCTACGAATATCAAATTACGAAGCAATCTATTTTCGAGAATTTATTTATTTAATAAAATACGCCTACCGAATCCTGCCATGTTACGCATTCGCATGGCCGAGTGCTTTACATTGAGATGAAGCCATGGAGAACCGACCCACCACCATCAAGCCAACCCCACCCACCCGGGATCGTAGCTATTTAAATAGCTTTTTTCCAAGGGGAGTTCGAATGAACCCCACCCTCTTGGCTTCCTCCATTTCGGAGCAATGCACTAGTTACTGGGAATTCCGGGACCCTTCCTAAGTCTAAATTATGCAACTACTGAAACTGCCGCCATTTTCTTCGGGGAACGTTAGCTAAATGGAACCACGGTTTCTTTACATCGACGTTTTACTTCGAGCCGATACGCCCATCACCGATTAGACATACAAAATAATACTCGCAAATGCTCGATTGGTAAGTATCGAGAGAACTGAAATTACGTATTTAATTTCAACAAACAAATGTTTCCTTCACCCTTAGCTACCTTAATCTTCTAGGGATGATCATATTTCACAAAACCACGATCCAACCAAAGCGATTAACCATCATCCAGGATACTTTATCCAGCGTTATCGTAGGGTATAGCAAAGGGAGCCGAGACAGTTCCAGAAAAAGCAGAATTTTATGCATCATGCGACGCGATCTATACCGAAACGTACGGGAGTCCAATACATAACGCTTGTCGTCCTAAGAAGCGTCAAGAAACAGAGGACGGCGACGACGCCCGCCGCCGCCGTCTTGGGGGGTGGTTGCGGGGGTGGCGCGTCCTTTGCACACAAAAGCAATAACGCCCTGATATTCTACGCGGACGCGAACTGTGTTGTCTCGGTCATCCGCCTCGCCATCAGACCTTTTCGCGAGAGCGAGTCTTTACCGGGGGCATACGAGGGTGGCCGCAGAACAAATACATTAATTTCACTCTCCACCCACCATCGCCACCCTCCCATTCCTCCCCTGGCCGTCCCACGTAAGCGCAAGCCTTCTCTCTTTCTCTCTCTTTCTCTCACTCTCTCCCTTCATCCCCTGTTATACACACTCTTGTGCTCCTTATTCCCGGTCTGCTCTGTGATCGTATGTATATGCACGCATACGAGAAGACGCGCGTATGTGGAGGGGCGCACACGTAGAGCCACCGGAGCTACCACCTCCATCAGCGGATATACACACACGGACAGGCGCATACGTGCACATGTGCCAATGCGCGTCCTCCAACATATAAGTAAACGGGGTGCAGAGTGTATGAGAGGAAGGGAGGGGGGTAGGTTGGCGGGTAGAGGGTGGTGTGCGGTTACCATGGAAACGCCCAGTCCCTCTCTTATAATTATATGGGGAAAAATGGCTCGCGGACTTTTACCCCGCGTTACACCCCCGCCCCCTTTCGCTCTACTCTTTCCTGGCAGACTCTATCTTTTTCCCGCAGCCGACGCCGCTCGTCTTCTCTCCTCTTTTCTTTTTCTTCGCGCACTATCTCCGCACTTTCTTCTCCAACCTCATCTTTCGCGTCCCGTTCGTCTATTTGCTTCTCTTCCTCCTGTTACTCGTCCTCCTTTGAATTTTTCTTCCACCCTCCCCCTTCCCCCAGTCCCCGCCTTCGTTCGCCGGTCTCTTTCCACCCCTCGCTGCCACCCTCTCCTCCTCCACCTCCTCCTTCTTCTTCTTCTTCTTCTTCTCCACCCCCTATCTCCCTCCCTCCCTCCCACCCCCCTCATCCGGTTTCACCTCGTCGTCTCATCGCACAGCGGCACCTACTTTGCCCGCCTCGGGAATATTATGCTTGCACCTCACCAGGGTGACTGTGTAACCATCCTTAACTCGCTTTAAGGCTGACTGCTCTACGTCTCTTGGATTTCACGTTACTTCCGTGGAACGTCAGCAAGGCTCTATAGCTCCTTTCAGAATTCCTCGTCGGGGACCCGAACGAACCATCGGAGGAATTTGCTTGGAAAATCAAGGTGACGTCTTAAGTGGTCCACCGATGTGATTATTGTTAAGCTAGCTGCGAGCCGGCTGATCCTCGCCGAGAGATCGTCGAGGAGACTGCAGGTTAATGGACGATTCTCGGTGACGTCTTCCGTGGTTCGCCCAGGATGGTAACAGTCAGACTGTCATGACAGTTGTATGCGACTGACGCAAGTTTTTCGCTGGATTTCAGCGTCAATCCTCGGGAAGAAGTTTTTACATTCTACATGTTTTCAAAAACGCATATAGATCTGTTGGAATTATGTTTGTAATGCGCGCGTTTTCTATTTGTTTGTTTAGTGACTACTTTCTATGTACAACGACACCTGTCGTCTTATATATAAGGGCGTTCTTCAACTACTCTTTTTCTTCAGTTATTTGAAATGTGCACATTGTATCTTAAACCGAGTTCAATTATACTATATATGTAATATTTACATAAGCCTCTACTTCACTTCCATTTAATATTCCCTAACAAGATCAACCTTCATCTTCTTTTTGAACTTGATGCAAGTAAATACTGATGTGAACAGAGGTGTTACGGATCTTCATGCAAAATATACGATTTTTCGAAATTGACAAACAAAATATTTTTGTATGAATTCATCGTGCGCTGATTAATGTAAAATGTTCGTAGAATAACTGTGATACGACACTTCGCGTTACAGTATCGAAACGAATATGTGTCCGAGAAGAAAAGAAAATTGGAAAAGAGCGGAGCCGAAACAACAGAAGAAAACAGAAAGAACAAGCAAAGAGGAATTTCTCACAAATAGGTAGTATCTTCAGTCAGCATTTAGTGGCGTTCCGTATCGGATAAGACATTGGCGTTGCCGATGCAGTCAGAAAATTCTTCTGTCAGATACGCGAGGATATAAGTGTCTCAGTGTGACGTATATAATACACAGAACACAGTGGAGGTTAATAAATACGCCGCGTCAACTTTATAATCTAATTTGTCTGTTACAAAATTGTATGTGATTTCTTGCGTAAAAATGCGCACGAAAAATTTGTTTCATTCAAATATATCAAAAGAAAAATTTCAATCTCCGAACTTGGTCAGAGGTGGCGCTTCTGCCAAAGAAGTGAAAGTTTGTCGACTGCACGACGCTTTCGGAATCGAAGAAACATCTTTTCGGAAAGATGACTGCGAGATGTTGGCAGAGGAACGAGGGGGTAAATCGCGGCGGGCTTATCTGTCGATAACTAACGCTTTACGGTAGAGCGTTTAACGGTAGAATGTAATAGCGGGACATCGATACACTAAGCAAACTCTCATTTCAGATAACGGGGCGCTGGCCGAAAGATAGAAGATTCTACCTGTACATTTCGCTTGTATTCCGCACACAGTCGCCGCGTACGTACGCGTAGCCGTGTGTCCACTCCGGGGGTGTCTTCGACAACGAAGTAGGAGGGTCAACGACGGCAACGAAAAAGAGAGAGGGAGCATATTGCTCCGAAGTAATCCTACTTGATCGCGGTTTTCGGTTTCTACCGCGTGCGCAAGTGTGCGGCCCACGGTCGAAACAGCTGTGTGACCAGGCTCAGGTATATGTCAGTGTTCCCGTTCGTGTGTTCATCTTATAGAGGAGGACTAATACTGGTGCGTGAGCGCTCGAAGGATTACTGCCTTAGGAGCCGCCCTGGCGTTCATCGCCTCCCCCGCACCTTGCGCCCGCAAAGAAAGGACGGGGGCGTCTTTAAATACCCTCGGGATGCGAGTGTCCTGGACGCCGAGAACGTGTCCTGACGACAAAAAATATAATTTCGCCTCAACACCGCCCCTGCTCGCCTGTCCTCACCCCTTTCCACGACCACCCACGATCGAGGATTAGATGAGTTCGGACGAGAGCTCGATACTTGTCGTCTGCGGGAGCCTGGAATTTTATGAAGCCTGTCCTTTTAACCAGCGATATCGCACCCAAACTGCAAAGATGCTGCTACTCGATTCACGCAATCATCGGCGCAATTTTTCAGTTGCGAAATTCATTCTTGATAAATACACTCGAATGGTATCGTAATTTTTCTGACACAACTCTGATTCAATTAAATCGATTACTTCGACTTTGCAGAGTTTCTGGGGTGGCAGTCAAAGTGTTAAACACTGAGAATCGGTTTTAAAGCGTCCATCCACGTCGATCCATCGAGAAGCCTCTGTTCCGATAGGCCATGCGAATGATTAGTCGATTTAATGAAATAATCCCCTTTGATCGACATCGTTCTCTGACCTTCCCACCCCCTTCATGCCCTCCTTCGGGATGCCCTGGCATCCACAAAGGGAAACACTTGAACCAGAACGTTTTAATTGCGAGGCCCGCAGCGATCTCACTGTTTCCACTTCGCCTGTGAATCCTCTACTCTATCGAGGTACCCAAATCCGAACGAAATACTTGAAAACTTACCGAAAAATCAAAGGCCGAGGGTGAGACGCCTCCTTTGTGGACGAGGAAAAACGGTGTCGTTTCTATGCGCGTGTTTCCCTTTTGACGAACTACTTTCTAGTTGAACTTCGCCGGTATCCTTCGTCTTCCCCGGAACGTAATCTCTAATCGACAAATGTAATACCGGCTCGACACTTTTCGGTAACTGGATCATGCCTCATAAATATGCAGACGAGGCTGTCATTAATTTAGAAACGGGGCTACCGAGCATCGTAAATAGCGAGTTAAGCGAGAGGTCACGTAAATTAATGGTGGTATCAGAATTATTATCAATGCGATGAAAATCTTATTTCCTACGATTTGGTTTCGTGTGCCTATATAAAACGTGTAGAAAATAGTACGTTCGTAATAGCATCGCCTAAGATGGCTGACGGTACAATTACCCTAGTTGGAATAATATAATTCTTCGTATTACGTTCTACGTGCGTCGTCATTTTATCGACATCATTAACGAAAGCGCGCGGATCCGGACGATCCGTCGCCTCTGCCAATGAAATTAATAATATCGTGGAGCTATAGAGTCGGAGACAATAAAAACGTCTTCCAATCACAATAAGAAGCGGGAATATTGTTCGTCGGAAGGAAAATCTTGGTCGCCGAGGAAGAAAGTACGTAGGTAAGAAAGGGAGCAAGGAGGATAGGAAAAATATTAATAATTATGTTAATGTCGTAATGCAAGATTCGACCGAGAGACGTCGTAGGGTAGGGGTGGTCCTCGACGTCAGAATATCTCCTTAGTTCCCTCCGATGGGGCTGGCTCGTCGGGGTTGTGTGGGTGGGGATAGACCTTCGCGTATTTTTATCAATATCTCGCGAGTTGCGCCTGCGCATCATCCAGCATCCCTTCCGACGAGCTCTCAAGGTTCACATGTAGAAACAGGCAGAGGGAAGAAAACGAGATAGAGCAGGGTAGATGAGCTAGACAGAGAGACAGAGAGAGGGAGAGAGAGCGAGAGAGAGAGACATGAGGCCAGAGGGAGGAGAGCTGGTGTGTATCAGAGGCTGGCGTGCATGCGTGTTCGTTCCTAATGAATGTGTGCACCGTGTGTGCCCGAGTATTGGTAAGTGTGGAGGCGCCTAAGGACCCCCAGGACAAAATGGAACCCGCTTATACCCCGTCGCCACTGCAAAGTGCATCCTCGTCCAGAATTCCCTTTCTTTCCTTCTTTTCGTCCTCTTCCTCCTCCTCCTCCTCCTCTTCCTCGGCCTCTTCTTCTTCTTCTTCTTCTATTCTCCCCGTTGCTTCTTTGTGGCCCGTCTGAGGGCTCAGGTATTCCCTCATGTGAATACAAAATCAATGGAGCTTCTTGAGATAATTGGTACGCCGGGTACCGGTGTATTCTAAAGCGTCTTCGAGAGGGAAGTTTACCTCCAAGGCAGTCCTATTCCGAAAACATTAACTGCAGTATCGATCCGCCTGCATTCGAATCTCCATTATGTAATTTTTGAATTAAATATACGCGGTGTCCTGGTTCCTGTTCGATCGCAAGGAAACGTGGCAGTTTTAAGAAGCATCAATGTCCTCGTTTTAATGCCGATCGATGACGAGTGACGGTCACATCTGACACTTTTGTCCTAGGTTTCTCTTTTTTTAATATAATTTTTCTTGTCCGTTTTCGCTCTCGTTCTCCGCGCCTCCCTTTTCTCCCATTCATCCTTCCGTTGTGAAGCCGGAAATATCCTTATGCGAATACAAAGTCGGCGAAGCTTTTCAGGATAATTGCTGCTACGGGACTCGAATCCAGACATGAATATATTTCGAGCATTCGAAGAAAGATTTTCCCCGTAGCCAAGAGGCTGCACATTGTAATCTTTTCTTTTGAAACGCTACGGTGAGTAGGATCTTGTTCGTTATCGTTCATGAATATGTCCTTGCGACGGAAAAGACGGAATATTTGGAATTCATAACCCGCAATATGTATCGTTTTACGTGTAGATGTTTTTTTATCATTGTTATTATCTCTGCAGATGACTTCTCACAAAATTCTTCTTTGTGTCCACGGAAAATGGCAACCTCAACACTTTTCTCCCGCTTTTTTAAAAGTTTTCGAAAATACGCTTATCATTTAGTTTTCGTTAAATCTGTAAATATTATTTCTGTACAATTTTTCTCATTGCCAAGTGGATTTTTATGGCATTAGCCACTTTGCTAAACCTCGATTTCGGAAGTTTCGTTTAGTTTTTGGAGTGAACAGAATCAGTATTCCGGAAAAAATGTACACCGTGCTCTTCTTTTCCCCGTTCCATCGAACACACTGTTTTCTTCCTTTTTACCGGCGTTCGGCTCTTCGGCTCTTTAATTATGAATCACTGCCGTTATTTACTCTTATTTATCGTTACACGAATCCGCTTGATATATTACTTCGGAACTTGTAACTATTATTCCTGTTTTTGTGCTCCGACCGAGATCTATTATTTCCCCGTGACAATCTGCTTTCTCTCCGCCCTTTTTCGGCGTATCAGACATTTTCCAATCGCGAGACGTATGTGCTCGCGGCTCCGAACAAAATAATTCACGTGTTTTGTTCTAAAATTGCTATCCCATAAATATTCCCATCTCCGAGGTCGCATTGTACTTTTAAATTCACTTTAAGCAACAAACAGACAGAGAAACAGTTTCTCAACTTATTGTTTTAAGACAGCGAAAGCGTTTAGCTTTAGTTGATGTTTATCAAATTAATTTGTCCGAACACGAAAAAGTAATTAATAACTTTGATATTTCGATTGCTAATCCGTAAATTTGCTGATCCGTTTGCCTTAGAAAACACTACTATATTGTAGTAAAAAGAAATTGCTAATTCATTTCAAAACATTCACAATGTTGTCAGAAAACTTATTGCGAAAATAATAACAGGACCGTGTACAGATTAAATTCGTCCTTTATTCCTTATTCAAGTTCTATGTATCTGTTCCGAGCTCGAAATTAATCAAAGAAACTCGACTCTGCAACTCAATATACAACTCATCAGAGAAAACGCGCAATTCGGTATAATACATCGCCATCGTCACGTCCTCAACATATGCCCGCCAATTAAATCATCTCGAACTGATTTCTGCCCATCGCTAGCAGCACCTTCAAGAGCTCATTTCCCCTCATCTTATCTTAATAACGGTAATCATAATATTCGGTATCTCCATATTCATTTTCGCCCGGCGTGTTTAACTGTGACCATTAATATTCGCAAAAAATCCCTGGGTATCCCGCGTTAAATACGTTAATGGCGTAGGAATCACACGGGCCACCTGCTCCGGGGCAGATTGCTCATAAACACCTGTCCCAATTATCATTAACTCGGCGAAATTATCTTGATTTCGCGAGCCCCGACGATCCCCTGGAAATTGCATTTCCTCCTGGAAGATATAACGCGGATATATCAAGCATGAACGTGTATATACATTTCTCTCTCTCTCTCTCTTTTTCCTCTCTCTTTCTATAGCATCAGCCGGCGGATCCTCTTCGGCGTTCTCGCTCGCTGCTCGTGAGAGATAGATATTATTTTCAACGTCGTGGCACAAGCAGGGATGAGCAACGCCGGAGACGGGGGCGACGGTAAAGGGATGGAGACGGTAAGGGGGTAGCCCGGGTGTTTTGCAGTGCGAAATACCCTCCATTACACCGTGGGCGACGTATAAGAGATTATTTTTCTTTTCTCTCGCCTTCTGCCTCCCTCTTTCACTCTCGTCTCTCCTCTCTCGCACTGCCACACTTTCCTCCTTCATGTTTACCTTTCTTCCCTTTACCATCTCTTTCTTTCGTAGGCCACAAGCGCAAGTTCCCGGGACCGTATCGAGGGGTGCAGGGACTAACGTCCAGAAAAAAACCAAGGTTGATTCTCTTCATCCCCTTTCTACTCTCTCTTCTTTTTCTTTTTCGAGAAATTACGGAAAATTAGTTCTATGACGAAACCGCTTCGTTATCCGATTCATCTTGTCGCGGCGGAGACGTGCCCCGCGAACAAGACTAGAAAGAGGAGCCAGGAGAGAAAGGAAAATTGACATGAGGGAGAGCATAAACGACAAACGAGTTCACGACTCGTTCACGAATGTTTTAATCTCGGGAGAACCTGGGGAGAGGAAAAAGGCATTTTCTTTTTAATGGAAGCCGGGAAAGGCGGAGGGTTACCGGCTCCAAGTTAAAGCCAGGATTTCTTGCCCTCGCGTTTCTCATTTCAATTTTTTCCTTTGCCAAAAATTATACGTTAACCGCGAGCAAGTTTTTCGAATTAACGGAAACTGTGTTTTGTACCTAGCACTTCGAGAACATAATACTTTGTAACTTCATTGTTTAAATTGATTCAATCGCGTATCGAAGATCTTGATTCCATTTTTGGTTTTAAATAACAATTCATTAACTTATACCTTACATGTACTTAAGATAAAAATTTATGCATTTCCTTCTTTCTATAAAATTAAGTATTATTTTTCAGGAACGTATATTGTTTAAGTGATATTATACAAACGATTATGGTCGCAGAAATCCTGTTCAAATATTTTATTGTAGTCTCGCGGAACGACACTTCAAATTCAACAAATTCTAGCGACGAAACATCGTGTATATAGGGGACAAACCAGTCTTCGAATAGTCAATCGATTGCTTCCACCATCGATGTTGTTACACCGCACCGATCGAACTTCTCGTTACACAACACAACACGTATCACTTTCGAGTAACCTGCTACAGATATGAAACTTATAAATAATAACTGTGATCAATCAGCACGCAGAGAAAGTATAAAATAGAACAGAGCCGAGAAGAAATTCCCCAAATGCTCACCGTACCGAAGTGAGCCAGGTGAGTGACTGGCTGGCTGAAAAATTTTGCTTTCCTAGCTACGGGGGTACAGATGCTGGCCCATAAAAAAGATCTCTACCCCACAGGCACGGGTGCCCCAAAATAAAAAACGTCCCCCTCCCAGGAAAACCCTTGTATAAAAACCGAAGGGGGTCACTCACCTATCCACCATGGGTAGCGAGAGGTTCGACGGGTTCGTACAGTTTTTCACCTACGATAAAATCATTTCGTTGCCAGATAAAATATATTCATCTCTCTCATTTACTTAGTTCTATAAATAATCTACAATTCATCTGCTCCCATAAATAATCTACAATATTTCTTTTATATTAATTACTTAATGTCGCATCAAGTTCAGATAGTATTATCCATATTGTTCTTTCAAATGACTGAAGATGAAATAATCTTTGGTAAAATTAATAATTTGAATAATTAAACATTTCTTCACAAAAAAAAATTGTAAAAATTTACAGTGAATAAATTGTAATAAGAATATTCATTCTGTTCACACACGCATGGATCTGACTTTACATTCAAACTTCCTGAGCCACAGTTCGTTTCCGTTTCTAGAATTTGGGGGGGTAGGAAACGGTAACCCAAGACCGTGTGCCCCACATTTTTTTATTCTCACGTTGCTACCCCCCACGCCCCACCACACAGCATTTACGAACCGCCGAGTGGTTTCACGAGGCCCCACACTGGCCGTCATCAAATTCTCGTTATTTCTGTCCATTCGGGATTAGGGGATTTTCAGGATTTTTTCTCGAGGAAAAAGTCCTATATCCAACTGTATCACGGTAGGATTACACGGCCGGCTCGCCTGAAAATGACTAGCATTCGTATAATCTTCGACAGAAAAAATTAGCGGTGCTCGTAATCGGACATTTACATACAGGAAGCTTGTAATCTGTGTATAATACCAGCAAAAACAGAATAAACAGTAAAGCAACTAACTTAACCAATACTTTTAGAGAAACTTTAAATATTGTTAATTGAAATACAATCAATAAGTATCTGGCTATGTATCCAGTAATTGCTCGCACAGGGGTTAAAAATAATATAGTTAATAAATCGATACTAATATAGACCTTTATGCAAAAGTATTCCACCTGAATTGTAACAAACTGGAGCGAAATTAAATAATATAAGAATGTTTTGTAATTTTGTTTTTACTGTTTTAATATTCAAATTCACGATGACGTGTACAAGTTGGTAGAATTAATATTCTAACAGAAACATTAGACGGCCTTCAGATCGGATCGTCAAATTCGTTGAATTCCCCGCGCGGGCTGTTGGAAATATATTTCTACCGTTTTGTAAAAGAGAGATCCTTCTGAAAGAAAACGATTGATTCAATGGGAGGTCCGTACGTGGAACGGAGCGTGATCATGTGTGCGCGAAGCAGCCGATCGGTTTCGGGAAAATTTTTTGCGAAAATAACGGTGTTCCATCGATAAAGGAAAGAGTGTGAAAAAAATGGGAAACATCTGTCGGTCCTCGATGTCTATCGAACACTTCGACCCATTTCGTTGAATACCACCGTTCAAATACCCTACCCTTACCCAGAAAGCATTTGGAAATCATTGACAAAACGACACGGTTGCCGAATTATTTAAACAATTGATCTTGAACTGTTGTATAACTTGTGATTCGTTCATATTATTAAGATGAGAAATAGCTGCCTATGCAGTTTCTGTGTCTTGCAATTAATACAAACAATTTTTATTGTAATTATTAATTATTACGATACAGCTGTGTAACATGTCAGGACATCTGTTTCGTATTTTTATCTTACATTTTTTTATAAATTTATTTATCCAGGAACATATTGTGATAAAAATTACACGAAAGATAAATAAGTAGAGTTTTCTCTTTTTCGTAAGCTAAAACATTTCAATCGCTTTTAGTGCTCGGTACGTTTAGTGATAACCATTTGCACTCGGAGCTATTTTAACGTGAAAATTAAATATTTCTTTCGGCCTCGAATAATTCCATTCTGTATGCTTTTCTTCATTTTATGGATATAAAATTGATGTAATACCTCACACGATACTTAAAGGTTTAGTAATTAATTAAAGTATCTAAATACCAATATATTTAATAATGTAAACAATATTTTGCTGTCGCAACTCGAGTGCCAAGGGTTAATGTCACAGTCGCCGATATTATCTTTCGAAAACGAACGATTTCCATGATCGGAAAGACACGGTCACGTCAAATACCAAGGGGAATATGCCCGTACGAAAAAGAGGAGGAAAAAACTATTAGATCCGGTGTGCTACGGGGGTGTGCAATGGGCCTTTTTTATACGCGGGGGTGAGTACGGTTCTCGTGAGTTTCCATGTCGGGAGGGAGTGGACCTCCCTCGTAAGGTTTCACCCTCGAAGGACTCGCGTTGCCTTCCACGCTCATTTCATAAATTCTAATTTATCGTCCGCAGAAAATTGGATCCGACTAATCCCAACGATGGATGCCTGGCTACGTTCACGTATCCATAACGAAACGTCGATGCGTGTGATGCACGGTTGCGTTTGGACACCTGGATTGAACGAAAATGGTAGCCGATCGTTCCCGGCACGATCCCTATCGAAAATAATTAAGAAAATTTCACTCGAGTCTCTCAGGGGCGGCGAGTTTCGAAAGTCATTTATCTATCTTACGGTCGGAATCGTACAGGTTCCTTCTATTGAACCTTTTATACATAATAATGAAATAATTAGTATTATGTATTAGTATTAGTATTCAAGCTAGTGCTTAAAACAGTTAATCATTTATCCCTTACCGTAAAGTTTCCTTTAATGTCAAAACTGTCGTAGAAGGGAAAAGAAAATTTATGTTTTCTGTATGGCTACATTTGTTTGAACGTTTAAATATTGACAACAAACGAGAATCAAATTTTATTTCATCTGGAAAGAAACGCGTAACATTCATATTTGTTAGACTTTGTTCGAATCTTCATTGCGGGTCTGACTCGTTAAAACATTACTCGGAATCATTAATTCTGCCCTTAGAATAATTATAAGCAGCAACATATATCAACACATATTAGCAAACACTCCGTAACCGAAACCACAAAAAAATCCCCAGTCCACCGTAGCGTACAATTTATCCCGCGCCTGATTTATACCCAATTTACATTTTACACGTCACATCGGATCTCGTGCTCGCAATTTCCAAGTGTGGTGTTCGAAAGTAATAAATTACGCGGTTAATGTATTCGAGAGCGCCAGTGCGACCTGTCATTGAAATATCATAATTCATGGCCGACCAATTATTTCGTCGGAGTTCAAGAAACCCTTGTGTGCCAGGCGTAACGGGGTTAAAGACATTTAACGCGTGTCCTTCGATTAGGCAGTTTCTCTCTCTATCTCTCTACCTTTTCTGCATGATGTCGTTGTTTTTTTTGCCTCATGCCGAGAGACAGCCGCCTATTTTTCTGCGTCGGGCCAATTTTCGGATGTGCAAACACAACCCATTGTCGTGGCGCACGCGCCCTTACGACGATCCTCTTTTCTCCGTCGCTCCCGGTGGATAACGCCGGCAACCCCTTCTGCCTTCTCTCTCGTACAACCCCCGCGCACGATTCTCTGTCCTTTGTTCGCCCCTAATTCGCGATTTAAATATGCAAAACGACTTTTTTCTTCGGCCGCGCGCGGTGCGACCGGGCTCCTTCCCTTGTTTGGTCCACCGCGCCCACATAATTACCGGGTGGCGGGGAAATAACCAGCAAAAAACGATAGTCGCGCCCAGGAGAAAACGGGTCCGGCAAAAAAAACGCGAACGAAAAAAGGCGATATCGCAATTAGACCGGTTACAAGGGTGCACGGTATCCCACAGCGTGGCGAAAGGGGTGGCGCGACGCCACTGTAAACTCCGCATTATGCTCGCGCGCCGCTATACTCGGGGTTAATGGATAGACACTGTGTGTGTTACGTTTTTTTCTGCACTGTGTCTAACTTATTCTTTGAGTAACGCTGTCGTTTATGGTTTGTGTTGCTGGAACAAGATATACTGCGGGTGATCGAATTTCTAATTGTAGGACACAAAACATGTTGTTTTTCATGAGAATCATTTCGAATCTTTTATGATTGAAGGGTTCGGTGTAGCAAGGAACTGCTTGACATTTTATGTATTTTTTGTTATACGCACTGCCGCGTTTACAGTTGGTCAGAAAGATACTCGGACACCAGTACAAGTTTAATTTACACGCTCTATACCCTGAGAAAATATACAATATCAGGCAATACATATATTAATGTGACCACAATAAAATAAACAATAAATAAATAAATACAGTAGATTACATTATAAACTATCTATATAAATAAAAATTAAATGCTGTTCGTTGGTAAGCGCATCACTTGAGAACGGCTGGATCGATTTGGCTAATTTATATTTTAAAAAATGTTCGTAATAGTCCGAACATGGTTTTTAGGGAAAGAAAAATCGGAAAAATTGGCCGAAAAAATGAAAGTGCTTTTTTCTATGGGATTTTTGTATGAACTGAAGACCATAACTCACGATTCGAACGATAGATATGCGTAATTCTTTTTTTTTTGTTTTGTTCGTTATGGACCTGGAAAAGTTTTAAGGAAAAAAATTCGAGACAATAACAAAAGAAAGTCGGAAAATCCGAACAAACTGTAAAAATCATGATTTTTGAAACGGTACAAGTAGCAAGTTGATATGTACTCATTTTCACATTGTTTACACATTTCCGATAGCTCTTCACAAATTCACGAAACGATCACAAACAAATTTATTGAAATTTGGACAGGACAATGTCTGTCGGGTCAGTTAGTGTATAATATAATACAGTGGGTGTACAAAGTATTTGTAAACTATTTGGTGGATTTTTTTGTATATCATATTCTAATTTTGTTATTTTATTAGGTGCGTATAGCACGCAAGAAATAGTTCATAGTCAACAAACATAACTTAACCATGATATAATGTTCGTTTTTAATCTATAAGAAGATTAATATTCCATCATTAACTCATTACTCATTACTTTTCATAAAGGATTTCCATAACAGTTAGACATAATTGATCTTTCCTAACAATGTATCGAGTTCAAAGTATTATCAAATGCGAGACAATCTTTTTACGGCATCATTAACACAGACACGCTGTTACACAGTCCCATCCAAAGGAATACAATCCGATTCGGTAAGATTCTGAAGTGTTCAGCTCGAGAAATGGTTCATGCAAGAAATTAAAACATTGGGTGTGTCGGACGGATTAGTCTCATTATTATTCCCGAGCAGCTTCCGTGGCGAGATGGCCAAAAAAAAAGGACTCTCAGAAGATTAACGAGCAACGAACCCTTATGAGCCACCTTGACGCCTCGAAGATCACGAGAGAGAGAGAAAAACAAAAAACCGCAGAGAGTAAACGATGAAGAGAGAGAGAGAAAAGAGCTGAGCGAAGAAGAGAAACCGCTGTGTAAAAAAAAAGAGATGAATCGCGAGAAGGTACTGGATATCGCAATTAAACAGGCCGCCAACCCTACAAATTGGGGGTTGAATTTTTTTTAGAGCCACCGGGAGGGGTTGCTCGAGCCCTTAAAACATCGTGGACCGATCCCGACAAGAGGTGGAGGGGAAAACACCGTCAGGGGGAACCCGCGGCACGGAAAAAAATCCATAGGGGTGCCTGACTTTCCTTCTCTCTCGTCCCCAAGCTTTTGAGTCTGTAAAAAGGAGGCACGGTGGTAACGCGAAAGTTGGGGACATACTGCTCCACGGAGGAACGTAACTGTGCAAGGGGTGGCACTGATGACGGTGGTGGTCGCTAAACACTAAACAAAAGCCGAGCGACATTCTCGGACGCCTTCGGAAACATGGCCGCATTCGTCAGCGTTGGAAACTCGGCGACCTGAATGCTTTCCTTGGAAGTTCAACTCGAAATATACCGAACGCTAGAAATAAATTATGATCGTTGCCTCATCAAAATGGCAACGTAGAACTCATTTAAATTTTACACGATCTTGATTGTTAAGTGTGAAAAGTCACTCATGGTCCTCGCAATTAATCAGTAGACTAAATTGTACCTTACTTCTCAGCCCCTAAGTACTCAGCCCTTCTGAAAATAAATTGCTTTCTGTGAATATTAATTTCAATTCTGTGGCTATATGGAAACGTCTTTCATTTCACAGTATCTGCTTCCATCGCTCTTGTAGTAATTCTTATTTTATCGAAGAAGGAACTAAAATGTTAATATTCTGTTTTTTAATTACACTAGAGAAATTTGAATATATTCGGACAGGTGTGATTATGTATAATCCGCGCATATAGACGTGAAAATATCTAATACATTGTAAGCTGAACAACGTTATCACATATGTCAGTTTATGGAACTTTCACCGACTCGATAATTAAAAATTTATACTCGACGTTCCCCGTATTTCTAATAGCAGAAAAAATCCATAGAGAGCGACCGCGCCCTTCGTATATAATAGACGATCTTCCCTTCCCGTCTACCATCTCATCTCGTCTCGTTCGTTCGCCTAACCTCTACCTCCTTTTTCTTTCTATCCAACCTCCTTGAGCTTCCGCCCACCGACTGCAACCCACTTTCAAATCAATATTTAAAGAATTGCGCCTTAATAACCCCCTTGGAATCACGTAATGGCGGGCTTTGACCTTCCTAAAACCACCTGCAGTCGAAAGGGCAAAGTTCGAAATGAAGTTATTATGTTTAAATGGTTATTCAGAAAGCGATCTTAGCGGTACACGATAAGGGTTATCAACTGTCGGTATTACAGACGATATACAAAAATTGATCTAACTACTGTCACATCCAACCGTATCAGCAATCAGCACTCACATACTGAAAGGACTGGAACGGGAATATTAGCGAGAATCGAGTATCTTATACAGGGTGGGTCGTTATAAACAGATCGCCTGAATAATTCGCTTGCTCTTGAACATTGAAGAAAATGCATCAGTCCAAACTTATACAGTATTTTATCCATATAAAACCCTAACACGAGTCTGCCGAGGCACATGCATGCGCCAGGGACAGTATTCTTTGACTTTTGCCGAACGTAGAGAAGGACACCCGAAGCTCGAGAGTTCAGGCCTCGGTCGCCAAGAAATATAAACATAGTTAATCCAAATTTCCAACTGCTTTATGTTTCATTATTTTTTATGGGACTTCGATGACCATATTTGTTGCATTTTTATAATAAAAATCATACCAAATATGGTATAATTCCGATGATATTTACTTGTGTAATAAACAATTAAAGTTTCGGGTGCGAGGAAGGATAGCGTATAGGAAAGAAAGAGACGCAGAAAGTCCGAGTCGCCGAAACTTGCGCCCGAAACTTTAATTGTCTATTACACAAGTAAATATCATCGGAATTATATCATATTTGATATGATTTTTATTAGAAAAATTCTACAAATATGGCCATCGAAATCTTATAAAAAAAATAAAGAAGTTAGAAATTCGGATTAGGTGATGTCTCACCTATCTGTCAAGGCCACTCGAGTTTCGTGGCACCTCAACGGAGTATAGTCAGACTTTTGGGACATTTATGGATAAAATACTGTACTCACACAATATCGACGCTCATAATCTGATGTAGACATTTCTTTTTATCGCTGGAGACGTCAAGGAGATACGAAGGTCAACTCTGTTTTTTTACGGGAACGGTATGGATTTCGTTTACATTCTGATAATGTGATTCAAGACGAATACAATGACTTATTATGGATTTCATGCAAGATCACTCAAGGTCAACTGCAATATAAAATGAATTTTCTGAAAACCGTATATCGTTCTTGTAATCATTGATATACATTTAATTAAATTAAATTTGATTAAAAACAATTCCTTGTCCGTTTAAAAAAGTAAAACAGAGTTGATCTTCAGAAAATAATAGACGAATGGGAACCGATGCAATCTGTTTGGGAAATAATAGCATGATCGTTTCACATTTTTGAAGGTTTATTCCTCAGGGTATTCATACAGCACATTACAATAAATTTTGTTTACAAAATCTTCACATGTTTCGATCGTTGCGCAAAATTTAAGTGTCGGAGCGTATTTCGAACTTCGATTTCATTAACACGAGTGTAAAAGTGACTATTATTTCCGTAACTATGTCTGTAAAGCTTTCTCTTCCGCTAGTAAGAATACGTGTAACAACTTCGATTGATCGTCTTCGAAATAATGATTAAGAAATAGTTGGAAGACAAAGATATGGGAAGCATGTGTCGTTATAAAAATATTCAAAGTCAAAACTGTAATAAAATATTAATCCTTCAAAAAGATTTCGTGTTCGAGTTATTCTTCCTCGGTTTTGCTTCGGTTTTATTTTTCGGCGAAAATGTTATTTCAAAAAGGTTAAGAAAATACTCCGCCAATGGAAACGTTGACCTTAATATTAAATTAATTACGTAAAACTAAACGAATAACATTTATATCTTCATTGGAAACCAGCGAACGCCATGTTAAATAATTCACGTATAAAAATAAGATTAAATACGTCGCAAGTTATTTAAAATAGTGTGCAAATCAAGCAAACGGCATAAGAGACGAACAATCGAAATATTTCGATGAAAAACAATTCGCACAATTAAAAGTTCTCATGAATGATATACATAGTAAAATATAATCGTACCGATAAAAAATTCATTCGGATGTAGGTATACTTAAAAAACAATAACAACACAGTTATTATAAATATCACTAAGAAGATTGATAATACAATGAACACTTAAGAAATTCATGTTGAACAGCTGTTTTGTCTTTTCTTGTCTATATGTGCCAAATACAAAATTCAAAATAGTTTATGAGATCCCGTACGTTCGTCAAAATGTTATTTGAACCTTATATATTGTATATTCAGTTTGTAACGATACTTTTGAAATTAGAAGTTGCGAAATCAATTGAATATATAGTCGAACGTATAATTTAATAAAAATAATCAAGACAGCTTTCGCAATAATAGGATCTCCTATGTGCAATACAATGTTACGACATTGGATATACAAATAGTTAAAAGTCTTGATACAAGAAAATGCAGACAGTTAATTGATTTCGTACGCTTAAAATCCGTGAACGTGCACTTAAAACGAGAGAGTGTAGAATGCGACTGCCAGCGCAAGGAATCATGTTTTCTTCCAGGGAAGTTTACTTCAATCAAATGTATTACATTGCGCGACCTCTTCCACCGAAGACGCAAATAACGTCCTTATAAAAAGTATTGTAATAATAAATGCATAACAAAAGCAGTGGTATATATTAATAATAATATCTTTGGTTTTCAATTCTCTATTATGCAGATATTACTTAAAAGTAGAAGAGGGAAATTCTAAAAGGATACTTCCTGCAAAGTATGTACTCGTTGCGAAGTTATCTTAAACTCGTCGATAATAACGAATTAAAATAACATTAGTCGTCCCTGATTTTCACTTTCGATCAATGTCCACTCCCTTATTTATAACAATTTGCCTTAACGCTCGCACGACCGTCGACGAGAAACAATCATGTCGTCGAATCATTTTCATTCTGCTTCTATGGTCTGAACGATAGTCGATACTTTACCTTAAAATGTAAAAAGAAAAAACATGCTCGAAATACTCATCAGAATCGATATTTCTCTCGGATGTAATAGCACTCACCGGCGACCGTGCGAGTCGTCAATTACCATCTCTCCCGTTGACAACTGTTTAACAAAGAAAACAAGAGCTAAAAATCTTCACAATATCTACAACGTTATTAAACCTCTCATCATAACAGTTATTTGAATGATCGCAATCGGAATTACTCTATAGATACGCTATTGATATGCCGTAATGAACTCGATCTTCGTTCGAGAGGGCAATAATATTAATGAGTGGCGTCAATCAGGTGAATAATACTTCGGTGAGAGTAATAGAACTCGAACGAACACAAGATGTCGTGGTAATCTTAACAATAGCAATGATCAATAATATTAATCGAAGTGGTGAGGAAGATAGCGAAATGTACCATAATAATTCCTAAATGCTCGCGTTTTAATTTATCTCGCGACGAATTAAAACTGCCGCACGGCGAAAGGTTCAGCAATTCCTCCAACGATCAGTCGTCGCGTTCTTTTCGGTTTCTCTTCCTACAATTTTCTATCGTTTCTTTCGTCACAGGAAGTCGGCAGATTTCGGGCAGCTTTAGACTCGGTTCGAAAGACTTGTTTTTTTTCTGGTCCACCACCCAGCCCATTGATCAGGAACAAGGAGATTGCTTGGGTCACGTGGAAACTCGAGGATATCTTCTTCAACGTCCTCGTGGCGATACAAATAAGATGCACCACTCGTTCAGGTTCTGGAAGAGTAGCAACCAGCTGTCTCAGGTTCTGATACAGCAGCCGCGTTGTTTCGGTAATCATGCCGCCAGCAGGTTTTTAATATTCTTTGGCGTGTTCTCCTCGTTCAGATGTTTCGTCGTGTAACGGAGCGCGTTCAGGAGACCTTCGCTTTTGCAGGGTGGCTGATCCTTCAGCAATTTTACACACCCTTTAACCTGTCCATCAAATAATACCATCTTTTAGATAATAATATTTTTCTAAATTCGCCGCTGGATAAGAACTAAGGTAAAGGCGCCAGTAATTGACCTCGTATCAGTAGTTGACCATTTTTCAGAGAAACGTGAAAAATGAAAAATGTTTCTCAACGTAATAACTAAACTGCGGATCTTTATGTTAAATAAAAATTACATAGCTCAACAAACTGCAACAAACTCGAGTGAAATAGAAATTTATTTTCTTCCCTATGATGTAATAATATGTTTAAAAATTTCTCTAATATTTTGCTATTTTAAATTACTCGTACTCATCTTTGTCATAAATGCATAAAATCCACAGTCCAGTAATAACTTAGTCAAACAGATCTGCTTCGAGTCGATATCAACATTTGAACCTTTGCTATTCAAGGGGGCTGTTACATTAATTTAATGTATACTTACATCAACATTTGAACCCTTAACAAAGGCACCTTGAGGATGTACGTGATCATAAAGAATCACTAACCCAACCATCACTCTCAGAACAAAGAGTTGAGTCTCTTCTCGTTGGAACTGCGCCAGAAGATTGCTGAGAATAATAATACACGTCATTAATCATTTCCTCTTTTCGAAAGCTTCGTATTCTATTTATATAACTGAAGAATGTTTGTCGTTGATCAATGAACTTTCTACTTACGGATTTTCTAACATTCGTAGACAGACTTTCGCCATAGTACCAAGGGTTTCCGTGATATTTTCGCGCGCCACATCTTCGTTCTGAAATAATAAACATCCGATGTTATTTCACCGGACAAGAGCATCGACCTGCGATAGCAGGTAACAAATCGAGCACAACTAACAACTGCTATATCATCTCAGTGAAAACTGTATCTGTCCAATTTAAACGGATCTCCTATTACGCTGTTAAATGTTCCGAGAAGGGTTGCAGTCTGATTCGTTTCATATAATGGATTTTAATTTTCTACTTCGGCGCACTTCACTATTTATGCTGTACTCCTGCGCAGCTAATTTATATACTCTTTTGTTCTATGTGAAATTATTTACGACAAAGTAAATCCTCTTCATATTTTTGTGATCGAGAATGTGAAAGAAAACGTGATAACATTTCATTGTTATTTTCGTTTGCGTAGGCCGTAGGCTATTCATGGGGCAACTGTTCACAAAGGAGCCTAAAAATATTTCAATTCTGGTATAAAATAGTGCAGATAAAAATAGACCGTGATCCGTCAGTGAACGGTTAAGAATGGAAAGCTTATTGTTACTCGACACATATATGTACGTTTATACGAAGAATAGATTTCGCAACAATGCTGTCTCGTCCGATATTATATAGTGAAGCGAATGAACTCATTTGAACCTAAACCGAAATAATTCTCTATTCTTAGAATTCCCACGAAAGTAATGTCTATAGAAATTTGCGAAATCAATTTTTAGGTTGTTATTAAATGGATCGTTAGTTATTACGCTTTTATAAAGTGCAGACTCGAGAAATTAATATTTAGATTTTCGTTTATATTATCTCGTTCGGAAAGTCATTTCGTTTTCTCCTCTCTTAACCGTTCACTGCATGATTTCTTTAATTGGGATGAAAAAATTGAAAGAAGGTCAATATAAAAATATTAAAAACAATTAAAACAACATTTTTAGGAAAATAAACATAAATAAACATAGTAAGAAAACACGTTCTAATTTACTATATACCACATTTGTTAACTGTGTCAGATATGATATACACTATGCAGCGAAGGGTTAAAATCATTAAGGAAAGAACTAACATTCAATTTGATTTCTATGTCCTGCAATCGATGTAGACAATTCTTATTTTGCAGAAAGATCCGCAGTCTAGTAATGTTCAAACGGAAGCATTGCCATCCTTACACGAAAATGGAAATTACTTTCCGAACGATGGAATAATTTTATTATGAAAATGACAAAGTCTGAAATTTTTGTAAAAGGATCGCACCTAAGTCCAGGACATTGCATCACAATGTAGGCTAGAAGATATGTAATTAGTAACCAGTGAACCGGGAGAAAATATGAATATTAATGGTCCGTTTCCTAATCGAAGATACCTTGGGATTCGCGTAATAAGAATGCAGTCTAGCATGAGTTGGCGTCTAGTCAGATCAATAATTGCTAGCAACAGAGGAAAGATAGGAAAGTACAAAGAAGAGAAGTGGGCACCACTTACGTCCATCAAGAAAGTAATGGTCGCGTGACTCAGAACGCGAAGCATGGGTGTCGCGTGGGCGTAGAACAAGGACATTCGGTTGGCAAGCTCATTTCCAACCACGAGATCCTTTTCAGCGGTGTCCTGTCTCGTCAGGGATGCTCTGGTCAACGTTCTACGGTAGTAACTGAAATCGTTCTGGATCGCCGGGGTCTTCATCTTGTGCTCGTCGAATTTTAACACGAATTCCAAAATCTCGGCTAGTTGTTTCACCAAGGCCTGTTGGGTCTCCAGGTGTTGAGTAGGAGACAGATTTCCAGAACATAGTTGACCCAGGATTTTCGGCACTACCCTTTCTAAAACAGTCGAAATATTATCTTCTATCTTCTATATAATAATATAAATAAAAATTAGATGCTGTCCGTTGGTAAGCGCATCACTTAAGAACGGCTGGACCGATTTGGCTAATTTTTTTTTAAACATTCGTAATAGTCCGTATAAGGTTTTTAGGGAAAGAAACATTGGAAAAGTTGCTTGAAAAAATGGAAAATTCGGGAAAAACTAAAAGTGCTTTTTTCTATGGGATTTTTCTCATTTTAACTTTGTTTACACATTTTTAATAGCGTTTCACAAATTCATAAAACGATCGCAAACATTGGAAAAGTTGCCCGGAAATATGAAAAATTCAAAGTGTTTTCTTCTAAGGGATTTTTGACATATTTACTTAGTTTACGCATTACCAATAGCGTTTCACAATTTCACAAAACGATCGTGAACAAATTTATCGAATTTGAACAGGACAATTTCTGTCGCGTCAGCTAGTAATGAATATTTTGAAAAATCTGTTTCCCGTACCAGTTTATTAACCCATTAGTAGCGTCAGTTCGGTAACTTTCGCGGAATTTCAAATAGAGGCGATAAATTCTTCTGGATTCTGAAACGGCTAGGAGTTTCGCTCGTGTCGATACAGCGGTATTGGATTTTCGATCACCGGTGCATACAGGAATTTCTCCGCTAAACAATTTCCAGCTGTACAACCGCCTGGCACAATATCGACGTTTCACTTGGTACGTTTTTATCTACGTTCAGCGGACGACAGCGTAATTAAAGCGCACAACCGATACTTCTACTTGAAACGACGAAAGTTTTCAAGTTTCGATTTATCCGATCAACAGTTCGGAAGGGAGTCTCGCCCATTCGGATCATTAAAAGTCCATGAAAATTTCGATTTCACGATATTAACACCTAAAGAGTGTTCTTCATCATTTTTAGCACTCGGAAAAATTATGAATTTGATTTCTTTATGTGTTACAATTAAACAGCGGACATTTATGCAACATAAAAACTTTCTATCTGCACTGCAACAAACTGGAGTGAACTATTTTAAATTACAGCTCGTCATTGTGTCTCAGAAATGCATAAAATCCGCTGTCTAGTTACAGTTAGACTTTGGAAATTACTGAATTTCCACGACAGAAAGAATTTCTAAGACTGTCTTTAGAGTTAACAGGAAAATGAACGTGTGTGACTTACCGAGTTCCAAAGAAAACTCATAGAATCTTTTCAGCTTCGCAACAAGAGGGGCCACGGTCAGATAGGCTTTCCTCTGGCACTCTTCCGTGGGTGCCGAAATCGCTTCTCTGATTTCTTTCCCAGCCCCTTTGTAACACTGAATCTCCTCCAAGATAGATTCTGAATTTTTCAGAACTCTTTGCACCGCTTCAAAGGTCTCTCGTTCTAAGTCGGAAGGTTGTGCGTCTAGAATTCGATACGAAACGCTATCATTATCTAGCTGTCGTCTATCACACCTGAAAGATTCTTCTAAAATTCCTTACGAAACGTTCGAATTTAGTTCGTTTAATATTACTATAAAAAGAAAACAGACATCTTATGAAACGCGTACATGCAGGAACCTAATACAAAACATTCTCTTTGACACGATGATGCTAGACAAGCAATTAAAACGCGATTCAAGAATCCACTAAAAAGGAGTATAAACTTGTAAAACTTACTTTCGAAGTCCAAAAAGACGTCATACTTTTGAGGCGTGCAACAGGTAGACTCATCTCGAGCCAGAAGACTTAAAAGCTTGCCCATCTTCGGTTTGAGGGTTTCTTTGCTCAAACGTTCCTTACAGCATGAAAGGCAACTGGATTGAAAAGAAAACTCTTTCAGTAAATACACGACCGCGCGAAACACGAACGTGCGACGTTAAATCGTTTCACTAAACGCGTTACTCGCAACAGTCACTTTCAAAGGAGCATTGCGAACTGTGGTATGAAAGTGAACGATTAACGAAGGAAAAATGTAATTTATTAATGCGTGTGCTATACTAAAAGCTAGGAATAGTGGCGGAGCGTCGACGGGTTCCGTAAATACGGCCGAGAAATGTGGAAATAAATCGCGAGCAGCTCACGGTGCCGAATGGACTTTCGTTCAGCGTTTCGAACTTGCGTCGTTACCGCTCGAAGGCAGAACGGAATTTGAATTTCTGGCCCGATCCCTAAACCGATCTGCGCGTACATGTCGAAGTGTTAATTCCAGAGGCACTGCGTGCATATGTGTGCACGTGTAAGCTATGTCGGGGTTTGTGTGTGCACGCAGCACGAATTCTGTGAACTCGTGAACGGAGAACGAACGCTCTGTTAATTCGAGTCTGCGAAGTCAACGTATGCTGACCTCACCTGGCACGATCAAGTGATCCAGAGACCCTCGATTTCTGCGATTGACACTTTCCGGTAGCCATTCTAATTTATCAAGCCAAAAGATGGTACCTCCCAACAATAAATTACACGATGCTATACACAATGATACAACGTAATCTGAACTTGGTAATTACAATATATAAACATTGATAACATAATCACAATTATCGATCGTAAATGTTGAATATTTGTTTCGATCAATTAAGATATAAACATTGAAATGAAAATCATAACAATAATTGCCTATTTCACTGTCAGATTTACGCCGTTATGAAGGCTCAATACCATGGTACGCCCACTTAAAACTCGAGAGAAGTTTAGCTGTCTCAGTTAAGAGAATACGTTCTGATCATTATAATCTAGTTGCTTCGCTAGAGAGGGTAGGTATTATCAGTGACAACCAATGTATATGCAATCAGGGCTGTGAATCCCTGGACCACATAATATGGCAATGCGAATTGCACAATTCACAAAGGTGGAAACTAATAAATTCCCTACTTAGTATGGGCCTCCAACTGCCACTTAATATTGGTACAATTATAGCAAAGCCAAATATCAAAGCCTGTATTAGCATCCACTTCTTCTTTCAAAACTGTAACCTAGATATTTAGCGTTAGCGGATATTGCTGTTATATCCACTTGTAGTTTTGTAGAATTCTTATTGTATTATTCCTGTATTCACATTATTGTATTTACTTATATTATTCATGTAAAGCAAAAGAAACCCAGAAGGGTTTCAAATGCTCATAAATAAAAAAAAGATTTACGCCGTCGGTAACGCAGGAGCCAAGCAAGCCTCTCATTCACTTATCACAATAACACTTGAAATGTTACGTATAACGAAATCCAATTGTTGTGCAGTTATGATCGACTCAATCTTACTTCCCAAGGCATTCCTGTGGGAGGATTTATCGAATAAAGCCGCGATCGATATGTTATTGGCGCGATAAAGCCGCGATAAACACTGGAATTCGCTGAAACCACGTCGCACAAATGAAAGGACAACGGTCGGCTTGACTAGATCTAAAATTGTGCGGCAGGAGATTCCAATGTACCGGTGAATGTCTCCGTTATTTTTAGCGTAGAAGTATGTATGTTCCGCTTAACGAACTTCCCTCGAGTCACTTAAAGCCCCGTAGATTGGCAAGGTAACCAATGGCTCGCGCGAACAAAAATTCATTAATCCACGCTAAAAGCTTTCGATAAAGTTGATAAAAAGGGTGGCGGATACCGCGTGCTCGACGAAATCGACTTTCTCTTATCGAGCTAACATCGCGGAGATAAGCGGAGGCATCGGTAAGTTGTTAATACGGATCGATCGCACTTTTATTTCGACGAATTGGATGCGGTTCGATATAACTTCGTGATGCACGCGAGTGGAATAAATGTTTACACAATTCCGCGGATGATAGTTCGCAGAACTGCATGGTGGATCTGCACCGTGTCTTCATAGGAACGTTGCGGGGACTGTCGGAGATTGTTCACCCTTGTCGCCAGCGTGATCAGCCACGTAAACATAGTTCGAACCCCTGTGTTAGCACTTTGTTGCTGCGCAGCTCTTGGCCCACTCGAAAATCTTCACTCGAATATTGACAGCGATTGATGCTCACGAATTCACAGATGCAGCGAGGAAATTGAAGGGAATTAGACGGATGAAATAGTTGGCGAGGGGGTTGCACAAAGGGTTGTAAATTAAAAGGGCATCGGATGATTTTGACCGGGTGGTTCGCCCGGTGTTCGTGTTCTTCGAGACTCACCGTGGTGCAGACTTGCCGAAATCGCAACCGACAACGCCAATGCATGATGCTGGCAGGTGCACGTTCGAGCCCGGTGGTGGTCAACAAGTATGCGAACGGAGTGCAACAACTGTCATTCAGCGAACGGCCATATTGCCTTTCGATGGGGGTTAACGTTGTGTAGTGGCGCGGTTCGAGACCTCTCCTTATTTGGTAAACTACCCTGGCGGCGCGGCGGCACGTTCGCGCGAAAAATCAATGGGGGTTAGTTCGCCCGTTTACCCTTAGGGTGACGCTGCCGACTACTATTTACGATCGCTCCAAATCGGGATATTATTTTTCATTCTGGACGTCAAATCGATTGTAGGTTCAACGTCAAGAAAATTGGTTTCAGAAAATTATTTCTGCGGAAATATTGTAGAAATTTCTCTCAGCATTTTATTTGATCGAATGTCCCAGAGGGTGTTCCGAAAATGGCGCTCGTTTCGCGCGGCACTCGTCTGCATTTTGATCTGCCGAGTACATTTTCACGTGGCTGTATGCAGTGTATATTTAAATTTCTTCATTCGAATGCAATTTTAAACGAAGATGTAAAACTACTATACTAAGCTTGTATACTATGATAGATTATAATGTTGCATACTAGAATATAGTATAACATACTTGAATATAATACATGGTCCGTATCATTGTACATAGTACATAGTATAATACATACTCCGTACCAATTAACATAATTACCTCCGTGACTAGGAATAATTTGGTTTCAAAAATGGAATAGTATTTATTTATTATTACCCTAAACCATATTTCGTTTGTATGTGTAGCATACATTAGTATAACACTTTACAATGAATAATGAAGTATACACTCCCGTCCATAAATCAATGGACATTTACTTATCTTCAACAAAATTTGAACTGTGAACAAAATGTAACTGGATAATTTAATTAATATCGTATATGTATATTTTATTAATAATGTAGGAAGGGTAGTATTCTCGATTGAGCAGCAGTTAAAACAAAAGTGTCCCCGTTCCGAATTATATCTTGAGCAATTGTATGTGAATTATATGATTCTATTCGAAAGAAATATTTTATTTTATATTAATAAATTTTAGAATTATTAAATATTAATTTCGATTTAGCAGCAGTTCAAACAAAAGTTTCCCCGTTCCGAATTATATCTTGATTCGAAAGAAATATTTTATTTTATATTAATTAAATTTAGAATTATTAAATATTAATTTTATGTCTGGCAAATGTACGGCTGCTGATTTAAAATATGGAAAATGTATGGCGACTGTACTGGTGTACAAACATATAATTGCGAGGAGTATGGGGCGGCGGGTTGTATTTCAAAATATGGATACAAATTTAGAATTTCTCGGGAACTCGTGGTTAACTCATCCATGAGGGGGTAACACTTGTTTTCGTGGACCAACGGGTTGCTGGTAACGGTCAGAATGAAACTTGGAAGGATGAACAATATCGTTGAGGTTGACTGAGTTGCTGTGAATAAATCGTGTTTAATGTTTATGTAGCTTCGCTGAGAACACGCGGTTCAGCTCCTTTATAGGTTAACGCTCGAGGAATAGACAGATGACATTGAAATGACAACCCATTTATAAGTTATCGGAAAACTTTCATACTCGTTGAACAACTTCAGCTGCTTTGTGCAGAGATAGAAGCTATATTGAATGACTAACGTTGAATGGCTTCACGGAACAAATGGAATTAAAGATAATTCTCTAGATAAAGCGGAAACTATATAGAAATGATTAATATTTTACAGAACGAACATATACAGTCACGAACAAGAGTACAATGTTATCGTATCAACCTCATTCAACATTGTCTGTGTAATCCGTTATCGACATAATAATAATACTAATTATTATTATTAAACTGCAGATCTTTATGCAAAATAGAAATGCTTTACATCGTTTGTGAGAAGCAGGAATAACATAAAAATTGAATTTTATCTCTTAACGACATTGTTACATTAAAAGCATCATTACAACATTCTTGAACCCTTTAAATCTTTTACTGTTTTATATTTCGCTTAACCAATTTCTTCACAAATGCATAAAGATCCGCAGTCTAATAATAATCATTATACCAATGTTTTTAAAATGATAGGAAACGTACGTCATCACTGCAAGGTGCGTCAGTTATCGATGATGCCCATGACATCGGGGCTGTTGGTGCAAGACCTTTTATAAATATTAACAAAATCAATATTGCTGTAATTTTCTTTTTAAATTATTTCGATAAATATAGTCGCACTAGTGACGTTAATCGTTAGACGCAACAAACAGCAAACATAATCTTCGCGTCACGGATTATTATCAGTCGACTGTATTTTTATAACCACCCAATGGTGTAAAGTAATTTAAATGTCGTCGCGGTGTCGCGATTTTACACCTCTCCCTAGTCCGCTAGTGGATAATCGTCGAATACCATGGGGGAAGATAATTGGCGCATATTAAAGGCCTTTTTGTACATCAATTCCAGCAAATCAATTGAGACCCTCGGTACCTCCCACTATGACTCTCTGTACGAGATCCCCTTCCTCTTGGCAACCTTAATTCCATCACTGCGATGACGAACGAACCTGCAATGACGCTACCAATGACTTTCAACGCACACATACGAAAAATATTAATAGCAATTTTTTCCAGTTTCAAATGCACATTCTTAAAATAATTAAACTGTGAGTTATGCAAAACAAAAATTGTCTACGATGTACATAGATATTCATTTCCTTCCTTAACAGTTTCAAAGACTCCTAACCTAACGTAACTAAGATTTTCATTTGGCAATCCTGTCTTTTTGTTTTTATTTGTTTCTATTTATTATGCACTTGTAACAAAAATGAGTAGATGCAATTAAAAACAGCGATCATATTAAGAAAACTTGCAAAGTATTAATATATTATTTTCACTACGTTCAAATTATTATAATGAAAAATATAAATTAATATATAGTTTTTGTGCCTTACAATTGACCCACGAACTTTTTATTTTGTCATTAACGACGGAACTTAGTTTATTAAGGTGGATTCCGAACCACCATGGACCCCACAATTTTTGATATCACGTGAAATCTTCTCCAACGAGACCTGTTCTATTCGGGAACGATAAAAATGTCTCTCTGTGACAAGAATCTGTTTCACTTGATAAAATTAAAAGGGGGGAAGCTGTCCTATTAGGCGTCAAGGAAAAAAGCATAAAACCTGATATTTAGGGTGAGGAATACGCAACAGGCAGCTCGTGTAAGTGTCTTATTTTTAGAAACAGTTTTCCTGTCAACACTTTCAGAGCCAGTTGGGTTTTAGAACCGAAAGATAACTGTTCATTACAATCCCTGAATTGAGTGCTGCGCTGCAAGTTATGCGATCAACAAGCTGCCGTGTATAGATCAGTTGTCGCCGGTCAGTTTCCTGAGGCAGCGTTCTAAATGAGTATACCTTCCCGATCACGTTCTATAAAGTGGATCCAGGTGGCGGTGAACCGATCGTAAGAAACTACAAGTTCGTGGCGCATAATATTCTATTTTGCTGAGGCGCACGTGGGGTCCACGCAGTCTGCAAACATCGTCGTCGTCGTTGCTATTCGACAGCAGATATCGTTGACGACACTTCTCATTCTGCGAGTACAGTGTGCATAGAACGTGAAGGAGCAGCCTTGTAGTGTCTCTTTAAGCGCGAGCACCACTCGTCCGCGGCTGGCAAGTCTGAATACGCAACACCGTGCGTGCTTAATAAGGCAAGCGTGTGCGAACGCAGCTTAAATACTAGAGAAGCATATAACTACCTACACTCCTGTCCATAAATCACAGGACACTTACTTGTTTCTCTTTTTTTATATTAGGAAATCTCTCACGAGCCTTATGACAACATAATGTTCATAACAGAGTATTATAGAGGATAGTGAATAACGAGAACGTTAGTAGAGAAGACCCTTAAGCACGTAGATTATATAGAGACGTTTACTTATCTTCGACAAAATGTTAATTAAAGAATATAAGTATTCAGCTTAATTTGATTAGATGTAGCTATTATACGATAATATTTGAATGGAAAATTAAATCTATAGATATATTATTTGAGTAAACGTTGGAAAGTAAAGTTTGAGAAACTGTCTAGAAGTCAAATTGGAAAACAATTACCCCATTTAAATTTAAAAATTTCGAAAATACTGAGTATCTTGGTCAGATTCGATTTACATGTTCTCTAGATTAGAAGAAATTAGCAAGTGTCATTTTCATTTCATAATATAGGTCCTCTAATGACAAAGAATCTTATGCATCGAAATTTGAATAAGTGTCCGGTGACTTATGGTCGGGAGTGTACGTCTAGCGATGGGTATTCATACCGCCCGAGCATGTTCGAGTCTACAGCAGACTAGAAATGTAGAAATGGTAAATGAATATTAGTGTTCTAAACATGATACAAATGAAAATCAGGATGTATTGATGCACGTGAAATAGTACATGTATACCCGTGTACTTAAAGTGGCACGTACCGCAGTAGGGAAGAATTCCTGTTATAGAAAATCATTTAATATTGCTCCTTATTTATATTTCAAAGCAACTTTGTAAGTTTTCATAATAGATTTCCTACTTTTTAAGACCGACCGATAACCGCAGTGTAAAGTTTTATTAAAATTTTCGTTACGAGTAAGTATACTTTATCGCTTCAAAACTTAATTTCGGACTGTACTACAGATGTAATAAGTGCGTATACGTTTAATTACAAAACAAATGGCCACTAAATTATTAAATAAAAATAGCCACTTATTCAATAAATACGTTTTATAATAAAAGATTTATGACTCGTAAAACTGTTTGATTTTGCTGAAAAATCTGTATAAGCTTATAATAATAGCTCGTTTAATTATTACAAGAAAAGGTAAAAAGATTTTTGACTACGACTTTGGCTTAGGATGCCAATCATTGTACAGTTTACCCTACGTGCACGTGAAATACACGTGAAATAATATTTTCCATTAAAAAAGAAATGAATAGCATTTTGTCGAGTGTGGTCATAGTTGGATTTGCGGAGTAAACTGCTCGCATACTCGAAGCGGTGCGTTTGGATGTGCTAGTGCGATATGATAGCGTATGTATGTACCCTCCTGGACGATATCTAAACCTGGTTAGCTATGCCTTCCGCGGCTTTGACCTGCTTAACAACTGGGCAAATTAATTGCGGAACCTGGTGGGCAGGAGGAACGCTACGGACGTGTGCGCTGCATTAAAGATTATCAGACTGTTAGCTGCAAAACCCAGCGACTGCGAGTGCCTCGTGCAACCAAGGTACAGATCTCGTCAGTTAACTTTTGTCGAGGATGCGTGTCTATTTCGTTTGACCACCGCGAGATCTATGTATTGCGCAAAAAGGTTTCGTTCTACGCGCGGCGGAACTAACTTGTTTCCTTTGTTTAACGACGCCGCGTAATTTCTTTGTTGAAACGGGGTCAATATATTCATGCTTTTAAAGACGTTGATTATGAGGTGGAACGAAAATTGAACGGCGTACGACCGGCCTCAAAACGCGAGGATTACCACGTTAAAGCATCAATTATTATCCGTCAGTCTTCTTTGAAAGGAAAGTGGAATGAAATTATTAAATTCCTTGTCTTCGGCGAGCAAAACCCTCCACTCGTTAGTTACTATTGCTTCGCGACATGAATATTTACGCAATAGGTATGAAAGTTGCGCATATTTTCTGATTCATGTTATTCAGCCGGATTTCATTTTTAATCGAAATCTTTACATTTTGTGTATCGCGAATACTCTGAATTATTAAATAATTTTGATGTCTTTGGCGCACCGGTTCGATCACACACTTTAATTGAAAGCAATTTTGTAATAAATTAATTTCGACGTTTCGATCTTTGTTTAGACCCTTTTTAAGAAAATAATGATTGCGTCTGTGAATTATTAAAACAATATCAATGTAATATTTTGTAGGATTTAAGTCGTCAATAAAATAACACGTCCGTAAACACAAACAATTAACTTTTAATTTTAAATGTAAAAGATACAATCGATAAAATTGTCTCGTTTAAATCTCCGTCTGAGATCAAACACATCTTTACTTTTCAACACGTCGAACCAGAATAATCAAAAATCACATATGACAACATATGAAGAACGCAAATAAATCAATAAATAACAAATATCGAATCGTCGCGTCGTTAGAGTTACTAGCGACGTGACATTCGATGGTATTCTCGTCAATCGGAGATGACTTCTCCCTACACTTTTGTTAATAAGAATATGTTAAACACTTTTTGAAATATGTCAACTTACTTGCTTATTGAAATAACTTTAAGAATTATGAAAGAACAATGCCACGTCATGCTGTGTTTATGTCTTACTTGTAAGATATTGAGATAAACAGTGAAACTCTCTGAAGTCACGAATCAGATAACACTGTCCAACAGTAAATCTGTTTTCGTATAACTGTTGGGTGGATATAGAGTTTTTTGCGCTGATTGCGAATCTGGTCTTGATTTTTTTCCTACACGCACAGTTTTGGAAAAACATGACTTTGAAAAATCCCTATTTTTCAACTTTGAACAATTATTGTGATGTTATTATAATAGATATTGAAGCAAAAGATTCTTTGCAGCAAAAGATTCTGTAGACTTTCCTGAATGCAGTGATATGCGATAGTAATACATTATGAATGTTTAAACATGTTTAAACTATCATTAAAGACGGAGAGACACCACTTTCATGTTTCTCAAAAACTGTGCGTGTAGTAAAAAAATTAAGACCAGATACGAAATCAGCGCAAAAAAACTATAAGATCCACCCAACAGTTATATGAAAACATAATATAAGTTGTTGGACAGTGTAATCAATCGATGGATAGACCAATCGATATTCGGCGGTTATTTCAAACCTTGAAAAGTCAAATCCTAACCAAATTTAACTGTCGATTACTAAAAGATAGTAAATTTCTATTTTAAAGAGGCTGGATTTTGACTTTATGGTATACTCACGGTTAGTGTAATTGTTTGGAAATTTTATAAATTATTACTTTGATATTGTTTTAATAATTCACAGACCCAATCATTATTTTCTTGAAAAGGGTCTAAACAGAGACCGAAACGTCGAAATTAATATATTGCAAAATTGCTTTCAATTAAAGTGATTGAACCTGTGAGCCAAAAATATCTACTTTGTTTAAACATACGATCGACAAAGAATAAGAAAGGTATTAAACAATTTGATGTCGCGTAATAAGAAAGGATTATTATTATTATTATTATTATTATTATTATTATTATTATTATTATATTTTCAATGAAGCTCCTGCACCGAACTCCGATGCAGCAGTTACGTGACAGAAGCAGATTGCGGTAGCTGTGAAAGTCTCTCACGCGATATGTTTATTTTCCAACAGCTATCACATGACAACGATGAGAATGAAAACGATATTTCAGAGAAATTGATCTCCGCAGAGTTTTAATTGTACCCCGTAGAAAGACGGTATTCTTCGCGATCTAGATGGAATATAATCGTGGGGAGAAAGTGTGAAGTCTGCATGTAATTATCAAATGTTAGCTCTTGATCCGGTTAGTGTTACTCAACACGTTCTTGGTACTTTCGTTTCAAATTTCTAGAAGTCCACTTATAGTCACGAACAAAGGAAATGTAGCAAACTAATGTGAAAAATTAACTGGTTCTATAAATTATAAGTTGACAGCGGATTTTATGCGTTTATGACAAACATGAATAGATGTAATTTCAAACAGTGAAAATATTGAAAGAATTGTAAAATATTGTTGTATTATTTCCGACTCATTAAACGTATTAAGAAAGAAAATAAATTTTATTTCACTCCAGTTTGATGCAATTTGGGTTGTCTAGTTATAAGCAGTCCGTAGATCTTCACGCAAAACAATGATTTTCCAAGTTGAACTCCAAATGTTGTTGCTTTGCAAATCAAATTGAACCTTGCAATAGGGTGAATTTTTAGTGCAGAACCCGTATAGAGATGAATCATTTCCAGCAGTTAGGAAACAATTACCAAGCCGTTATTAGCAATAAGGGAACGTAAATTTACAATTCGGTAATTCGATATCGGCGTTATGTAAGCTGTTATTTAATGTTATTGCACGCGACAGAGATCGCACGTATTCCACATATTTTTATGGTTGCTTACGCCATTGGCCAACCAGAGGGGGATATCGTCATATCCCGGACGAAGAGAGGAAACCCCCAAGCAAAATCCCCCTCTGCTCGCATACACGTTCGCTTTGAGAAACCTCTGTATGCATGCCTGATTACAAATGAAGCAAAAAATAAGTCATTTCAGAGCGGGAACAATTAATTGGAGACAAGTGGTCGATAATTATCGACGAAGGAAAAAGGTAACTGAAATGTAACGCGACACAACCTACAGTACAGTCTCGTAATATCTTTGAACATCAAACTTCTATTTTACAACAGAAATGTATATCTGATATGAAAGTAACTACGAGCAAACAGCTTCGAGTACGTTGTAATTAACAGTAGCCGCACGCACTTGCTTTAATTGCAACCGGTGCGCACACGCATTTACTTCTGCAGAAATGCTCTGAATTATTTTCTTCGGATAAACAGTATTACGTCATGGTAGACAGGCCACGCACGTGTGATAGTGGTTTCCACACACGTGAGCACGCTACATCCGCCTATCCGCGATATACCATAGAAGGATATAAGTGTTTGTTCACATGCTTGCCCATATTCAAGCGGTGTTTAAACAAAGCAACAGGAACACACTCCTCTAAGCCTCCTCAATTCCTTTAATCTCCCTGCGGTTTCAAATTACTCATTTTTGCCATGAATGCGTAAAATAAATCGACGATACGTAAAACCATAAGCAGACTATAAAAATATTTTTCATTTCTGACCCACCAAAAGAAATAGTTTGTTCCATTTCTGTACTCTGCAGTTGATTTAAAAAAATTTGCACAATTTAAGTAAATATGTAATCTCCCTGCGGTTTCATATTACTCATTTCTGTCATGAATGCAGAAAATGAATCGACGATACGTAAACCTATCAGCAGACTTTAAAAATATTTTTAATTTCTGACCCACTAAAAGAAATAGTTTGTACCGTTTCTGTGTTCTGCAGTTGATTTCGAAAATTTTGCGTAATTCTTATCTTTCTATCGACGCGTACGTTTTTTTTAACGAAATCGCGTTCCCTCGTATCTGACAGATAAAAGGAAATGCGTAATGAACACGTAAAAGCAATGAGGTGTAAGCACGCTTGCGAAATTAAAGAATTAAGATAGGCTCCGGCCTGCGTTTTTTATCTACGAGCGTAAAGGGCGCGAATAAAAGTCGGCAACAGAGTGTGACCGCATAATGAGCACCGGAAACTATATTTGGCAGCTCGTATCCTTCTAGATATTCCTTTATTATACCACTTGACTGCGTCTCGTGGAATTTATTCCACCTTTTTTCGTCGTCTGCGCACGCAGGACGTCTAATGTATTTTATGCTTCAATATTCGTATATAATTGCGCGGGGTACACTCCCGGACAAAAATAGTCTGATTCATTAATTTGCCTCGTATTTTTAGGAAGTCGATTGTAATCATTATCTCGATAATATTAGTGGACGTCTCTAAAATAACCAAACAATTCTATTCGACTAACTCTGTTATTGTATAATGAAGGATATAATTAATTATATGCACTTTATTCGTATCGGTATTTCATTAATTTACTGTGCAGAATGTCATTTATCAAACTAATTATTTCACTAAAATCTTACGGGAGTAAAATTAATTAAGGCTCCTCCGTGGAACCAAGGTGTACACCGGGCGTGCATGCCAATAGAATTCGATCGATGAAATTCTCCGTATTTAGCTCATAAGTGAATGCAACTACTCGGTTCTATTACCGAGTCAAAATCAATACCTATTTGAGATGAGATATATGTATTCGAATGGAAGAGCGAATTTAGAGAAATGCTTCTATAATGCCCGAGAATTTCTGATCTGAGTTAGCAATCGTCTAGACGAGTTAGTTTTTGAAAGACATTCTAAAATTTATAAATATTTCTGTGCACATTAAGCATGCTAATACGCAAAGTTAAACATTAAAATGTTGGATAATGCGAGAAAATATTCTGTCAGAATGAAATTGTTCTATAATGTAATTTTCGTAATCAGCCTTATATTTATTATGAATATGACGCGTATAAAAAGAACGTCCTCAACTTGCAAATTAAGCAATTCAGTGCACAGTTTTCTGATAATATTGTCTTAGCGAAATTTATAAATTAGTGTAGTCTATGTAATCTATGTAGATTAGTGAAACGTGAAATTATGCCTAATGCTATACAATTAACTCTCCAATCTACGGCAGGCGATCCCAAACTGATATTTAAATTTAAAAATCCGCGCTCACAAAGGAATCGAAACTTTTTTACACGAAAATGATCAACCTTAATTGGACTCGACGTACACACACGAGATATAATCTGTAACTGATTGTGTGCCAGCAAATAGAGATTTTAACAAGATACTTGAGAGCGTGCCCGGCAGTTCATTTCCGTGTTTAATTAAGCGGAATTTCAAACGGGACTACGGCAGATCAATAGATCGCTTAAATTTTTCGGCGGTGAGCATTCAAGGTTCCCTTTTTCGGTGGCCACCAAATGAGCGGATGACCTACTTGCTAATTGGTTGATAGAGAGGCCCGGTAGGATTACAAATAACGCGCTTCGATAATCTAGCGACGTACTCTCTTGCCCGCTGCTACGGTTAAATTGAATTTCCCTTGCGCTTTTTTCCATTCGTCCGCCCACGTAACTTCCTTTTTCAGAAAAATAAAAATATTTCTCCTTGGTAAATATGTTCACGGAAATTTGAAATTAAATATTCCTCATGGTTAGACAGCGGATCTTTATGCAAAATAAAAATTCTCTACCTAATTTGCATCGGACCAGAGTGAAATTGAAATTTATTTTCATTCTTAATATGTTTAATGGGTTGAAAATAAAGCGACCGTTCGACACTTCAAAACATGAATGTAATAATTGGATTTTAAAATGAATCAATTTATTTGTACGTATCGTGTAGATAGAATTCCCCATGAAGACATGTCCATAATTTTCACAATTGTCGACGAAAAATTCAGATAACATTATTTTCACTCGTTCAGCAGTTGTGTAAATAAATTGAATTCGTTTTCGTCGGATCAACTAATCGAAGAAACCTCGCCGAAACAACAATGCAACGAGTGCAACGATTTTCACCGCGTGCATCGACTTCTCGGAAAGCGAACAAAAGGAATTCCGAAAGCGATACATAATACGGCGAGTGTTCAGACGTCGCGGGGAAAGGAGAAATTAACCAAGACCAATCGCAATTAGGACTAATCAACGATAATCTGTGGGCAGGAGAGAGGACAGAGTAATTTTCTTCGGTGCGCTTGAAAACAGAGGAAACTCTTACGTTCATCCGCTCGACAGATAACACGAGATGCAACGTAAGAGGAAAATCATCTTGGTGATTCGACCTCGAGCGAGGACGAATGATGAAACGAAACTGAGCCAGCGCGTAGCCTCGCACGAATTGCATATTACGCTCGTTTTGAGTTTCGCGGTTTCCTTTGTCAGTCGCTCAACGTGAAAGCTGCATCGTGTGCATCTGGCGTTCAAGTTTCTCTCTCACTCTTTTTCTTCTCTCTCTCTCTCTCTCTCTCTCTCTACCTGAATCCCTGGACGGCTGCCTTGCTTCTTCGAAAGGCTGATACACACACTTGATTTCCACGCGGAAATGAATTGCACGCGACGCGAAAGCGCCTCCACGACAGATTAATTCAAGCCTAACACAACGAAAATGAACTTCTCTTTCGGATTCCGGTCGCAAGGCGTTCACGTCAAACTTATTCACCGCAACCATTTCGATGTTGCATTCATACTAACTATTCGACCTACGAGTGTAAAGGCTGAACGAACCTTTTCCGCTGTAGGATACTTTTCTAATAACTTGCAATTAATAGTTTTTCCTTTGTAAGATCATATTTCACAGTTCTATAAATTAAAATTTTGCTTTATAATCTGTGAACATCTTTCTGATTTTAATTGAATTCAAACTGTATTTACAGACAGCTCCAATACGTTCTAAACAATTCACTTAACATCCTTAACTCCCTTAATAATTTCAAAAAACAAATGCTTCACCAACATTTTGGTGAAGGAAAAAATTCTTCCGACTCACCTCATCGATATTACAATAATTTCTTATTTAAGTACCTTCTTTTAATAATTATTAGATGGAACGAGTTATTATATATAATATTAATATATTAGCATATATGTATATGTATATATTTCAAGTATTGTTTGTATTTTGTTAATAAATCTTAGTCACTACGATTCAAGATAATTACTTCATTAAGTAAAGTTTTTTTCTTCATTAAATATAGATTAGATTTGCAGAACTGAATGCTTAGTCCCTTGGGATTGAAAATGGCGCCGGACCGCAAATCCTAACGGAACTGTTCTAAAAAATCTTTTAGTATGCAAAAGCTAGTTTCTTTTTAGGATTGCTTTAGATTTCTCTCTTCAGTTTTTATTCCACCGACAGGGACAGTTCTGTTGTTTCATTATTTTTAAATCTCGATTTCGTTGCGTCTGCAGTTTTCGCCGAGAAACTGTTTGCCGCCGTTCGTGACTCAGCTTACAGCATTTGCAATTCACCTGAAAATTCGCATGTCTCGATATGTAATATTGAGGGAAAAGTTCGCTTGATCTCGTGTCGGTAGGTAATTGTCCTACTTTTCAACAATTCCGACCAACCTAGTTTCGAAAGAATATCTTTCGGCTTATTCGAGAATGAATCTCCAACACATCGGTCGAATGATATGAATGAAAACTATAATTCCAATTAATTATGTACGCTGAATAAATTGTACAATTTTCAACAGTGAAATCGAACTTGAAAGTCCTCAGTTCGCGAAGACATCGGCGATTAGGTTGTTGGACGCGCCGCAAACAGGCGAGCCGATTAAAAATTGTATTTACCTTTCGACGAAGCGCAAGAAGGCAGAGCATGATTCAACGGACGAATTCTGATCAGCGTGTGCGCGAGATAGCTTCAAGGGAAGCTGTTCAGAAGTGTCGGCATTGTTCTCCCTTCGCTCGTTAATACAGACTTCCGGTTGTCCAGGAAGAAGCAACCCTTCCCCGTTGGAACTGTTAGAACTGTTTCCGAAATGGAAAGGTCTGCTCTTTATTGACACGAATAAATGTCCGTAGTTGTCGCAAGGCGATAACGTTTTATCACGCACAGCACGCGGCACAAATTCGTAGAATGTGTCTCTCAACAGTAACTTCGTTGTGACTGTCGCGCACGCAGATACTTGTGGTTTATCGCTGGTGCTGGCGCGCTGGAGACTTGAGCGCGGTTCGAAGTGAAATCACGATTTTGCTCTCGTTTCACTCTCGATTCCTTTTTTTCTTTTCGTTTTGTTTCGTCTCGGTCGGTGAGCGCGAGACGATCGTCGCGTTTTCCTAGGAAATTTCAGTGCAAAAATTTCCAAACCGAAAGACAGAAAGAAAACCGGGAGTAGCTTCTTCGCTCCGGCGAGACCGAGATATTAGTGGAGGAGAGAATGCGACGACTGCACTCTCGGAGAGGTTGATATAGCACTGTCAAAGCAACAGCGCGCTGCAAACGACGAGACAGTTTCACCGAGAGACCAGTCAGCTGGTGCTCCCCACTCTTGCTACGCCACTGTCTCACCAGCAGCGCGGCGGATTTTTAATTCCGTAAAATCACTCTTCGACGATTTCTCCTAGCATTGCTGCCAGATATACAGAAGCGTATGTATATCGAAGCTTTTTTAAACAAATATGCTCACCCTTTAAATGTCAATGATACATAACCAGGAACCAAAAGAATTAAGGAACTCTTTGTTCGATTCTAAAATACTGGTGATACGAAGCGTTTCGATCAAGATATAACATTACAGTCTACAGGGTTGTTATTTATGTTTTATACCATGTTTTACTAACTTTTAGGGATTTTTCACACGATGTGTAACAGCGTGACTGTGTTAATGATGGCATGGAAAGATAATACTTTGCGCTCGATACATTGTTGGGAAAGATCAATCATGCGTAACTACAATGAAAATCCTTTTTGCGGAAAATAATTAATTAAACGGGCATAGAAACGAACGTTATATTTTGCTTAAGTATTTTGGTTGTCACCTATGAATTTTTTATCGCGTACCACACATTCATAATAAAAGATATTCGTTTTCGAAAGATGTACGAACACGTACACTCACTCTACGTGATTTTTTAAAAATCAAAATTCCATGAGTTATATATTGAGTTATATCTTGATTATTTACCACGCTGTGCTGTTTGCTCGGTCGAGCGTGTAATACTTAACGAATACATTTAACGATTCATTTCCTACAGAACAATCATTGTTTTCCTATAAATCAGTGACCAAATAGAAACATGAATCATGGAACGACTTTGTACCTTTTTAAGCATGTCCCTCTGTGTTCACTGAAATGCTAGATTGCACGTTCAATCTTATCGGACGGTTACTATTTACCATATGCCATTTACAAATACTATTTGTACTATCTCTAAACGCATGTAGTCTAAACTAAGCTAAAATATCTACTGTGATATTCGTTTGCAAACATTTACTTTCGAGCGTCAATAAAAACGTGTAGACCGATAAATAGTGGGATGAAGAGTGAAGTTCAGGCGTGAAGCTATCGCGACACCTAACTGGTTAACAAATGAAAGTTGGAAATAGATTTCGAAAGGTCATTAAATAGACTCGTTCAACCGATTGAAAAGTTCGCCAGCTTCAGCATTAGTTATTATTTGTTTATGAATATCGTAAATAATGTTGTAACACGTTCGCCTGACATAACATACCGAATCTCAATCGCTAATTCTGGTTGTCATGCGAAGGAACATGATGAAGCAAACCAGAATATGCAATCGTTCAAAACAGCTTTAGACTGTCGACATGAACGGATTGGAGATTTCACTTTCGAAGACAATGCTCGGGGGTAGCAACAGCAAATTCAGTAGGGAGTTGTTGTTTCTTATGAGAAAGTACTTCCTTGACGTGCTTGAGCGACCTGCCTTAATGCAATATGCATATGTAATAGCGACTAATGCACGTCGAGTACAATGACTTGGTACGGTAAACGTCAAGAACTGTACGCGAACGGTGCACTGTCTTTCTTATAGATTCGCGTGTAATTAAAATGCCTTTGTATTACACGAAATTACGCAGAACAATGCATAAGAAATAACAGGTTACGGACTTTTATTAAACACCATTTTATGACTTGTGCTTTGTTTCTACACTTGGCCACTTGCCGTAGAAAAGAAGGAACGCAATTACACATTCGTAATTATTTAGAAGTTTGCCCTCCTCACTGATTTTGATGACCTTGAAATATGTTGTCAAGCTCATCATACTGAACAACTTTTCCCTAGACATGTTACCGCCGCTCGATTTTAGTTTTCGAGATATTCGCAAAAAACTGTTGCTAATATACTCTAGAATTTTCCATATTCTTGCGTGCTCCGTTGCAACGTAAGCCTGTTTGGGAGCGACATCTGTTTTACTATGTTTTCTTTTTTTTAAACACGCTGTAAAGGTAAGGGAGAAAACAGGGTCTCACTCTGGCCATATATACAGGGTGAATCATGAATCATATGATCAGTAGAGATTACTCTGTTATTAGCAGTCCAATCGAAAATGTTTCTATCAGCTTTTGCATGATTTCAAGAGACCTTTAACGTGATTATAAAGAATTTTTCGTTAACTCCTTTTTTTATGTTATTTCAAGGTAACCTTGAAAATTTCACATTGCAAATTTTATTTGCAATTAATCTAACTGATTTTTTCATTACTAGTTCAAATTCTGCATGATAGCTACAATGCAAAGATTATGTGAATTAAATGTGTTGTGGATAGGTTGTGGAAGGAACAGTGAGGCACGCATACGAAAATCCAAGAGTAATCTTTCAAAATTTAAATCTTAACTTGTATAGGTACGACCAAAGTGAGATCCTCTTTTCTCTCTAATCTCCACAGCGTGTATATCATACAAGAAACAAATAAACAGACACCACGCCGAAACAGGCAAACCCAAATGCATAACATTTGTAAGAAGCAGAATACGTTACGATCGCCTATACTAAAATTAAGTGTATGTACTCGTAATCCAAATCTGACTAAGGATTTTTGCAAATATCTCAATAACTAAGGCTGAGCGGCGGTAACATGTATAGGAAAAAGTTGTTCAGAATGATGACCTGGACAACATATTTCAAGGTCATCAAAATCGGTGAGGAGGGAAAATTTTTAAATAATTACCGTATATTCTATAGTATATTTTCGCATATAGTTCCATGCAGCGCGAAAACGCTGAAACTGTTAGCCAAACATTACCGACAGTCAGTTCTAGGCCAATACCCAGATGTCGCACATGGTAAAATTCCAACATGTAAAGATACTCGAATAATAAATTTGTCATGTTACTTCTTTGAAGATTTATTTTGATTTGATTTTACAAAAGAAATTCGTTGATTGGACACGATGAACAAACGAAAAAATATTCAATATTAATGATGTCGGTAAAACTAATATACGTTGTAAAACAGGAATTCTCATTATCAACATCGTGACAATACGTAGAATTCTACATTATCAGGATCTGTCAAAATTTCAAAATCTATTACCATTTGCTAGTAAGATTGGCTAGAAATTTCAACGTTTATCATTAGTGTCATTACCTAAAATGGCGCTGTACGGAAATCTGAACAAGTTTAAAGACTTTGCCCCTTAGAGCGCTACTGTTGGAAATCTAATTAATTAAGGGGGTAAGGTATAGACCGAATATTACTAGAAAAACAAGTAAAACAGTGTTAGCGGGATCTAGTTGTTTGTCGTTATACGAACATGTTACGAGCTGTGTGAAGGCTCATTGTAAAGAGGAAGGTTGATTGTAGCTTGTTTCCATCATGATTTAACGAGGTTATGTTTATATTTAATAATATGAGCGTCCAAAATAGGGGGAAAAATCGAGACAACCACCCTTAGGTTCCCATGTATTTTCCTAATACAAAACGATTTTTTTTACTGGAATCATGAGTGCACCTTAGAACAATCAACCTTCCTCTTTATAATGAGACCTCACACAGCTCATATTATGTTCGTATAAGGACAAACAAATGTTTCCCGCAAACGCTGTTTTGCTGATGAAAACAGTGTTTCTTTTCTCACTTGTTTTTCTAGTAATATATTCCAGTAATATTCTAGTAATATTCTAGTAATATTCTGCCTATACCTTACCGCATTAACCTTCCTCTAACAAATGAACCCTTGTGCAGCTCAAAATATGCTCGTATAAGGTAAAAAAGCGACAGCCTGCAAACACATGTTTCGATACAAAATCTAGTAAGATTCTAGTTACTTTCTAGGTATGTCACGTGGTGCCCCTTGCCTCTTAAAATTGAGATACACAATTATGTAATAACTGTAAATGGACGTTTGTGCGAAGTTAAAAAATAGTATATGCTCATTTACTAAAAGTGGACAGTTTTGAAACTTTTACAAGAGAGGGAGTATACATTTGTGTTTTATGGAAAAACGGGAAGAATTAATTGTCTTCGAAGGAATTACAAATGAAAGACTATTAGTGAACAATAAACAATCCGATCATTGAGTGTGAAATGTTAAAAATATTTAATATCTACGCTTTTTAACTTTATTATATACACTGTGCTCAAAATGCATCGCTCCCAGTCTATTTTACATAATACGATAATCATAGAAATCAGGATCGATGTTATTGATCTTTTTCATAAATCCTGTCCAGTTGCGCTTCGAGCCATTGCCTCTTGCTGAGCTAATTTCTTTTTCCTCTTTACAGTATTGTAATGTTTCATACCATTTATATGTGCATTCCACTGTTCACCAATAAGAAATCTTTCACAGACCTGAAACAACATATTGAATTTGTAGACACATTAGAATTTGTAAACAACATAAATAATAAGGAGAGCTTGCAAAAGATAACACTTACGTCACAGTACTGAAGTTCTTCGTTACTACTGTCCGTGACTTTGCTGTCCAAAACAGATTCGTTCAGAGGTTTCTGCTCGGGTTTCTCTCCTCTTAGTATTGCCTCTATTATCAAGACAGCTTTCTCGTACACCGCAGTATCCCAATTCTTCGCGTTAGTGGTATCCAATGAGTAAACACAGGGTACCTGTAATGATTATTAATATATTAGTTGAAACTCTTTATGCATGTACGACAAAAATGTATAGATCAAATGCAGAAGAATAAAAATTTTTACTTTTGCATAGAAATTCGCAGTCTACTCATATTAATAAATGACATTCGTTTAAGTACACCGTACCTGTCTATCACTGCGACGAATTATGCGATTCCGGACCCATTTTTCTTGCGTTTTTGCATACCTTCCGGTAACCGTTTTCAGATTATCGATCCCCTCTTGCAGCAACTCCTGCCCCTGCAAATAATAGTACATTCACAATAATTTGATTAGTTGTATTATGAAATTAATAATCTCCTAACTGTCTTTATGAGAATTCGTTTATTAATGTTTGTATCAATGAAAACATTAAAAAATGATTCCGTTCGCGCGTGTGTGTGCTCGTAGCGCGACATATGGAATACTCCCAAGATTGGTAAAAAAAGGGTCTTTCTTAGAAAGTTTTCTTCCGGCGAATAAATTGGAATGTAGCCTAAGCCAAATTTATTCTGGGAAGCTTCAAACAAAGACGAAACTGTCGTCGTATAAATTTCATAGAAGTCTAAACTATCAGGGTAGTGATTTACAGTGGTATGTTGTAACGAGCTAACAAAAAATTTTGGGAAATGGAATCTGCTTTCATTTAACGAAAGGACTCTTTGTGGCTGGAGAGTCAAACGTGGTCCCATCTTGTACAAATATGGCGGAGAACTGGGACGCGCGGTCGCATTCATCATTACTTTTTATTAAAAAAAACTATCGTACTAGTAGCTTCAGCAACTTGATAATTAAAACTATTACTAAAATATTACATTCGTTCTCTCATCCATAAAAGAATTGATTTTATCCTCTCGGAATAACTAAATAATAATATGTAAAACTGAGGTACACCGTAATTAATTACAGAACTCTTTCATGCTAATAAAAAATTGTTGATTTTAGAAAATCAAGTGTTTTATATGCAACATTTCGTAGCTCGTTTCGATGCGTGTCCTTATCTATTGTATATTAACACATAGCGTATCGGTGAAATGAATCGGCGGCAAATTGCTTTTAAAGCGTTAAGAACCAGATACGCCAACTAAACCCTCTTTGTACGTTCTTGAACCGCACTGTTACCTGAAAATTCATGGTAATTAGCTTTCTATAAAGTTCACATCATACGGTCCGCGATGTGCTAATAAATAAAAATTTCAATTAGGTAGTATAGATTTTAGGTATCGTCAGTTAGAACAATCAGAGCTGTACTTAAATTGCTACAAATTGTACAGTGTTTGGATCGATTTTAATCCGAAAAATGTCACTAATATGTTAACAAGTTTCCATTCGAAACAGAGAAGTTTTACCATTGGATTAGTGTTCTACTAATCCCGTATCATGCTACACTCCTCAGCAATCGACTGGCTGGAATAAACCCAACATTGGTGGGGATAAATTCTTCGGAAATATCGTGCGCATCTCTTTCCCATATATCGAGGCAATCCTGTAAACACAAACTCCGCCTCCCCCTTTCTCTCAGACAGAAACGACCGGTTTCCTGTATATTCCCGAGGAGTATGCACGAATATCTGGCTGGCAACGGTTTGGCGGAAGTGTCAGAAATAGAAAGGAGGAAAATAGGACAGGAATGCAGGGAAAAAGAAAATATGGCAGTATCGCAACCACTCGATCCGCAGCGATTCTAACAAAAGCAATGACGGTGGCAGGCCCTTTAAAGCTCCTCGGGTTCCCTTGCAAATAAAAGTTCTCTCGTGGACAGGGAGGATCGGTTCCAGCGGCGCTAATCGCGGTGAATCGCTTGCAGCTGCACCGAACGTGACGACGTTGCAGTTCGCCGCTCTTCTGCTTACCTTTTTCTCTCGCTTCTCCTCCTCGGACAACACCAGGTAACTATGGAACTCTTTGAAGCCGATGCTCTGAAAGATGCCTTTCGTGTAGTCGGGTAACCTGGAACATAAACAAACGTCCAAGTTCAGTCTACCTGCTCAACTTGACAAACTTCCTCGAAACCTCCCTCCCTTGTTTCATACTTTTCATCGATGACCGAGAAGACCATTGTCTCGTATACACTAGGGTGGCTCTTATGTTTGAAATTTCGAAATTTGGTACGGCGCCACCCCCAGGGTTGTCCCATATAATTTAAAACAAGTCTGTGGAAACGAGTTAAACGTTCAAATAATTAATTTAGTAATCGTAAAATTGTTTCTCTCGAACGTCTGCTAAATCGTTTACCGCGTCGAAAAACATGTCGAACAAAGCCTTTAGATTAGGAAAGGTTGCGATTTTACGTCTCGTTTCTTTTCTTCGTAAAACAAACGGTTTGCGAAAAAATTGGGAGGAACGTTAGACCAAAATCCGAAATTTTTTTTCTATAATTTGAAAATTGAAGTGAATTTTCATTATCTCTTAGCAATAAACATTAGCTAGAAATATGTTTCATTTTTCGAATTGCGTAACGTTTTTTCTCCGGAGATTCTAGCATTAAATTAATTATTTTAATGTTTAATCCATTTGGGATCGTTGTTGGCCACCCTAATGGTCACTCATTGATCTTGATGTGTCTGTTCTGCTGTTACCGTCTTTCCTGCGGAAACTTTCCGTTCGGTTATTTTTCAATGCCTACGTAATTTGTATTTATATGCAAATTAAATACCTTTCGTTCATCATAAGTGCCTCCATTAATTACACTAGCCCCGCTAATCGATACAAGAAATTGATAACGGCCAACACGTGCAGGCGTCTCCCGTGATGCATTCAGAATTTTTGATGGTTCGTTCTTCCGTAGGTCGTGGAAAAAAAACCGGAAAGACTACTGGACTGACGACACAAGTCTTTTTCTATTTGTCGTCGTGGAATAGAGTACCGTCGTTGCCGTTAATTAATCGATTTGTAGTAGTTAATCGGTATTTATGGACTCGCGAAACTTTCTTGTTCCTTCTCGGAATTTGTTTTAACTTGATACGCAGTATATTAAATGTTTACTCTAAAACTTATTTCCATTCTACTTATACTTTAATAAAACACGTTTCACTGTTTTTTTCCGATCGATCTCAAACTTTGCACAAATTTTTTTCTCACCATAGAGAACCATTTTGGGGGGCGGAGTGAAAAAAATTCGTTCGTCAGAAAATAAGGTCCACCCTAATGTACATACATACATTTCTTTCGAGATGTTCATAAATCCGAAGAATTCTGTAGCTTGTCCTAACATTCGTTTCATTATTCAAGATCGTATTTAAACTATTTACGATTTGCAGATGGTTCCTGTACGCATCACACCATTAACATTTGCTGGCGGTACAACTGCGAGATTTAATCGCGGTAATGGTTCCAATTAAAAGAAATGAAGAAACTAATTACTATTGCGGAAATATTAACCAGTTCTGTTAGCTTGGCCACAAAATCTTTCCATTTTAATCCATTGATTATATTTGCAAGAGTAAAACAAAATAAGGCCATTCGAAGAGATGGCAAAAAAAGTATTCTAATAGTGTATCCAACGCTTATGTTTTATTAATTTCAGTTTAATGAAGTAGCAATTACGAAATGCGAAAAGACCTTCTGACCAATCTAATTTATGACCAGACTCCAGATTTTATGCAATGAGTACATCAGATATGAAAATATCGAGCTATTTAAAAAAAGTATAACAATTTTACCAGGTTATTATACAGTCAATATCCGGAAATGAGAGGTTCCTATGTGACATCATTTGAAGCGACATTTTCCTCTGTAAAAATGGCGTCCGCGGCTTTGTCAAGAAGATATTAACGAAAAGCACGGACCAATCGTGCGAAAAGTGCGAACTCAATGCGTGTTGGCACATTTTTGCAAAGGGAACTGTCGCTTCATATGATCTCAGGAACCTCCAGTTTCCGGATGTTGAAGGAATTTTGAGACACCTTGTATATTTGTTTTCAGAAACAGTTCAGTTATAATTAGTTCGCGCATATTTTCTGGAAATATCTTTGCAGGAAATAGGAGCGAAATAGAAAAATGCATATATTGGCATCCTAATTACAGCTCGAGTGAAACAATGAAATTTACCACGGGCCAGGGAATTTGAATTCGCGCCTATAATGGCGTCGTAAAGGTTTCATATAATTAACCTGCCGCGGTGTGCTCTCGTATTGGCATATTGTATTAATCACACCTGCCTCTTGCAACTCTGATGCTACAGAGGTGCGACGTCACATCCGGCAGAAGTCGAGCAAGCAGGCAGAGCAGGCGGGCACGTGCATTTGCATAATATGAGACATGTTACTTGCAGAAACGCGCGGGTACTAAAGCGCGTAAGGAGGAGCGAAGCGAGGGAAGATAGAGTGGAAGTCGCGAATAAAAAAAATAAGAAGGTTAATAAGTGCAAGGGGTACGTTCGTTGCGAAACCGTTCTGGCAGTTGGGAGCATGTTCTCGTTGCGTGAGCACAATTTTCAAAGCCTCTGGACCATGCCACTTAACATCGAGGAGGCTCAAATCAGATCAATGCAGATTTATTTTATTCGCAAATTAGATCCGTACGAATTTCTATGGATTCATTTTGTGGAACTTGCAATTTTACTTTCCAACAATAGATTCTCTTAGCTTTTTAATGACTGAACTGTATTTACAAGAAGCTCAATAATTTTCTTTTGGATAAACTTCCGAAAAGCCCATACCTCCGATTTCTTTTATACTCTGGATTCTTATATATTTTGGAAATAGGACATAAAATGTGTAGTTTGGTGAGGTCTGCAACTTTTATCTGAAGTATTTTTCAAATCTCCCACTATTTGCGGAAATAAATGGAAAAACCAATGATTTTTATGGTTTTTTCCCATAACATTTGCGCCAGTTGTCACTATCATATTCGTAATCAGCACGTGAAAATACGTAAAAATCCAGAGTATAAAAAAGAAAACGGAGTCATGGGCTTTTCAGAAGTACACCCTCCCTTTCTTTTAATAAACATCTAAAAAAAAAAGGTTAAGTTCCATTGATTCGAAAAATTTGTTGAATTAGGGTTGACATTGCTGTTGCTCTTAAACAATTTATTGAGAAATCCTCGACTGTTGAATTTCGAATTTTAAAGAGAATTTAACAGAATTTGTTATCACAAATTTCCGGTAACTAAAGTGTTGAAAAGAAAATGAAATTCTATGGTAGTAGGATGATCGTCAGTTAATTAAGTTAACTGGATGCTATTAGACAAATGTAAGTTATCGCTACGGTGGGGACGCAGCTTTAGGCTCGAATGACAGGTTCGCTCGATCTGTTTGCACAACTTCTCGAAATTCATCGAAGGTGGAAATCGACACGCGGCACCGCTCGGACACGATGATTATGCGGTGCGGGTGGGGGTGGGGGCAGAGAGACGCCTCAACGCACACCATCGTGTCACGTGGATCTAATTTGTAGCCGCAGGTACACGTTTGGCATTGACACGTGTGGGAACAAGTGAACCGTGTCCGCGCTTTTAACGTCGCAGACATTTCCCGCCAAGTAAGCTGCCGCCACGACCTCGACTTGCCCGCTATCACTATCCAGCCGTGATAAGACGGCGAGCCTGCAAAATGCAGTTCTCCTTTCGTGGCAGAGATACCATCGCCACTCGAGAACTAGAACCGAGGACGCAAACGTGCCCGTGCCCGTGCCCGTGCCGCAATGCCTAGCCGCCCTGCTTCATTTCCAAGGGGCTATTCTAGCGTGACAGGTGTTTTTACTCTTTTTACAAATTCTCTACGGAAAAAGTTGTGTCATTTTGTAATATTCTAATTATTAATCATTTATTCCCTATCATTCCCAGTCCCCTTATTGTCCTGTACTGTGTACACTAGGGTGGCTCTTGTTTACCCTTGTCAAGAATGATTGTTATTATTTTATTTACGGCAGCTCCTAGCGTTGTTCCAATTAATTAAAAAAATATCTGTGCAAAGTTTGAGCTCGATCCGATGACGATGAAACGTGCCCCAAACGAATTCATCAATAAAATAATTAATTAAATGTTCACAAAATCGTTGCTCTCGAATATCTTCTAAACTATTTACAGGGTGTCTCTTTCACGTTATATTACCTTCTTTCGTCAAACAAATGTTTTCGCAAAAATTGAGAAAAGCGTCGGGCCAATTCCCAATTTTCTCAATTTTCATTCGAACAGCATTAGAAACACTTTCTGTTATTTGTACCGTATTAACCAATTTACGAAGCAATTTCGACACGTTCCGACTGATCCGAAAACATCCTATAGACCTGTGAGAATTTTTTCACAATTTCGAACCACAGTGAGCACGTTAATTGATATTCTATTACGTACCGTCGATCCGAAACGATTTGTGGATCGGTGTGATTACGTTCGAAGACGTGTCATTATATAAAAAAACTGACAGGCTAGGTAGAGTGACATATACGAGGCAATCGTGCGAAACGAGGCGTGTAAAATTTCATTACCGGCACCGTGAAAAGTGTATCGTACCGATCTGTCACTATCGATTGACAAGCGGTTGTCACTCAACCGGAAAAGATTCGTGAAGGTGAGACGGAAGATTGTGTTATCACGTATACAACACGTCTTAATGATCAAGAATTTGCCCAGACTTTCGCTTTATGTAACTTGACAATATCTTTCTAAAGCTTGCATGGTATAATTTCAAGTTACTTAACCCTTCGCAGTCGGAGATATTTTAACTTGAAAGTTAAATTCTACATGAAATTGATCGAAGAAATATAAAACATTAAGAGAATAGGATTAAAGAATATTGTAATGTTGTTTTCAATGTAAGAAAGTCATTAAGGGATGAAAATAAATTGTGTTTTACTCCGGAATACCACAATCAGTGCAAAATATTTTTATTTTGCGTAAAGAAACGCAGTCTATATATGATTGTTTTTCATTTGATGGATATGAGATTGGTCTATCTATCGAGAGAAGAATATGATCTACGATAGAATTTAAGAAAAAGTTCACTATACACGAACCCCTGCTTCAGAGGAAATCAAACACTGATCCTTTGATATAAGATGGTAAATGGATATCCCGATATATGTATACAGTGAGTCGCGAGGAATCGAATACCTCTATGGTATATCCTTACTGGTCTTGTAAATGCTGAGTATGCTCACAATGGCAATGCTAACGTACATCCGGTGATTACACGACTGCAGAACTCCACGCATTTGAAGCATCTAAAACTCGTAACAGAATCATGAAGAAATTTTTGCAATTTCAGTATCTTCAAATCGAACATTGAACCAAAGGATTATGATATCAAATTATTCTAAGAAATCGGAAAAGTAAAGATGCGCACCAACGCGTGTCTGAACTGTACAGGCAACTTCTACTTACGAGAGAAAAGTCTGAATTATTATCAGACTTTTTATTACAATTCTTTAGACTTGATTGCAATCAGACAATTATATGTATATTACAGCTACGTATACACGAGTATGAACTGGTACGTTTGCTTCCCTACATTGCTCGTATAAAACATTTTCTAAAAAGAGTTATACCATGCTTGGTTTCACCATTATTGCTGCCCATACTCTGAATAAGAAGTATAGAAAACAACCATCAGATCTAACGCGTCCGCCTCGTTTCTCTCGGATACCGATCACTATGAACAGCTAGAGAGAGACTTTCTCGTTGTTACTTTGCCCTTACAGTCCGGTACTTCTCATACACTCATCGTATCAAGAGGCGTATCACGATACGTTGCATATAAAAAATGTGGTCAAATCGCTACTGTCCTCGGTCATTTCGAGAAGACCGGTCTGGATAGACTCCTTGCAATAAGAATAATATTTACCTGCCGTTTATAACTTTCCTTCCGTAGAAACTTCTCTTTTAGTTAGATACTTAAATTAATTTTCTACGTATATTTATTGAATTAATTCTTTGTATAAAATTAATGCGTGAACTTAATTTGTTGCATCAAGTTAAAAAAAACGCTTAACAAGTGTTCGCGACAATTGCTGTCGCTGTTATCTTAATTGTTTATGTCACTACTTCTATCACTACTTGTGCTGCCGCTATTATATTTATCGCTATACCCACCGGTGGCACACATATTATCATTATTGTTTGCAGGAATGTTAGCGCATTCCTGACTAACCGCGATCATATCGCGGAGAATTGACATTTTGATTATCGGTTGTTAATTTCCTCGGCACTCTTGATATAAAGATTCACTGATTATTGTATTTCTGATAAAATGGCGGCACGTGCACCACTCCAGACATACATTCCAGTAATTCGATGTGAAAATATATCGGATTACACATATTAATTTGTATTATCATATCGAATGATAAAAAGCAGAAATAATGATCGCACGTTAATTTCACTTGGTGCTAAGAAGAATTTCTATTAGACTTTATAGAAATGTAGTAGATAGTTTTAAATTACTGATTTGAAAAGGTGCGTCATCTTTTCTCTTTAAATTTATTATCTTAGATGTTACTACTATCAAGTATCGCTAGATCACTGTTGGTGTTTTGTAATTAAAATTCTGCTGAGTAATAGCATTACACTTTATAGTATTTATTAATATCATTCTTACAAGCTATCCATTTAATCGCTCTATTTATAATTAATAGACTGTACAAATCAATTGTAAGAAACGGTAGTTAAATAAAAATGAATTTCCCCTTTGAATAATCTGAATAAGTCGAGAATAATATAACAACATCGTTTTTTTCTAATGTCTTTACAATTTCATATTCGGCCAACCCGAAATCCATTTTCGAATTTTCAGTAAGATAAAAAATGAGACTTTGGGTTCAATAATATCATTAAAAAGGATGGTTTCCGTTATTTTGCGAATTTCCAAGTGCTCGTGGGTGAATTCGCCACGAAAAAATAGTAAATCAAGTTCACGCAATTTTGTAAACCAATCCATGGACATTTTCGTGCTGAATTGCGGGAAAACAACAATTCCGTTACATTCTTTACGCGCCATTTCACGATTGTCTTTATTTCGACGTAGAAGGGATACGTCGGGCACATGCACACCTCTATTTGTAATAATCATCAAGCATCGTTACCCATCTACGCGGTATGCCACGTACCAGATGTTGTCGACTATTTGTAAACACTGTCACAATAACTGTGTATCCAGTCGTCGACGGTGAAACCACTCGTCGGAAATGTTTGATACATTGTAAGAACAGTAGTGACTTTGAAACGTACTCATAATTCTTCCATTAATAAATTTTCCTATACTTTTTTTCGAAACTTCATCATGATCGGATCATTGGTATTTAATAATAAATAGTCCGGCAATATCTTACGCGAGTTCACACTTTTTATTATTTATTACTCGCTGACCCGACAGACATGGTCCTGTCCAAATTTCAATAAATATCTTTGTGATCGTTTTAATTACGCATATCTATCGTTCGAATCGTGAGTTATGGTTTTTAGTTCATACAAAAATCCCATAGAAAAAAGCACTTTCATTTTTTCCCGAATTTTACATTTTTCCGGGCAACTTTTCCCACTTTTCTTTCCCTAAAAACCTTATTCAGGCTATTACGAATATTTTTAATAAAAATTAATTAAATCGGTCCAGCCGTTGTCAAGTGATACGCTTACCAACGAACAGCATTTAAGTTTTATTTATATAGATCTAATAATATTCATTAATTCTTTTCTTCCATTAAAAATTAATTTCTACTAGCAAGGAGAGGTCACAGTGATCGTAGACTTCAATGAAACATTTTCTGGTGAATATTAATAGGATTAAATCTGGTTATCATACAACTAAATGTTAATTATCTTTATAAATAATGAATATTATCAAAAAAATAATCAATTATGTCGATCGTAAATGTTAAATATTTATTTGGTTGCTGATTTCGGTGCACAGTTTCGATCAATTAATAACTATTAAATTAGAAATTTTGCAATTTAAACTTTTTCTTCGGTCCATACTAGGACCGAAACGTTAGGGAAGAAAAAGTTTAAATTGCTAATTTAATAGTTATTAATTGATCGAAACTGTGACCGAAACCAGCAACAAATTAAATATTATCACAAGAAGCTCGGACATGATTCTGCTTATGTTTGCTCTGGATTCGCCAGAAAAATTTTAATTAAATACAGCAGGTGCGAGGGTTAATCGAAGAAAATATAAAAAAGACCAGAAAGGTGAGCATGTGATACGTGTTAAATGGAAAATGACGTTGAACGAGCAGGACACAATGATAGTAATGACAGAGAGTAGGCTAGAGAGCAAGATTAATCAGCCGTTTGAACGAAAGCTGCGAGCCAGTTTGAATTAATTTCTTTATAATCGTGCGCTCTCAAAGATAATAACGTTCACTTAGGCCGCACACTTGTTAGGCTACTCTCGTTCCCATGAACTTCTTAGGCGCGAATGTAATTCAGTTGGAACCTTCTCCCGGCTGGTGGTTCCACGTTGTGTACCACGCACTGCACGTGCCGTAGCGAAACCGACTGCAAATTGGCCTGGCGGTATAATTTGCATAGCCGCTGGTGCAGCGGCGCGCACACTGCACGCATATGCGACCGGTAATAATTAGCGATAATTGTCAGCGGTATTAAGCATCAATCGAACCACCGGAAATTCGGGTGCATTATCGATTGGGGGGAGGGGTGAGAGAGAGAGAGAGAAATGTGGTGCAACGATCCTGAAAAAAGTTAATGCCGCGAAATTAATGATTCCCCTTTTATAAGGACTCATATCTTCGCTGCATCAATCATTTTTTTCGGCTTCTGCAATTTAGTATTACACGAGGTTCGAGCACAATGTAACTAAGCCTCGCATGAATCGTGTTATTACTTTATTATGGCCGAGGGGATGACTCGATACGGAAATTAAAGAATAAATGAATGATCTTACGTACTTTTTATGCCAGCAAAACATGTCTAAAAATATGATGTTTAATACGTTGTCCGAGTATTATCGTAACGACGGTATGTGTGACTAACGTTTATACAGTTACGTTAATAAAATTTATTAAAAATTCTAATGAACAACTTTCTGCTCTCGTACGTACGTTCAATGACAGATTAGTTTCAACAAAAAAATCATATACCCGGTTTAAAAATAGATGTCTCTAATTCTATGAAGAAAAATGAATACATTTACTAATCAGTCGGCAGACAAGAAACGGTATGCTGTCAAACTAGTCAAATTAATGCTAATCAGCATATGCTACGGAGTTTAATGACCTTCTCAAACTATGTCATTCTTAGTTCTAACATTCAACACGAATATAAGAAGATGTGCATATTGATGCTTCGATGAAACACAATTTTTGTATACAATCTTATTCTTGAAACGTGTGGAGGTATGCAACTCCTTATCGGAAAACGAGAATCGAAACTGTAGCGGATATATCCACAGGGGTTGTAACACAGGAAATCGACTATACGAAGCGAATAAGAACAATATAAACCCAGTTCTGATGTCGTTTCGTATACATCGCATTTTTTCCCTGAACGCAGGTACCGTCGACATTAATGTACCACGAGTAAACGCGTCGATAACTCGCCTTATCGTTGCACGCCTTTCTTTAATGGTGAGTCCACACCTAAACATTACCTAGAATACTATCAATGTTCGAACGAATACGATTCAAAATAGCGAAGAGATTAAGAGAATTCAAGAACGGCAATATATTATTTTGAACTTGCTAAAACTATTAGAAACAACTATTTACTTGGCTTTTGTTATTCAGAATTTATGTGGAAATTTTTATCTTGAAGTTCCACAGTATATTTCTCACGAATGCTAACAGAATATAAAATTCCAAGGACAACCACTGTTCAAACGAGTACAAATTTTTAAAAAATAGTGAAAACTTTAAGAGAATTTAAGAACAGCAATATATTATTTTGAACTTGCTAAAAGTATTAGAAAAAACTTTTTACTTGGCTTCTGTTATTCAGAATTTATGTGGAAATTTTTATCTTGATGTTCCACAGTGTAGTCTTATCACGAATGCGAACAGAATATAAAATTTCAAGGACAAGCATTGTTCAAACGAGTACAAATTTAAAAAATAGTGAAAGCCTTCAGATAATTCAGGAACACCAATATATTATTTTAAACTTGCTAAAAGTATTAGAAAGAACTTTTTACTTAGCTTCAGTTGCTTAGAATTAATTTGGCAATTTTGTATTTCGAAGTTACACAGTCTATTTATCACGAATGCGGACAGAATATAAAATTCCAAGAATGTGGGCTTGCAGACGACGGTTCAGGAATGATTACGGAAGCGAAGGAAAAGAGGAAAATCCCGTTGACACGAGCGTGCGTCCCAGTCGGCAGACCCTGCATTGGCGCAAAACTCACAGAACCTGTGATAAGCAAAGCATTTAATGCCGGTTACTTGAATCTCCCGGAATTCGATGACTCTATGAGAACGATGTAAGCTGAAGCTACGTCGCAGATACACCTACAGGGAAATATCGTTCCGAACACTGTCAAGGTTTGAATTGTTATACTGCTGTAGGTTTCAGCGTTTGCCATCGCGCATCGTAATCAACGTAGAAAATTAGTCAATTCCTATTTGAACGCCGGGTACATAGAGACGAAACTGTAACCATTTCATACTCTATCCAAACGCTGTTATCCAATATTTGCGAGACGTTAAAAACCGTTATCAATCCCAAGGCTACATACCTTCGAGAGGATCGTTAATGAGAAGAATTCGCGGCTCGCCTCGCTGTACAGGCTTCGCGAATTCTAGATACTCACGATAACGCGATTATCGTGCATAAGAATATTTTTTCCACGTTGCAAGAACGAACGATGCGCTGCTGTGACGACCTACTACATTTCCTCGCGGCTGGTTACTTCCTTTATTTTCTCGCTGGCATCCGGTCGACGCGCTCGCGATTTCCGGAAGCGAGTAAGGCGAGAGGCGAGCAAACTTCATTCTGAAGGGGCCTTGGTACCGCGCCGAGCCGCACCGCTTACAAATCGCGAGGATCACGTGCACATCGCGCACACGTGACTCAAGAATTTCGAGGAACGCAATTCTATAGTCGTGTCGCGAAAACCCTCCGCTTAGGACAACGCCATCGGATTCTTTAATTAACCCTCCGCCAAAAGCTGGATCCATTCTGCTTTAAGATCAGCGTTGATCTTATTGGACCTAAATAACCAATATTTAGCTGGAACCTTCGCAATCCTGGGTCAAAGTAGACCGAAGCCTCATCATCCAAAGGTTAACTAATCTTTTGTCCGAACGTCCCCAAGCTAATTCAATATAAATAGTTAATCATCTAAACTGGTTACGGAGAAATTAAATTTCAGATGGAACATCTGCAACTTTGGATTAAGGTGTACTCCAGTGTCATCATCTAACCTAATTCTTCCTCTGCGTTTCCAAGTTGATTCAACACAAAATCTACTTTAATAACAAAACTTAATTTATTTAAACTTCGCGCGATTCATATTATAGCATCTGTTCTGCTATATATATTTATTTATTTAGTTAATCATTTACCACGAAAACAACTTCACAATTTCAATAATTGTGAGATTCAAAATTTGGAAGTGACAAATCAAGTTTAGTGTTAAATCAATCCCGACAAAAACATCCTGTACACAGGAGCCAAGTTCTCTGTGGCCGTAAAAAGTTGTGAGATCAAACAAAATACGGCCAAGTTCTTTTAAAAATTATTTTAGCAGCGGACCCAGAGTTGACTGGAAATCCCCAAGTGGCCAACACGTGTTCACTTTATTGCCCCTTGTCTCACGCGGGCGAATTTTCCTGGGACTCGACAGACCCTCACGTATTGCATAGTCGATTGTCTTGCATTTTGTGAAAGCTAGGCCTTAAATTTATGGCACGGGACGGTAAAAAATCGGAAAGTGTTGTCTTCCTCGAGCCTCCTAAACACGTGTCCCGATGGTCAAAGGTTCCCTTGTGGAACCTTCTATGTATGCCATAACAACCTTTTATGGCCATTGGTTTAAAAAGTAACTGCCAAGTTTGAATGATTTAGCCCTCCATGTAACTCCTTAAAAATTAAATAGCGTCCTTTTAAACTAATTTTTACAAACACTTTTTTCAGTATTGCAAGAGGTATTTATAAGCTAACGAACTTGGCCGTATTTTATCTGATGTCACAACTTTTTACCGCCATAGAGAACTTGGCTCCTGTTCACAGGATGTTTTTGTTGGGATTTCATCGATTTTTGTTGATTGTTTTATTCATCAGTATGTGTTGCGACTTCGAAGCTAATAAAACGTATACTTATGTATGTTATGCTGCTATGTTCTATCCTACTTACCTATTTCGTAATGTATTTTTTCCAATACAACCCCCTTACGGTGTAAAATTTCAAACTTTGATAATTATTCCTTTGAGTGTTTGTTACGGTGGACTTATGTACCAAATTTCAAGCTTGTAGGTCAATAAGATGTATCGTGAGAGTTTTGATGATCTGTCAGTTAGTCAGTCAGTGAGAAATTTAGCGATTATAGAGGTCCTATATCTCGGAACCTACTAATGTTGGAAGATTAATGTTTTGTCAATATTGGGACATAATAGCATTTAACAAGTGCATGAAATTACATCTTTCCATCTGCCTCCAATTCCGAGTTACAAACCTCTAAAAACGGCTAAGTTGTTTCGTGTAAAAGGAGGTAGTGCGAGAACTTGGTTGGTGCACTACTGTGCACCTAGATTTGGAGACGCGCAGGACAAAGTTGCAGGTGTTCCAGCTCCAACTCTAGGCGAAGATGGTCCCAAGTCCCATCATCCACGAGTTGGAAATTTTGTTTCGAGCAATCGGGTCGTCCTAATTATCTATGAACCTAGAAGACAGAACCTAGGCAAAGACTGAAATCCTGAAATCAGGGGAGCTATCGCGTGATGTAAAGCACTTGCTGATAGAGCTCTTGCACTTACGTGTTGGACGCAATCCGTTGCTCGTTGTACCTCCGATGAAAGTCCAGCAGTTCCTGCACCAGACCGGTCTCTACCATGGCATCGACCCTGCTATCCAGCCGCTCCTCGAGGACTGTCTGCAAGAATTTCGGAGAAAGGAGACTCGAATTAATTAACCGCTCTGTATCGACGATATCGCCTTTCCAGAAACGCTCCCTCGTCGACCGCTTTCGACATATCCTTGACCGTCTTTAAGCCGTTTACTTATCGTTCGGTTTTGCTATTCCTTTTCTCGCCCTGTCATTCGTTCAATAAATTTTTTTCTCTTTCTGATTATCCACCTATTACCAGTTCTACGCTTATCTTGTGTAAAGCCACAAATGAACTCGCATAAAGCTTCTGCAATGATTAATCGGCATATGTTTAACATTTTTAAACCACCAGACTGCGGATCTTTATGGAAAATCAAAATTTTCTGCGTCGATTGCAAGACATCGAAACCAAATAGAATGTTCTTTTATCTCTTAATAATTTTAACCCTTTTGCACTCGGTTGTTCACTCTGAAGCACCACTAAAAATTGCTGTACTATTCTTCAAAATATTGTTTACATTATTAAATGTGTCGGTACCCAATCAATGACTAAACATTTAGCTATTGTATGAGGTATTATACAATTTCATATCCATAAAATTTCCAAAATGGAATGGAAGTATTCTGGACCGTAAGAAGTGTTTAAGTTTCCAGTTAATACATATATTGTTTAGTTAATGCATATATTGACTTCTTAAATTTACAAAATTTTCCTACAATTTCGAATTACATCTACTCATCTAATGGTTCCCAGTCTATTCGTCACGTACATTCGCTATATGGTTCCAAAGTTAGTGCAGTGACTAGTGACACAACCCGGAAGATTTCTACGACATTCCAAAGTGATTGTGTAAGTGAACGTGCCACGCAAAAGTGGTTCAAAAAATTCGGAGGATGAGATACTCGAAGATGAGCCATGAGAAGGGCGTATCATTAACGATGATGATTTGCAAAACGTAGGATGTTATTGTACCTCTCAATACAATTTCGTCAATTGTTGAAAAGATATATGTATTAAAGAATCATCAATTAACAACGACATTGTCATTTATAGAAAATAAAGCAAGAAACATAAAACATCGAGCTTCTTCCAAAAATTCTACAACAAATTGCCATTCACCTTTCTTATTTATTTTGGCATTGTCGTTTGTTTATGGCCAGAAGAGTTTATTTTTAAGAAAACAAATATTTTTATAAAAACACTTTTTTGATCACTATTAAGAGATGACTATTCGAATGATAAACATTTCAATCTCTTGCTGTATCGATTTAGAACATATGCCAGTTGGTTATTAAAATGAGTTCCGCAAATATACACAGATTAATAATCTTCCGTGATCGCTCCATTGGAAGCAACGTCATTTTATTCTCTCCACCGCATTTTCATATCGACGTGCTGATAGAAATTCATGAATAGATTAAAATGCAGCTCACTGAATGCACGATAATGCGAATAATCATTGAATATTAAAAAAATTATTTATAAATTTCATTTATACCGAACGCTACCGTACGGAATCCATTAAAACGTTTTTAAAAAAATTCTATTATTTATATCTAAGAATAGCATCAATCGCTAGAAACAAATTAAGAAAAATGATATATAGTTAGTTCGTGTGCCGACGTCTCTCTTCAAAGAGAACATCGAAAACTTAAATCAACAAGTGAAACTGAGGTTTCTCTTTGACCTCTACTTTCAGTTTGTAATTTGTTTTGCGTTATTTGTTTGATATCACGTGTATGTGTCTCTGACACGTTTCAGTATTAAACCGATACGTTAGAAAGTGGGGACACGTGTCGTACGTTAGAGGTATAATCTTTACTGGAAAGAAGTTTGATTTTTAATGTGAAATTAAAAATACAGACAGTGACGATACAAATTGAAAAAATCTCGTGGAAATCCACCAAGGATTTTATAATTCTATTTAGTTGTTACTACTGGGAGAAAGCGTTAGATATTCCTTGCATAAAAGTGAAACACTTCCGAGCAATAGTGTGAGAAAATAATTATTCTGAGACATTGAATGTTGGAACATTGAACGAAGGACACATTGCGGTCCGAGATAATTCGTCCCGTTAAAAGGGACTCGAGATATCAATGAACTATGCGAGTTACGTAAGAGTTAGAAGGCTAACCGGCACCATTGGACGAAAAAATTAGGAAAGAACGATAGCATTGACATCGGGTGGCCTCTAACAAGTTTTGAAATTAATCCTCTTCTCGGTTTTTGGGGTCCTCTCTCTTTTTTTCTCTTTCCCTCGGTTTCTCTTCCGCCCCTTTGCTGCAGACTCGCTAATAGCTAGAACGCGTTAGGAGAGTTCCGTGTCCTCGAAATCGACGACGTGCAAAATCCGACCGGTCAGGTATCTATCGGAGGCGATAAAACGCTTCGACGTGACTCGGTTCTCGAGTACGCGTTAGAAACAAACAAAAAAGGGTGTCATTCATTGGAATATTTGCGGGAGCGCACGGTGTTAACAGCGTCACACATCGAGGACACCGGAGCGGCGGAATTAATCGAATCGATTCTGTGCAATGCGACAACAGCTGATTTCTTCCCGCATGGATCTCTGGCGCGACACTTTCAAAATCCATCAGCAGGCACATACAGCGTGGGGCAATAAACTATGTCCATTTTGAATATCTCCGTTATTTGTAATAATATGGAAAAATGTTATTAACAAAATTTGCACGGTACGGAGGGGGATATGTCGTGAAAGAATCATTTTCTGCGAGAGTGGAGATATAGAGGACATTTCAAGGTAACATGGATTTTTTTAAATGGAAACTCCTACTTTCTGTATCATGAATCCATAGACCATCGAATTCTAAGTAAAAATGTATTGACCTCCGTATGTTCTAAATCTAATAGTTAACGAGATATTATCGAAACAATTTTCTTTCTTCTTTGGATAATATCTCGTTTAGTTATTAGGCTTATGACATATGAAGGTCAATACATTTATACTCAAAATTTGATACTCTATCGATCTATGGTATAAAAAAATAGGACATTCTATTTAATAAAATGGAGGTGACCTTCAAATATCCGAAGCACATCCACCTACAAAAAATCTATTATCGCCACCGGATGAACCCCTTCGTAGTGTGCAATTTATTTCAGAAAATATTTATGGTCAGCGGATATCTGCGAAACTATAAGTTTCACAGAAATATTTGGTGAAATAAAATTGCCCACTACGAAAGGGTCCATCCGGTGGCGATAATAGTTTTTTTGTAGGTGGAGGTACTTCGGACATTTGAAGATCATCTCCATTTTTTTAAATGGAATGTCTCATTTCAAATAATTACAATTCCATTATTACAAATAACGGAGATATTCAAAGTGGACATAGTTATTGCCCCACCCTGTATATTAAGAAGAAACGTATATCAGAAAAATGCAATAACGAATCGATTATTTCAAAATTCTAGGCCAAAACGTGTCATTATAACGCCAATGTTAACCCTTAGCGCTCGTTCGACTCTGAAGCGCCATTAAAAATTGCTTTATCATTATTCAAGATATTGTTTAATTTGTTAATCAATTACTAAACATGTAGGTATTGTACGCGCGCGCGAGGCGTTTTGCCAATTTTATGTCCATAAAATTAAAAAAAAAACGTGGCGAACGGATATATTCTAGGTCGGAAGAAACGTTTAATTTTCTAGTGAATACATATATCTCCGAGTGCAAAGGGATAAAATGTGAATTCGCATGTAGCTTTGCAGCCCATTGCCTCATAGTCATCGCCCAACGTTGACCTCAAAACACGTCGAATATTTGACTAGTAACAGGTGACACTGATTTCCCTTTATTAAACAGACAGAAGTTTGAAGGGAACGGGATCCCGAGACGATTAGAAATTCCGATATAAAATAAGCAAATGAAACACGCGCGAACGTTAGAAGGTAACGAGACAGAGGTGTTTCACAGTGTGGTTACACAAAACGTGGAAAGTGTGTACACACAAGTTAGCATCGACATGTCGAAGGTAAACACCGGTTTAGACACATTCCTCTCCTTTCTTTAGACGTGTTCCTCTCCTCCTTTTGTTTTTAATGGAAGACCACCGACGTCGCGTTACGTCGACATTAATAATTCGCAGCGCGTACCATTGAAATTGCTCGATAATCAGTTAAACTTGAATGCCAAGTCGAGGTAACTATTAATATTGCCAATAGCTAATGATACCGTTTGATTGATTTCGTTCCTTTAGGCAGTTTCAATAAACTGACGCCAGAGAGTGGAACAATGTCCACTGACATGTATTTAAGAAGCTTCCGTGAGTCTAAAATATTACACGCTTGAAATTCAGCTTGTACACTTTTTTCACGATGTGGTGAAACCTGGAGCACAGAACTTCTTTGAAAACATGTTCTCGTAGCATGAGTTCCAAAGAAGATTAGTTTGGTTAAACTTTCACTGAGGGGACCAACAATTTTCAATCTTTCGGATTATTATACAAACAATATCTTTATGCTTTCGGCGCAGTGGTTCAATTATTGTCTTATACGTCGACCTGGCATCAACACGTGTTTCTATAAAGTTAAAATTTTTTTTCCTTTGCACTAAGCAAGTAGGTAACAGTTTTCTCATTTTCTTTAAATTATTGCACAATAAAACATAATTTAGTTTAATAATTTACAAACGCAATTCTTCTATTTTTCTTAAGAATGATCTGAAGTAAAATCGAAACGAAAAAATATGATCGAACCAGTGCGCCGAAAGCATAAAAATATTGTTAGCAACAATCTACGATCAACCTAAGAGAACATTTGTAATATTATACAGTTCAACGAAACAATGATAAAACTGTAAATTTCAGTGCGAGGGATCCAATATGACAGCGTTCTAACATATTGAACTTGACTGAAACTTGGATTCCTCACACTGGAATATAAAGATTTATCATTTCTCCGTCCAATTTTATAGTATTATTGTTCCTTTCTATCGATCGTATATTCATTTATAAAAGATGTATTAATGCTCTCGGCACACTAGTTCGATCAATTTCTACTTAGAAGCAATTCAGCAATTTATCAAATTCAAATTTCGACTGTTTCGATCTATGTTCAGATCATCTTCAAGAAAATTGCGTCTGTAAATTATTAACCAAAAAATTATTATATTGACTATTGATATCAGTTGATCAACCACTGAATATCTAATTATGAAAAAGTTACTCACTTGTTTAATCAAAATAATTTTAATTTCTTAAAACAGACAAAACACATGCTGCCATCGTGTTACAGTACATTGAATTTGATAAATTGCAGAATTGCTTCTAAGTAAAAATTAATCGAACCAGTGCGCCGAGAGCATTAATACATCTTTTATCTACGAAATCTACTTATGAATTAATTAATCCAATGAATCGCATTATTGCAAGATCATGCACTATTTATAATGGTATTGGTTTTTTCATTAAATCTTTGCAAAATTTTAAAATGCAACTACGCAGGATTATATGATACCTATCGATTCAATCAGTACTATTTTGCTTTTCCTTTTTTTTCTATGTCTTTTTGTACATGTCCCTTCTTTCTTATTAGACAAGTAGTCTTATATCTTTCTCTTTTTTTAAAACACTTATGTAAACGGGCTTCTGTCCGTCTATAATAAATAATCTTTTGTATACATATTATATTGAGAAAAGTTGAAAATTCCTGCTGGTCCCTCGAGTAAAAATTCAGAAGGTGAACTGGAATATTAAATAAATTCGGCTGTTTTCGTTGATAAAAATCGTTGGGATAATTGTCGGTGGTAGAAGGCCTATACCTGTGCCTACGCGGGGGTCTGATATTTCCCTTTGTGAGGCAACTGGTTCGTTTCGAAGTCTGGTGGGCAACGCCGCAAGATCAAAGGGGGCCTGGAACGGTCGACCCCGAGGCAATGCTAAGCCGTTAGGCTAAGTCCCCAATTAACTCGCTGACACGAGAATTCGTAGAAAAAACGAGTTCTGGCCGAGATGATCTGGCGACGGTGTTCGCACGGAAAACAACTCCTTCTGGGAGAGGAGTAGAGGGTTGGCACTCTCTCCGGTAAACCATTTCTCACGCTCGTTCCTCTCCGCGTGTATAAAACGCGACCTCCGCAACTCGTTTCGGTCGCGTTCGCTTTAAATCGTATTTAAATGCCGACGGGGGATCGCGGATTTCTCTACACGTGCGGGCCCGAGACGGGCCGAGAACCTCGTCGCCGTTTCATTCATGGGCACCGGCCACCGTCAATGACGCAAGATCCATCGAAGTCTGTATTTGATGACCACACGGTACATAACGCTCGACGTGCCACAACGACATTTCACTTATCATGTATAACCTAACCCACGTGTCTCCCGGACGGGGGTACACGACACGTCGGAGAAGGGGGCGTGATACCTTGCAGAGAGTGGGGGTAACTGGTAGGACAGAGAACGAAGGTAACGAGAAAGGAACAAAGAAACACGTGAAACTCGTTCATAATTTCATTGTCAAAAATCTTACGGGCAGGCATGATTTTTTCTGATGTCGACCCTGAACGCCAGGAAAAGGTGTCAGGCTGAGATTTTGATGAGATAGATAGTTGAATAGATTTACCACTTTATTTGAAATACAATTTCCATCGCACGATACATGTTGCGCATAAAAAAAGTATAGAATATAAAATTCGACAGAATTTAGTACAATTTTCATTTGTTTCAGATCTGCAAATGCGGAAAGGCTCAAATTAATTAATAAACTCAGTAAAATAAACTTCCAGTTTCCAATGGATGTCTCAATATTAATAGCTAAACCAAATATCAAAGCTTGTCACTACATGGTATCATTTTTTAAGGGCTATGGTCTTAAAGTACAAGTTTTGTCTATACTATTCCAACTAATCATGTCTGTATTACAATATTTGTGTATCTCTAGTAACCATATTCTATTTTGTAATTTTTATATTCTGTTTTGTATGCGGTGTATTTCGTTTCTGTAATTGTGTTGACATAAATCTCATATGAGATTTTCTATTTAAAAAAAATGCTACCACCACTGGAAATAAGATTCTATTTCATTCCGCTTTATTAAAATTCGTCTGCGAAAAGTGAAAATTCCATAAACATCCGCAGTCTGGCAATAACAAATAAAAGCAATGCCATTTCTACACGAAAACGAAATTACTTTCCGAACGACGTAACGATACATACAGTTAGCCCCTGTTAAGATGCAGACGTTCTTTAAAGGAGAATAACTTTTCGAAGACTTTGATAGCGGCTGTATAAATTATTTATTTAGAACGGACAGGATTTATCAGCGGACGAATCTAACAAGAAGGCGAGTAAAACGTGGCTGGATATTGTCGAGCAATTAGAGAGAATTAAATAATGATGAGCACTATTACAAGACTTAAAATTCAGCGATGATCACGCAGTCCACACGCGATGGACAGGAAGTGAGAAAAAGAGAGGCAGCAACGCTGTTAAGGTTTCGCGAAATTTGTAGGTGTCCGAAAGGGTTTGACAGTGATGCGAGTACGTCTGGCCAGTTTAATAGTAAGTAGCGACAGGTTTGATCCTGCTTCTGATAAACCCTTTAAGCCACGTCAGAGTAATTGCCCCTTTGTGGTCAACGACTTTATTTCGGTTGAACGAGGACGTTCAACCTGTTTGGAAAGTCCGAACAGGTCTCATTGAATACTAATACGTTTAATAAGTCTAGAAAGTTGTTTCACACAATTCATTTCGAAAACGTTTGTTTCGCAGAACGATCCACAGTGATCGGAAGAGTGCATCGAGCCAACATTTCCAAAAGGGACTCGAATTCCATCGAGCCCAGTATCTTCTCCACGTGATTGTAGAACGCCAATAAATTTGATTCCGTATCTTATTTACTAGCGCCGCATGTAACGCTGTTCCAAATAGTTTCTACGAAACTGGGATCCGTCAGAGCAGTTTATCGCCACGATACGTTCTCTGCTCTTTCGTCACTGACATTGCGGGCTTGAAAATAATCGTGGCTGAAAAGATCAAGAGATCGGAGATCGAGAGAGACGGAGGAGAGAGATTCGGCAACCCCTGTTCCACAGGTCCCTTCCGGCATCGATAATTAACGCGATCGTCCGAATATATTACCGTCACGGTTGAAATAAAAACTGCTAACATAGGTACCGCGTTGGCGGCCCTGTGTCAGTCAATTATAGCGCTCCGGTGAAAAACGTGGTCCCGGTAGCTGATCCGAGAATAGTCTAACAGTGAAACGCGACCGGAAGCTGCCCGGTCCTCACAAAGTAGCACGTGATAAATGAACTGGAAGAATCGATGGTACACCCAAGGGCTCTGTCGACGTCGACAACGATGGACGGCCGATGAATTCTTGTCGTTCTTGTCGTTGACTCGGCTAAACGCGCCGCGAAGGAACGCGGCTTTACGTAACAGAAGCGACGATTCCTCCGGTTTCATCGTAGCCAACAGAAAGCGAAGGAACAGAGGCTAGAAACTAGAAAGCCTCGGCCGCCTCGTTACCTCGCAAATCGTGCCAAGGTCTCCTCCAGAAGAAACAAAAGTAGTAGACGAGGTGGAAGGTGACCGCGTGCGAATTTTCACGACCCTGTCCGGGAAGCGGTTTACTTCAGCCTGTCTTGCACTGTCGTAAATCCACCGGCGATTATTGCGAATGCTAGCGCCATTCACGATTGCGAATCTAACTTTTCCTTACCGACTTCTACATTTCAACCTCCAAATATCTGTTATCAGCACAAAATATTTTCTATGAAAAATTACAACACATTATTCACAGAGAAAAACGGTATGGAATAAGACATTCCAATGATGGAAGTTTGAATTACAGCTATTTGGCTACTCAAGGTATATCCAAACATTTGTACAATAGCGTTCGTCAAGGTTACGATCGAAACGTAACTGAACGTAACGTAACCTGATGACGAAACATAGCTGCCAATATTAATTAACATATACACACACGCAAACCGCTTTCTTCTCGCACAAGCCACAGGAACACGTAATGTCACGAAGGTGCTGCCAAAAGACAAAGCAGGATGTTTGCGTATCAACATAGTGGGCGTTCCTCTAATCTGCATTTTCCTGTGTGTCACGCATTGTTGATTTAGGATTCAGTAGCGTATTAGTGATCCTCAGACGAGCCACAGAATGTAACGGTGCATGGGGAGATCATAATGCCACATTAAATGCGCATGTCAATTCACAATGTTGCAGCTCATGAATCTATAGTGCGTCGAGCTTTCTTGCTTTATTATTTCTCATAAATTATACGTACTAAAATTGTAACTGGTTTTGCAAATATTCATTTTACCACGCTTATATTAGCTTGCAGATTTGTTGTCGTTGTCGTTGTTGTGTTGTATGCGTCAAATCTTGAAATCGAATTTTAAACCACTTCCCGATGAGCTAGGGTCTTGAAATTTCCAACATAGCTTAGAACTGGATGGCAATGCAATATTCAAAAAGATTTTTTGAAAAGACTGCGTTTAGGATTTAAACAAAATTTTCAAATATTCCTCTTCGCGCTCCCTACTCAACTACGAGTTCCCACTCCGACTCCGATTCCGCTCAACTGGCCCACTTCGCAACGAAGGAGCTCAGTTTACTTACTGGGTTGGTTTGGATTAGGTCGGGTGGGGGTGGAGGGAGACGACAAGAACGACGGTTCTGCTCGGTAAGCTGGCCTTACTAAATACACTCGGTGGCAAAGACTAAAAAGTAGAAAATAAAAAAATATATAAAAAAACTTTTTAAAAACCACCCTTATATTAGAATGCGCTAAAAAGGAGAACATAATATTTTTAGATATTAGTGACTATAAATAAAAGCGTCGAGCGTCACGAAGATTACGTTAATATAGTTTAGCATTCCACGCTTTTATTTATAGTCACTAATATCAAAAAATATTATTTTCTCCTTTTTTGTGCATTCTAATATAACCGTGTTCAAAAAAAAAAATTTAATAATCATTTCAGCGCATTAAAAGTAATCTGAAAACATTTCAAATCTTGCTGGATTTTATTTCCAGTAAAATCGAGCAGATGAAATACAAAATTGTTGGAAAATTTTTTAAATTTAAGATGTCAATATATGATTTCTCCTCTATTAAAATCATTAAGGGACAAGAAATGACATCCGATTTGGCTTTTGTTTCTTGCAATCGATGCAGACAATTTTTCTTTTACACAGCGACCCGTAGTCTACTAATCAAGTTTAGTAGCTGATAAAATTGAACAATTTGTAGATTATAAATGGTACATATTCATAATTCAGTATTTACTGTTTCTATTGACAGTGGCTCCTGTTAGTGTTCGGACACTTTTAAAAGACTCGGGGTCCGAATGGACCCTAGTTCCGCGATCCGAAGGCCGAGTAAGCTTTCGGTTTGGACATCGAAACGATTTTTTTTCGAAGGAGCTCAGGTATTCGTCGGATCCATTGGCCATTCAATGATAGGTTCGCCCGTGCGATCCAGCGAAAATTATAATGTCAAGGTTAACGTGATATCGTACTTGGAGGATCTGGCACGTGATTTCTACGAAACGGTGCTGTGTCTCGCCTACAAAGGAAGAATCGAAGCATTCACACCCACTCATGTTGCGTATTGTCACTCGTGTACACGGCGCAAGTGCGTATATGTTTACCAAATCAGGATTAGTCAGGAGAGCCGTTGACTTTTTCACCTTCAGACGAGATCATTGATTCGAGGAAAGGTCGGTGCAGACGTTTCGACGTTGGTTAAAAAAAAATGCAATCGTGTATGCACGGTCTGACACTATAAATCTAAATTTATCTTGAGCGCATCTATGCCCGGGGAACAACAACAAAAAATCGCACGATAAATGACGCAGCACGAAGTTTGGCAGATTGCGTATCTCTTACTCTCTGGACCAGACGAAAATGAATACAGAGTTGTAATAGGATTGAAAGAGTTTTTATGCAGTTTTTTGCTTTCTTCATAAAAAGGTAACCGTGTCTGGACTCTCTAACCGACTTTTGATTAATTTACGTATTAATTTTGAAGTTCAACAGAAGTGTAGTGAATGTGTGCGCTCCGGCACACGTTTTTCTATCCGTTTCTTTCATATTAATAGGCAGAGCCGTTTGCCAATGAATATTCGATGGCACACCGCGAAGGATTGTAACGAGCGGAACTCCATTATCTTTTTCGTAATTTTCTGTTAGACGGTCAAATCTCTGACGACTTGTTCGTTAAAGGTGCCTAAATTCAGCTGAGATATTCAGGCAATCGCGGATAGACGCGCCGCTTATCTCGCTTACCAACAGAATCTGACATGAGAAAGTAACGGACAGCAAATTTATAGAACGTTACGTGTTATTTAAAAGATTTTATGAATAGACTGCGTGTCTTTATATATTTCTGGCTAATAAGAGGCTTGCTAAATTGATAAAGCGCGAGGTTTCACGAAATTTATGCTATTTTCTACACGGCACGAAATATCACTCTACCACGAGAATATATGTAAGAGACTTCTTGCCAAATTGAAAATTTTTATAAAAATTTATATTTCAAAGGAATGGTTAAGCAGCCTCTTAAATTTCTCTTTCATTAAATAAATTACTTCGATTCTGTGGAATTTGAACGGCTGCCGACGCAGCGGACAGGGTTATTAGCGTGCCGATATCGTAAGTATCTGCAAAAAATGTATAAAAAATCTTTTTAAAAACCACGCTTATATTAGGATACACTAAAAAGGAGAAAATAATATTTTTAGATATTAGTGACTATAAATAAAAGCGTGGATCGCCCACGAAGATTACGTTAATATAGTTTAGCACTCCACGCTTTTATTTATAGTCTCTAAAATCTAAAAATATTATTTTCTCCTTTTTATTGTATTATAATATAAGCGTGGTTTTTAAAAAGTTTTTTTTTTTTTTTTTTTTTTTTTTTTGGTTTTTAGTTTTCACTACCGAGCGTATTTAGCAAGGCCCACTTACCGAGCAGAACCTCCGGTCCTTGTCGCCTCCCCCCACCCCCGCCCGACTTAATCCAAACCAACTCAGTAAGTAAACTGAGCACCTTCGCTGCGAAGTGGACCAGTTGAGCGGAGTTGGAGTAGGAGTGGGAAATCGTAGTGGAGTAGGGAGTGTGCGGAGTGGGGATCGCTGCACGTGATGGCATACTACCGAACGTACTATAGGGCGAAGGGGAATATTTAAAAATATGTTTTAAATCCTAAACGCACAGTCTTTAAAAAATTTTTCTTTTGAATATTACATTGTCAGCCAATTCTGAGCTAAGTTGAAAATTTAAATTTTTTTAAAAATTCGATTTAAGGATTTGACGCATACAACAACAACGACAACGACAACATCGACAACTCGGCAATCTAATAGTAGCGTGGTAAAAATGCTGAAAGAAGAAAGGACTTGTCTGGCTTGACTCGCGTATTCGACATTTTCTAAAGACTAGACGCGTTGCGTTGCGCGCCCCGTGTAATTTGCAGAAATGATTTTCGTGGAAAATCAGAGCATGCCGACGGCGTCGACGTAGTTTTCGTGAGAACATACAGGGGCGTTTCGCGTCGATTCTCAGGTCGGCAAAACCGGCCGGCTAAGACAACAGAATAAAAAGGTATACAAACGTATTCAAAAAAATTGCCGGCCATCAGGAGCCAGAGACCCTCCAGGTCCCGATAGACACTTGAGACGCGCACCGACTAACATTCGACACTAATGACACGCTTTCGGCACGTTTCGTGCAGCAAATTCGATAATCTTCAATTAACATGAAAATATCTCGGCGAATATGCATCGGCTTCCTATCGGCGCTGGCGTTAGTCGCGTGAGACGTTCAACGCATTATAATAAAAACATAATTTCTTCGGTCTAAAATATTTTTGCATGACGCAGCGATTGAAAAATCAAGGACACTTTTTTGGTCTAAAATTATACAAATTGAAACGATTGTAAAAGCACTGAGAAATTATTCTGGTGATTGAAGCTACTGTAGATTAGGGATTGCAATCCCAGGGGATAGATGTGGGATTTATTTCAATTCCGCGGGGTCCTGCGGGATTAAGGATTTAGTTCTTCAATCTAATATATATATATATTTAATAAAAAAACAAATGTTACTTAATGAGACAATCATCATTAATCGTGTTAGTCAAAATTTATGAACGAAATAGAAACAACATCTAAATCTACGTAAATTTAAATGAAAATAAATCTGTTTTTGGAACTACAATTGAAATATATACATATATGCATATGTGATATATATTTATATATTTTCGACAAAACATCGAAATAGTTCATTGTGCGCGTCGTCATTCGCGACATTTTGTTTATACGTATGGTCCCGCAGAATTTGCGGGATTCCACATTACCTATTTAAGAAATGCGGGAACAAGAAATGACGCGGGATCCTGCGGGATTGCCATCCCTACTGTAATTTTAGAGATTGAACCTTCTCCTTTTCAACGAAAAGCGTTCAATAATATTTTCCTTTTGGTATAGTTAACGACTCGAAGCAGTCGAATGAAATATTTTTCGGTAGAATCCTACGGAGTGGCATCGAAGCCGCAAGAGAGGGGAGAAGAGGAGCAACAACGCCACAAAACCGAACCAATTAGGGCCCCTAAATCGTGCGGTATGATCACTCATTGGAAAGTCATGATTACCGGAATTCTCATGGAAGCCACGAAACGAATCGTCGGAAAATGAAACGGCGAAATGAAAACAGGTGGTTCCTCGTTTCTGTCTCGATAGGGATCTGTTGGTTTCGACAAAGAGGAGATAGGGGCCTTTTTAATGGCGTCGAGGCGAAATAGAACGAGAAGCACGCGGCTAGGGGGCCTTCCATGGGAATGCTAAGGCGCGTTCTCATCAATGCACGCTGACCCGATTCTCTATTTTCGGCGGCAGCTCTCTGCGAACCCGCTAGACCACGATTCCCCGATCAAAGGGGCGTTACGGATACTACTAGAGATTCGTGATGGTGTGTTCGTGAGACCCGAGCCGCGCCGAACCTAGATCGAGCCAACCTTGGCATTATACTTCACCGTGCTTGATTTTATTTTCAACGAAACGCAACGTAGGAACAATAGGAAATACCGTTCGCTCCGTTCGCGATTTTTCTACGAACGGAAGACTATTGTTTAAACGGAAATTCTCGTGTACCAAGCGCAACGAATCGACTTGTATTTTACAGAAATTAGTACAACAGTTGAAACACGTGTTCTGAAAATATTTCGATCGAATTTGCAAAAATAATGAGGTTACCGTTGTCTTCTGTATAGAGGAATCGGATACTTCCTCCTACGTGCGATAACCTCGTTAATGAACATCGTAATTATGTTCTACAAGTTCATAATAAAGCGCGCGTAACCCTCACATAACACGGCAGTTAAGTTCCAGCAATGTCTCGTGTAACACGAAACTCTGTTATATGAGACTAAAAACGAATGCAGAATGAGAGGTTACGTTTCAAAGACTAACAAAAGCACACTTAATCTTCTTCATCGCAGTTGCACAATAACATCGGCTTGCAAACGCTCTCCACTATGGTATTTATTATAGATTTCGTATATCTTCGTCGAGCAATCAATGACCCGTGTCCGTGACGTATTCGCTGCTGAAATAAAAATGTCTGACAATCAAAATAATTCATTAAATGAAAGCAAAACCGAAGCATCAAGATTTATAAGACACATTACTTCAAATGTCTCCACGCGCTGACTAAGTTGCAATCACGTGTCACACATTTGTTGTTTCAACATTCTATGCGATTAGATTAGAAATGTTTATCCAAAACTCTAAGTTTAACGAGCAAATGTCAACAGCCTGCAACTAAGCAGGCTTTCACTTCCTGTAGCAATCATTTTTATGAAAAAACACGTTTGTAGTAAATTTGCACTTGACAAGTAAACAAGCAGACATTCATTCACTCGATACCTAGAAATCAAATATACTGACATTATTATCAATGTTCTCGAAAATCTGATTTAAAAAAGTTCTTTGCAGTGAAGTGGGGCGCACGTGTCGAATGATTTATCGCTGAAGTATTTTCGGGAAGCCAAGTTTGTTGCTTCAGAAAAGATTCGGGAAAATATGAGCTTGGGCGATATGCAAAATATGTAGACATAATATCGTATTTTCCAATATTCCAAGTACTGTTTAACGTCACGGAATACAATACTGTTCGTGAATCATAATGAAATATAGCTCAGCATACACTAAAATCTTAACAGCAATTCGTAGTAGACTGCGTCCAATAAAGTTGGCTTAGGTCATCAAGATTATTCAATTATTTGCTAGACTTATTTTCAACCTGCCGTTTATGAATGCACTTTTGTCGCCATTCAGCAAACCTGCCAATTCGAAGTTATTTTCCTGCAGTGTCAGATATCTCGAAATTCGGACGTCAGTGTTTCCATGGCGATGATCGAAAATCGAGCCGGAGACGTTTCGCAGACACGCGTAATCCTGTAACAATCGCGCTATGCCACAATATGAATCAACTTAGTAGACACATATTTCAACGGCACGTCACCGCAATGTTACGGAGCCGAAAATACGGAAATCGAGGAAATCTTTCTATTTTTATTTAGTCTCACGGATTTTATTAACATACAGAATCTAGTAATATAATTAGGACAAATATCTAAAATATAATCTATATTTTAAGGAATACCTAGAATAGCTCTGGAACAACGATAAACTAAATATACGTAATGTGCAATATAAATAGTAGAATTTACATGGTCAGTCCAAAACGACGATGACTGTCCGCATAAATTTTTCGCTCGATAGTCAGGCGAACGATAAGAATAGCATTATGGTCAGAAACCAAGCTGATAGTCAAATAATCTAATATTTTACCGCAAAGCGTATCGAGCGTGACATCAAATTCTATAGTTATATCCTACGTTTGTCCCAATTAAATAGCCAAAAATATTACGTCCTCCGGAAATTTCGTTTCCTGCGTTATTATCATGTTTTTCGACTAAGATAGGAATGTGGAAAATGTTCATTTGTTCGTTAAGTTCCTGCTCCATTAATGTTGATTCGCCACTCCTCCAGCTTTGTTGTTTGTATTTTCTGCACAGATGTAACAAGCACGGTGGTTTCGGACACTGTGGCATGCGTGGTATTTCCGACAACTCATATGGCATTAAAAGAACGAGGGATCAAATAAAGGGGAGAGAAGGATGCATACGAGACAAGGAGCTTTTTATTCGGGTCGAATTCGACTCGCGAACTCGTGAAACCGACCACGTGAAGCGTATCGTCGATGTGAAGAAGAAATATAGTGCTAACTTCTTTTTTCTTCCCCCCTCTCGAGGAAACTGCTAATTCAGTGAATATTTTCGAATCTGCCATTCGGAAATTGTTCTCCGTTTCAATCGTACTACGTGTTTACAGAAATATCATTTTTCACACTTTCTGCGGTGATTCAATAGACTGTACACGTTCCACTCGATCGGACATCGTTATCGAGGGAAAGCAGGTAAAAATTACGTAATAACTGAGCTAGCGAATAACAGTTGCTGGCACAGATCTCAGGAAACGCGGTTTCCCTCGTGACTAATGGAACGATAAATACCAGTCAGGAAACTATCCAACTTTTAGTTTTAAACTCGCGACGCGGTATTGTTGAAAAGATATTGCAACAGGAACTCGTGGACCAACATCTGGAACGAATACAATCTTTGCCGAGGAATATATCGGAATAATTAATGTCAAAATGAAACTAATTTGTCCGGATCACGTCGAGGCGCCCTTCAACGTCGAGACACCGATAAAACGGATTCCTGAACTAGTTATCTCCATTAACAACTAAAAGCTCTAATGGAGACGTCAGATCGAGAGTAACAGGTTCATGAGCGAGTAAGAAACAGCACCGGTCGTAGCCCTTATAATTGCTTTATTAATAGCGTCGGAGTCCGCGTTAAGAACTCGTTCGGACTACGACCGCGGCACCCTGGGAGGCTAAGTCTAATTTTAAAAGGCGCCATCCATGCTAAATTTCGGTGGCGTTTACGTGGAACCGACAGCCCGGAATGATCGGTCGCGAGATCTTCGGTTTCACGAAACCGTCACCACGTGCGCGTCCCCAGGGACGCATTGTCACACTAGCAGACCCTAGACTCAACTACCAATCACTGTAAATCTTCTTTTTTACTGTGACATTTGGTTTCTTTCGTGTGCACAACAGCCTCGTGAAATTACCATTTCGAAAGCATAGGAAACACAGATTGAAATACGTAAATATTATACACGAGTAGGGCTGTACCTAAGGTTCTAAATAATTATAGCACTAGTGCCGTGGTAGCAATAGGCAACTAGATATTTTTCACGAAGCAACAATAGGACACCTCATCGATCAGTCCGAACTTGTTTTCTCGGAATGACTGCTTGGAACAACTGGACACCATCAGATGATTCGTCGTCATTCGTCGTCTAAAGGACTTTGGACCGTTTGAAAGACCTGATCGATGAGTCACGTGAACACATCACTGCGGGATGTAGGAAATTATTTTTAACACACCGAGTAACATTCTGTTGCACAAGTTGCAGTTCGTTTCATTCATCTTCTTGAAACAGAATCCGAATCGAAAATGAATCTTTAGAGTCATTTTAATTTTTCTTTTTTTAAGTTCTCCATTGTTTTTCTCGTAACTATTCTACTCTACGAATAATCATCAAACAGCTTTTCTTTACGTAACAGCGCATGAAAGATGCAGCACCGAAGCTGCTAAACCTCGGCAATTAACGACGGCGAAAGAGAAAATTCATTTCAGTTTTTTATGGTAGAGCGTTAATTTCTCGTTCTCTCCTAGCGATCGCGATTTCAACGCTCGTTCTGCATTTCACAATTGGTTACTTGCGTTGTATACCAGTTTTCCAGCAACAAGTTAATTGCAGAAACGCATAATTGCGGCGTTACAGTCCTGGTATCGAATATCTCGGTAGCGGATGGTTTAATATGGCAACGGATGGCATTAAAATCGTTTCGTTACGAATTAAATACGCAAGGACAAGGAATCCACGGGGGTGAAGGGAATATTATTTTTTCGCGGCACTCCGCGGCTTAAAACGCGCGAAAATTATGATCTTTGTTGTGCAGAATGAGAGAAATAAATTTCCCTTGACGTCGCGATGTGAAAGGAAACGAAATGGACATTCACACATTTATAAATCATTGCCACCCTTTTCCGAGAACAGCTCCCGTGAAATTGAATAATTGTACCGCTTGCTCTTTACTGTTAAATTCATCTAATAGTATGAACCCTATATTGTAAGATACGATCTTATCTGCGAGTATTTATCAAGTTCTGTTTGAGTGGTAAAGTGTTTTGTCGTGCAGATTGGCAATGAGCGGTGATAAGGGAACAATGCGGAGAGAAGTACGTTAATGAGTGAAATCGAGTCTCTTAGATTTTTGCAAACTCTCTGTTTCACAATGGAAGATCGCGGTGAGATGAGATAAAATGAAAATAGTACAATGAATCCGAAATTTCATATCAATGAAATTGGAAGACTGTAGTAAGACTTATCTTAGAAAATTGATGGAGATGAATGGAGATTATGAAACTGCGATACCATTTGAACAATACGGTGATGTGTAAAGTACAGACTTTATTTGACATTATTTTTATCGCAACTGATTGTAAAAGCCAGATATGTTGAAAAAGATCCTCGCGGAAATGATACATATGCAAAGATGATAGAAACGAATGGTGCAACAGACATTATCTTGAACGATGTTACTTTCAAGCTGTAACGATCATTCAAACAGACTGAATTATAAATTTTCGCTTTTTAATGCAACTTTTCTTCCTATGCTATTAACATTCATTGAATTATTCTTCTAAGTACATTCTATTTAAATTAAAGTTTTATGGATATTCATATATTGATGGTTTATACAAATTGCTTCCTTGCAATTCGCATTTTCAAAAAAAAAATTCAAGTTGCTAAGGCCGCTTTTAAAAATGCAAGTCCGATTTAAAGGGTGTTTGGAACAATCATTTGAGTCACTGTAACAATGCTCATTTTTCTTCTTCTGTCTTCACCGAAATAAATGAGTCTACGAGCGCGTTATCATGTTCCCTGCAGAGTTAATAAGTCATGCTATTGATACTAGACGATAACACAGCCGTGTTATCATAGCACGTGTCGCGATTATGAAAAATGGAATCGAGTTACTAAAATTCGGACGATGGAATTCATGACCGAGTGCGCGCATATTTAGTGGAGCATTATCGAGCACTTTATAGAGCAGCGCGGTCATGCGTGGTCGTGCAGTCCGGCGAATACCTGTGGTGACGCGAAAATAAAGCCGGTAGTTTGCAAAGGCGTGACGTCGCCAGCAGGAAGTGACAACATATCCTCGTTGCGTATCCTTGCAAGTGAACGTGTACACCGAATGCGACAGGTGGTGTTCGCGTGGTAGCATCAGGGATTTCATTGTGTGTACGCTGAAATGTTATTATTCGCGTGGGAATGATTAAATAGGTTAATGTAATTGTAAACATATTCGCATGATGCTGATGGCACACGGACAAACTTACGGCGTATTACTGTTTCAAAATAAACACGGCATTGAACCCGAAGATCGTAAAACGACCCGAGATCTCGCAGGAAATAAATTCCCTGGACTTCTTTGAAGCAGGACAGTTGAATAGTATCTTTTTATCCTTTCACTGGGTACAATAGTATTAATCACTCACGCGACCAGTCTATTTTCACATTATTAACACTACCGAATAATAACAGACATGATCGAGGTTCATTCTTTTAACGAAATTGCACAGTGAGACTGAAAGTGTCCATAAATGATCTGAACAGAATAAATTAATTTTTATTAAACATATGAATAGCTGCTTTCTCTCTCTATATTGAAGAAATAATTATCTTTTTCTTTAAAAAAAGAAGAATCCACTTTCTAATTTAATAACTGCGAAACCGGAAAGCGGATTAAGAAAGCTTCATTAATAGATGCGGGTTTCGCTAGAAACCCAAATGCGAAAATTGAAGTCAATTAGTGGACGCGCGTTTTTACGGCCATCGTAAAAAAGAATATTGTTTTGAGAGAAAACACGGTTTCAGTTTAGCAAACACCGAATTGCCACATCAGATTCGATTTTATGATTCGATTGATTAACGAGATACTCGATTACTGGTTTCATTGAAAATATTACTATGTTGGATTAATAGTCCAGTCGGCAGGTCGAAAAAAGACGTCTACCTGGAAACTATTCCGAACTTAATGAAATTTTGCAACGTCATTTAGGGGTACTCTGGGGTGTCGAATCTGAGTTTTCATCCGAGTTTTCGACTGAGTTTTCATTAAGTTCGGATTACTTTCCAGGTAAAAGTACCTGGCGACTGGACTATAATGATACATAATTATAATGGATTTATATTTTCAAGTAGAAAATTGATTATTGTGCGCCAGACAATTTCCCCAAATTGGATCGCCAATAATTAATGTTTCAACGGATTAAATGTATTCCCAGGATAAATTTCGCTACTGTCCATTATCCGACTGTTACCAGTGACGTGGAACTGAATTTAATCCTGAAATATACTCGCAGTAGAATCAGACAGTGCTTATGAGAATATCCCTTGAAGCTGTCTGCTTCTACTGCGAGCATATTTCAGGATTAAATTCTGTGTACACGTACAAACCCCTCTTCCGCATCGACATTGCATTATATGATGCGTGTGTGCGATACATATTTTCTGGGCCAGCGCATAAATTCTTAATATGCGCGATCCTCCACCTCGAGTTGTGCGATGAGTGATCTGTACAAAAGATGTACCGAGTCGTTCATGAAGTCTCTCGAAATTAATTTTCTAGCAAAACTCTATTACTCGCTAAAAACTACAGACTGAGGGTACCGTAAAAACGTTTGAAGTGTAAACTTTAAATTCCAAAAAAAGAACCAAACTCCTCCAAGTTTATCCGAAAAGCGTTTCAGCTTGGAGCGTGACAGATCAGACTCGTTCACTGGCCAGCAATTGTGTACTCGTTGCGCCTAAAGAAGTATTCACTTAAAAATTACGACTATCAGAATGAAGAAAGCACCATCGCACAAGGTGATAATGACCTATCAAGGAGAGTCGAGGTGCTCAGCCAATCGACACAAGCAGTGAAGACAAACGCGTGCATCTCGGCGACTGACGGTGCATGGCAAACCAGTAGCAGCGGCATTTCAACAGCGAGAGCAACCTGTTCTCCGAACGAATTCAGCTGGCCTATTCCGCTGGGCTGGCCATAACAAGCCACGGAGAAGCTTAGATAAGAGATCGAAGCGTTGACAAATGCCAAGATCGATCGTACGTAATTAAGTTATCGGCGGATTGTCGTGGTATCTGTCGAGAGGGAGAGGAGCTAACGGTCCAGGATAATTCCCAGGCGACGCATCGCGATGGTTGGAGCGCAGCGTCCCAGCAAAACTACCGAAACCGTTCCGGGCCTGTTCGGATCAAGAGGCTCCGGTGGTTCGCAGGAAGTGACGACATATCCTCGGCATGTGTCTCAGCAGCGAGTGGTCGTGTGTACAAAACGGCAGCTGTCGTCCAAGTCACATTGCTCTGTTGGCTTCAAAGTTGCGATTCTCGTTACGTGCGATCGCACGCATGCACGCACGTACTCACGCTCGCACGCACGCAAGCAAGTGAGCTCACTCGCTCGCTAGCGAGCAACCGGGCAAAGCAAGCACGTACCCGCGCAAGAAACTGCGACACCAGGAAGAAACGAGATGCAAACTGTCTGGGGAGGAAGCAGGAAAGAAAGGGAAAAGGTGGGAACGAAATGAAAGGAAACGACCAGGAACGAACAAGAGGGAGAAGGAGACGAAGAAAGAGATGGCAGCCGAAGCCGGCGTGGCATCGCCAGATGCGCGGCACATTTTAATTAACGTCCAGACATCCTCCGAGACGGGTGACCCCGAGCTCAGGGCCATCCGATGACCCTTTTCCCAGCGACCATCTCCCGACGGTTCTGGGGAACGGATAACAGGAAGTGGTCTCCCCCTGTTTTTGCCGCGGAGAATAAGATTCGCTGGACTGACTTTACGATAATGCCGGGATATCTTCTAGCGGGGCAATCTCCTGTAGATCGGTCGAAAAATCGATTTTCTTTTTCTTCCATTGTGTTTTCCAAAAGTACAGAACCTCGAGATTCCTTTCTCTCGCAATTCCGTGCTGCCAAGCTTTCATGAACCCACAAACAAGTAATTAATTTTGCTCTCTCTTTTTCTCCGGATACGCGAACCTCGAATGTCAATGGATTAGACGTCTAATTGATCCATCGGAATGTGCTCGAGCACGTGGCGTCGCGTTTCGACACACTCGCGATTCCCAGCATCGTTAGGAAGCTGAATAACTAATTTTAGTGGAGCTGTAAACGCTGAAAGGCTCGCGACATTAAACGCGAAACCACTGGCGGCCTATCCCCTCGTGGTTTTATTATATTCTTATTGCTCTCTCGCCATTTATTGCAACTCTTACTGCTGATTGATTCGGTTAATGAAACTTTCAGCAGAGTAGTAAAACGAGCAAACCGCTCGCCGTTGCGAATTGTCTATTACCACGTCGACTCGTATTTAAAATTTCGAACACCAGTTCTTGCCGTTGTCTACCGCAGACCGTGTTGTATAGTTTACAAATATTTCCAAAGCATGTCATTTGAAGTTGGTAACGCAACAGAAAATTGTTTCTTTTTGAAATTGACTAATTTTTGTTTCAATAAATTGCAAGAAGCTATCGCATTCAAGTACTACTCGGACGACACTGTGCATCGGTTGCCTTAAGCCGATTCGTTACAACTTTACTGCTTCCGAAGGAATGCTTTCAAGCCCCCGTTTCATAGATTGTTCGACTCGAAAATAAAATGTATACGTTCTGTAGTAAATTCTACCGCGTTTCCATGCTTCCGTGTGCATTCTTCGCTTCGCGAATTAACTCCCCAATATTTCTGGAATTCAACGAAACGTCCGCTGTGTAATTTCGTTTCTCGAAACGCGTCGCGAACGACACTCTGACATCCTGACGACACTTTAAACTCTCGGATTAGCCGTGCTTGACTCCCGTCAGGAAAAACTTGCCATTTTTTCGAGATAATCGAGCACGCTTGGACGGCATCTCGTCGCAATGAACTTGTATCAACGATATCGCAGTCGCCTTTTACACAGAGTACATACATTGATAAAAAAGTTGGAGTACACGTGCTACGATGCAAGTTATATCATGTAGTTTGTTTACGATGATAAAACTTCATTGAAGATTTTGCTTTACTATTGATTAATATCCGATGCTCTTTCCGGTATCATTAACAGACAAAAAATAAAAATCACTTTGATCTTTAAAATGCTAAAATGCATTTTTGATATAATAATATTATGGTTGACGTTAAGACAAATTCAACGACTTTACAGTATGATTTCATGCTTCTGCAATAATTTTTTCCGACTTTTCCGACCAAATACACCACAGCGCGGTAAGATCCTGAGAAACTCAGTGTTATCAGAGACTCGTGGAATCTATGATTCACGACGAAAAAACGATAAATGTGGAAGTCACGCGTAAATAGACGGCATCAAACATCATTCCAATCTGCACGAGCAAACGCCCGATTCGCAGAAGCTGAATTCACGCGAACACCGATAATACATACATATGTAAAAATCGATCGCCTGTCGCCATTCAAGTCGAACTCGGTCGTTTCTTTCGATGAAGGAATGCTCGCATATTCACGCCCATATTATTCGAGGTGTCGTCGACTCGTGAGCAAATTGAATGAGTTATTCAAATACGGAACCGCGGGGCTTAATCTCGCATTTTTTTCGCACTGTGTACACGGCGCTTGTGTCGCCAGAAGCCGGCTGCTCGTGGGATTTAAAGAGCAATTGCGATTAATTATTCACGTACTTAATTCGATAACTGTCCATCGCTTTTAAATTCAAATTAATTATCATCGCATTATTTGTTATTATTAAAACGCAGATTTTTATGTACTTATGAAGAAATAGTGTGGGTGAAATATAAAACAATGAAAGATTAGAAAAATCTAAGAATATCGTTACTATGTTTCCAATGTAATTTTAAATAAACCCTTAATTTCAGTGATAATAGCCTTCGTAGATCTGCAATAAATAAGAATGGTATTAAATTCGATTGAATTTTGTACTGTAGCATTCTTTCAAAATATTCGGATACCGTCAATGCATCAAGATCCGCTATATTCCCGTTTTAAAACGAAAATCGAAGAACGGATGACGCTTCACGACAGTTGACTGAATGTGAAAAGAATCCCGGGTATACAACGTGAATCGCTTTCACTATGGTTAATCGATTGTCTATATCGGTAGAGGTAATCTCGGCACTGTGAATACAGTTCGTGCCGCATTAAATAGTTCGCTTGAAGCGAACGTGTTGAAACATTGAAGTGTTTGAATGTTCGAGTAGAATGTGGATATTGAAAATGGAATAGCGTTTTGTCGGGTGTAAACATTGTGTCAATGGCGAAGGTGTTAAAAGGAAAGCCGTCGTAGTTGTAAAGGCGGCGTAACGCTTCTCGGGCGTCGTTGCGGTTGCACGTTGTCATACTTGCACGTTGGATTACGTTGCCGGCGAGTCAGTCATTCATAAAAATAACGCGGTCGGCGCACGCGGATACTACTACTACGAGGCTTATTCAGCGCCGGCGCGGCGTGCACGTAGTACGGTGCACGTATGCCGGCGTAAAACGTGCACACACGTAAAAATGCGGATACATTCATGCGGTTATTGTGCAGCTAGGTGAGCGTAACCCGCCTGGAAAGGGGAAGACGAGAAAGCGGAGTCGGAACGCTACGCCGCCACGCCGAGACTCAGACGGCCCGTGAGCACAGATATTACGATGTTAATACACGATAGCTATTACGAGACTCTTTCAAATGGGAATGTCGACTCAAAGAAACACGCTGAACACGTGTCAGCACATTTCGACATTGATCGATTCGGATTTTTCACTTAGCCCCCCTCTCGCGCTCGATTTATTTTAATATTTTTTAAAATTACTCTACCATTATTCAAAATATTCTTAAGATTAAACCAATTTTATTATTATCAATATTGAACAAAATATTCTAGAATATTAAATATTTTTGGTTATCTAATCGATTACTGAGCATTTAAGTATTGTACGAGGTATTATATCAATTTCATAATCGTACAAAGAAATCAATTCATTTTCGACATTTTATTTTAACATTTTTAAAAATTGCTATACCATTATTCAAAATATTCTTAATATTAAACAAATTTTATTATTATTAATATTGAACAAAATATTTTTGGTTATCTAATCAATTACTGAGCATTTAAGTATTGTACGAGGTATTATATCAATTTCATAATCGTACAAAGAAGCAATTCATTTTCGACATTTTATTTTAACATTTTTAAAAATTGCTGTACCATTATTCAAAATATTTTTAATATTAAGCATATTTTATTATTATTAATATTCAACAAAATATTCTAGAATATTAAATATTTTGTTATCTAATCAATTACTTAGCATTTAAGTATATTGTACGAGATATTATATCAGTTGAATATTCGTCCAAAGAAAACAATTAATATAGAACAGAATTTTTCTAGGTCGAAAGGAATGTTTAGTTTTCAAGTTAAAGCAGCACCAAGTGCAAAAGGTTATAAATGGTCCGATGTCGTGAATAGCATACAAACTGCAATACGGATGTACGCTGATTGAAAAAAATCGATGCACACAGAGATTTACGACGTATCGTTCGTATGCAAACAAGTTATCGCTTGCGTATCGTGTAATAAAAAATCTCAACTGAGTAAGTAGTCAGTGGACCAATAGTGATTTGATCAACCCAGGAAGCAGATAAGATACGAACCGCAACTTCGTGTAAATATTTGTCGAAACAAAATAATAAAAAATGTTAATTCGCGTGATTTTGACGATCCGCAAAAGTCCGCGGAATTGCATGGAAATTGGAAGTTTCAACCACGTTCATTTTTATGAACCATTTCATTTCCATTTTTATCAACCACATTCATATTTGCAATAATAATTGTGTAAATTAATAGACGTAGTATGTAAACTAGTCTGGTAGTGTTTCTCTCGGAAAGAATTGGAAAAATTCTTTTTCGGAAGAGTCCTATCGCGATCGCAGGGAAATAAACGCGCGTCCACTTAAGGGTACATTGGAGCGCGGATGTGCGTATTTACATACACTTAAACGCACTTATGGTTCCCGTAATAATTAGTATCCGTTCCAGGAATTAGCCACCGGGACTGGTTCCTTTCCCATCCACCGTGGTCGCGCGAACTTTCGAAAACAAAGAGAATTCTGAGGAGAACCAAGAGAGAGAAAGAGAGAGATAGATCCTGGACTTCTTTTGGTCCATTCTTTCGCGCCGGAAGAAAACGAATTTGGAGGCGGAAGATGCGAATCAAATAACGAGCTAAGAACAATGCCAACGAGTTCGGACAAAAGCCGCGAAATTGCACGTCTTGCGAGATCAGCGTGGGCAAAAAAGTGAATGCACTCGCAGCTTGTGGTCAAACAGATCTGCTTACGCATCTGGGAAACGAAAAAAATTCAATTCAGTGCGCTGTTCCGGTCAAATGGGACGAAAGAGCTTCCGTTCCACCTAAACAGGTTTTTAAACATTGTTCAACAATGTTTAGAATTATATTGTTTTTTAGTAAAAAATCCTGTTGAACATGCAGAAAGATGCATTATCAAAAAGAATTTATTTTTTAAGATCTTACATTCGTCTCAAAACGTATTTTGTACCTGATCAAAGATTTTCAATGTTTTCAAAAATATATTATCCCACTATAAACTGTCCTCTATTAAGTTCCTTGGTGAAACTGTAATTGGATGATCTCATTTCGGGAGATCCCGCATGATATGTAGCTAGAACATCCGTGTGGGCGAAATTACTCAGGCTTTTATTTTAACTCGACCCATTTCCCTCTTGTTCTATAATGCGGACGCATATGCGGCGACAAATTATAGACACCGGTTCTAAGTATTAATCTATAGTAGCAGTAGCCCCTACAGACAAATAAATAATACTTATTTATTGGATAAAGCAATTTATCGAATCGATTTTCACATAAGCAACTTCACAATTTCAATAATTGTGTAGGAGCGAGATTCTGAAAATCGTTTATGTATGTTTGATTGTATTTTATTATTATTATTTAATGTCGCTTTTTGAATTCTTATGTGAGAATTATTTCGCGACGGAATCTACAGTTTAGTATAAAGGTGGGTTCCGAATCACCTTGGGCACCACAGTATTTAGATGGCACATGGAATATTTCCAGAGTTGCCGGCGGTGGAATCGAACCCTTCGATTGTATTTGTGTGTGTGTATCGTGTGTGTATGCGTGAGTCAATCGATGCGATACATCGATTGCAAACGTAACCAACGGCATAAACAAACAGCTGACGTGAAAAGAGACAAACGAAACGCATGTAAAACATTAGAGCGAGAAATGTATAAAAAGGACCCGTTCAAGTGGTGACGGCATTCTCTCGAAAACGAATTCACGTCGAGGTTTATTAAATACGATACGACGCGATCTCGAATACGGAATACGAACGCGAATTACAGCTAAAGAGTTTTACGATTATTCGGTGTCCAGAGTACTTATATATTGTTATTCACGGTTGTGTGCGTTCTTTCAATAAATATTAATAGTTTAAATATCTTTACTCTTATAATTGTGAAAAATATAAATCCGGTCATATCAGTGATAGGTTAAACGTAGACAAATTTTCCGTAGTATGGATTTCTTGTATCTTGAATTCTAAAATTGATTTAATTAGAAATTCGTATTCAAGCATTCTTCATTAAAAATTCCTTCGACTACCTCTAATAGTTAATTAAGACTAATATATTAAGGTCAAACGTGATATTTTGCTTTTGACCCGGTGCATCTCGCAATGAAATTGCGCTAACCAATTGTCTGTTAATGCGATGCATGCTAATATACATAGGACTTCGTTTGCATTTGCAGCGTGCGCGTAACTTGCTATTAACCCTGTCACGTGTAAGGGAAAAGTAAATAAAATTACGACTCCGGCGTAATCGCCCTTCGAGTGTTCCGACTCTCCACAATGTTGCGATAAAGGGACCTTTAATTTCAGCGCAAGACAAGGATGTCATAAATTCGTCCCTCATACATAAAATTCCCCTCGCGTTTCCGCGTGACCCTTCCACACGCGGACCACGAACGTGTGTAAATGACTCGTGATCGCCGACAGAGCTCTCCGACAAATTTGCAAACCAACAAACACAATTATATTACCTTTGCTATGACGAATTTTTTATTAGCCTCGCGAGAAATGTGTTTACGGCCGTCATATTAACCTGTTGACTGTGAAACACATAAATATTCGGCCTCGCACCTCGAAAAAGCTGCAATGTGCATAATCGCATGCGGCATTTCAGTTAACGCTTTTCCTGCAAACTAAGGGCGAGAATTTGTAATCAACGTAATTGCAACCCATTTAATTAACTTGTCGACCTAATACAAAATTCCAGGTTAACACTAAACCTACCACCGCCGTTCACATGACCGGTTTTACATTTTTAATTTCACAATTATTGAAATGCTAAAAGTGTTTTTATGGGAATTGATCGGTGGACAGTGAACGAGTCTGATCCATCACGCTCCCAGGTGAAACACCGGATAAATTCGGAGTAATAAAGAATGCTAAGAAATGCTGAAAAATCGATATTCTTCATATTGTGTCAAGGGGAAATTTCTTTTTCGTTTTGCAAAAAGAAATTCGTTGCTGTTAGGCCTGTGCGGCAGGTCCATCGAAAGTTAATGCATAGTGATGGCGACGGGACGGGCTCTATGGAGCACAACGTCCGAGGCCAATAACGGGAAAAGCAAATCAGTATCGCCTCTCACTCTTCGGGGCGATAGAGGTGTGCGTGAATGGTCGCGGATACCTTCGTGGAAGGGAGGTCTTTCCACTGGCACAGAAAAATCCGGCATTCCAGCGCGGCTGCTCGCGAAACGCAGCCAGCGATCCGTGGACGAGCGACGTTAGGCGAACGCCGTTACTTAACGACGCGACGCGACGCGATGGTCTCTTTCAGGGAAAGTTCATGCTCGGCTTCGGACGTTCTGCCTCCGGATCAACGAGAGAGTCCCGGCCAACTCTTTCCGAGGATCAACGGTAGAAAGGGGCGAAAGGAATCCGTTCGCGTCCTGATACCTGCTTCGAAATCTCATTTTCAGTACCGTAATGCCGCATCTCTGACCCTAATTCCCTGGCGTTATTATTTTTTTTATATTATCACGTCGTTCAAGAAGTTCTGCAAATTTTTTTCAAGTTCAAACTTCATTAAGCGCACAGCGTACACAATTGCTGTGCAGTGAATGAATCTGATCCCGCTACGCTCCGAGGCGAAACGCCACGCGAGATAGTCGCCATAGTTTCGATAAAATATATTTGTACGTCTTGACCAATTGTTTTTAAAATTTTAATTATAATCTTTCCTATATCTATATCTATGCTAGATGTACAATAAAACAAAGACAAGTGTTGCATAATTTTAGCGTAAATATTATTATCAACACGTGTCAAAATTGTTGATTAAATTTTCGATTAAACCTGGGTTATCGGAAATGCCGACCTTTTCGAATATGTATTTCGAATAATGTTGATACACTGGGTAGCAAAATAAATTAATCTCCACGAAGACATTCTACATTTCTACAATTCCGTAAGCTTTCAGAAAATCTATGAAGCATGAATCCGTGCTATAAAACACGAAGAACAGTCAAATGATGTTGTCTCGAATCAAATAATGTACGTACAGTAAAATTATATCACAATGTATCTTAACTGTCAGTGCGTAAATTAGCGATTTATTATTCAACTGATAACTATGCCAGTAACATTCAATTTAATAGGCAGTTTTACGAATTGAAACATTAGTATCGATAATGTACTACATTATTTCATGATTTCATATCGAAAGGAATTACAGTTCGTTTATCTAGTGCAATTAATTTTATTACGAATGTAATGATGGATTATATAATCAATCGAGGATATTTTTAGGTTTCATTTTGAAACGTTTCAACATGATGATTGATAAGGCACGCGTGTGGACTAATTGTGATGTTTTCGGTTTCGCAGAAATGCGCGAGTGACAAACAACGTTTTCATAGTAGAAAATCAAACAATACTCGTGTCTTTTAGAAAATATTATGGAATCGTTTTAAATTCAGTCACCGTTATGACGATACTGTCGTAACACGCGTAAATTATATTCCTGGTAATGTAAACGTAACAGCAAGTGAAACCACGCAGCAACAAAAAGAAAACTAATGCATAAGTGTAGCAGTCCTATTACGAATTGGGCTCTCGTAAAATCTACAAGAAAAGTGTCGGTGAAAAAGATGGAAATAATAAATAATTTCATAATAATTCTCATAAATTCCTCAATTGTAATAATATTTCAGAAATGACTTTTCTTATTATTTGTCGATCGTATGTTTAAACAAAGTTGATGCTTTTGGCGCATCGGTTCGATCAATTTAATTGAAATGTTTGCTATCTTTTATTAATCGAATTTTGAATGTTACTCTGAATTACCATGACAAGTGGTATACAGACAGTTAAATGTGGTTAGGATGTGAGTTTTCAAGGTTTGAAATAACCGCCGAATATCGATTGGTCTTCAGAGAGTTTCACTGTTTGTCTCAATATCTTACAAGTAAGACATGAACACAGCACGTTGCATTGTTCCTCTATAGTTGTTAAAGTTATTTCAATAAGCAAGTAAGTTGACATATTTCAAAAAGTGTTTCACATGTTCTCATGAACAAAACATTACTGTGATGTTTTAATAATTTACAGACGCAATAATTATTTTCTTGAAAAAGTTCTAAACAAAGACGAAACGACGAAATTAACATATTGCAAAATTGCTTTTAATTAAAGTGATCGAACCCATGCGCCAAAAACATCAACTGTATTTCAGAAATGGTTTGCTAAAAACCAAGAAGTCTTTTGTTTTAATTTTCTTCAACACTTGAATCCCTTCTGGATTTATTTCGTTTTACGAGAATAACTAACTACAAGTGAATGGAATAACAATGTCTGTCAACACTAAATATGCAGATTGTAATCTTTGAAAACAGAATTAATACAAAAGACGAGCTTCAACGTTTGGTTTCGTACATTTAGAGGTGGTTGGAGGACTAAGAATGGATCGTTGCAGTTGCGTGAGAGCCACACTGTATAATAGTCAAGAATGCAGCGATCATTGCACAATTTTTCATTATTTGTGTACGTCAGTGTCGGTTGCACAATGACCCCTTCAGGGAAAGTTCGGATTTGCCCTGGTCTAGATGAAAGAAATTCTCGAGCGGCTGTTACAACCGCGATACGCAAGGCCGATGGATCGGCTTCCGATTTCGAAACCGCGGTACGAATAGCTCTCGCCGGTATCTGGATTATGGCAGCCTCTCCACTGACCATCGACTATCCTTGTCGACGAGTCCTGCGAATTTCATCGCCGCCGCCGATCGACAAGATTATGCAATGCCGAATGTTCCGCGAGACACGGCATCGCGACCTCTGAAGTAGTACGATTTGATTTATCGCGTAATAAAATCGTGGAAAAATAAAACTTTCAATTGATCAGTTTTATTGGCCGATCCAAAGGTTCGCGGCCACTAGCGCATAAGTGGTACGTCGTAAATTCTAGTAATGGTCGCGTGTGTTTCGAACCGCGAGACAGAAAAGTTGACGAGACGTTGCCCGACGAGCGTACGTTGAACTTTAATGGTACACATTGTTTACAACAGAAAATTTTGGTTGCTCATCGTTTTCATGTTTATGCAAAATAAAAATTGTCTGAGGAAATTACGCAGACAAGTACACATTTCATTTTCCTGTTCGTTCCGGACTGTGCAACTTGTATTTTGATTATTTAATTATAAAACAGCATTTCATTCTCTCCGAGAACACAACCCACCTCAAAGCTCGAAAGCAAGCTGCGATTCCAGTACTTCGCTACGTACTGCGTGAGTACGCAGGTTTTGAGTTCCCGGACTCCAGTATCTCTGTTTGGTACACGGAATCAAGTGTTGATGATAACATAGACGATTAGTTTGGTGTGTCCGTGCGTACGATCCACTAAACAACCAACGCTCGGAGGTCTGATAAGCTTTATCGTTTATCAACGAACATAAACTGTGTTATGGGAATGTGTGCGATTTATTTTTAATTCATACGTAACTTTCGAATACCGAAGAGTAATAAAATTTCTATTAATAAGGGTAGAAATTATATCGAGTCAATCGTTCTCGAATCATGTAATGCGATCTCTGATCAAATAATTAAGAATGAACAATACCTACGTGCAACAAAATTGCATTATTCGAAAGTAGAATTTTATAAAAATACCAGGAAAACTTGAAAACGTGGCGGTCACGTAATGTCTTAATAGTTTTGCATAAACCTAATGCAACAACGTTGTAACACCGGTTATTGACAACGCAAGAATTAAACAAAAAACACTGGTATCGTTGCAATTCCTATGTATACAGGTAACACATTCTATCTCGCTCGGTATGACATTAATTTATAGTCGTATAAGCTCATTCGACAGTACACTTTCTGCCAAGGGTGGTGTAATAAAAATGTTTAACAGTACGGCCCATTAAACGGCGCATTACTTATCAAGTAACTATTAATTTGTCAAGCAGTTTTCTACTACTATTTATTAAGATTACAAACTAATTCGTAACGCGGTTTCACGCTGCATATGAAATCTTTATTTCTCACTATTACAAATCACTCCGCGTAACTTTAGTAGTTCAATAAAAGTGAAGTAACCCGTTGCCACTTGACATTTTTGTGGACAGACGTGGGATTAGAGGAAATTTGTGGAACGTGACTTGTATGACTAGCACTGGCTACTAGTAGAATTTGAGTTTCTCTAGAAATAGTTTCGTTAGATTCGAGATATGACCTAAGCCTGTATTAGATCGCACTGAACTTTGTATTACACTGTTTTCTTTCAACTTTTACGAGCAACGAATGCATAATGCAGAGCTGCAAAAACAGGAAACAAATTCTATTGCCTTATAAAGATTGAAATTACTAAAATATTTCGCAATTATTATCATATGCTTGAACGAAAGAATTTCTTTAAATAATCTCCAATACAAATGAGTAATTTTAATGAGACAGCAAAATGAGAAACGTGAAACTGTTTAAAGAACCTGAAGCACAAGTAGAACTAAAATTCTTCAACAATTTCTCAACGTTCCAACTTTTCTTCCTACAACTGGAGCGTTCCACTGCTCGGATACTTCTCGCCGCGGTATCTTCCGACGTGTAGGTATCGCGACAGACCTCGCCGCAATATTTAACATATACCGAGTAAATCATAAGACGGAGCATCGCGTACAGTCGGAAGTTTACACATGACGACGACTTCAGCTTTGTAATAAACGGAATCTCAATGGACGAATTATCTCTTTCAGTCGTTCGTTAACAGCTCGAGCAAGTGTAACGGCAGGGCGATAAACTTTATCGTTTATCAAGTAGCACAATGTTATGAAACACTACACACGATTGCTTCGGGTCGTAGACAAACGTCCTGTCGCTTTTGAACAGTTTCCGAGGAAGACTATGCGAACGTATTCATTTTTATATTAACCCCTATCCCTCCATTGTGTCAATTTGACACGGTTTTCCTGAAATAAGCTATACTGTTTTGTTATTTGCAGGTAAATTTGCCCGTAGTCTCGCGACTTTAAATTTAGTTTAAAATGTGAATGTGATGTGAAATAACTGATAAACTCATTTCTTTAAATTTTTACTTAGACCACTTCATAATTTTATATACTACAACCCCTGGCAGAATGTTTCCGATCAGAGACATTAATAAGGATTTTCGAGAAAACATTCAGAATTTAGAAGTATAAAATATTACTTTATGTAATTAAAACCGATGGGAAATGAAAAGGGGCTTATTAAGGAATGAAAAATAAAATAAACAAAGAAACGAGAAAATCTGACACAGAGTTGTGCAGAATTACAATTGAATTACTCCAGAATTATAATTACAAAGTACTTGAATTACATTATAATTCAGTTATATCATAATTTATAATTCATATCTCCATTCAATTAAATTACAATGTAATTCGTAATTGCAATGGAGTACAATTATAAAATGCATTGTAATTAAATTATGAAAAATGAAGTAATAGGCAAGAAGAGGTTGAAAAATCCATGTCAAGGTTTTAAACAAAAGGAATTTATTATTTATAAATTTACTAGCTGCTCGTGATGTGCCTACGGCACACCTTCAATTATATTGTATTTCAATTATACATTGTACTTCAATTATATTGTATTTCAATTATTCATTGTACTTCAATTACACATCTGATTAAAATACTTGGTAATTGAATTACAATGTAATTGAATTAGCACAACTCTGATCTGACACATAAATAACATTCGAAATATTTTCTTCGTGAAATATTCGTCAGAAAGGAATCATGAGCCCAGGAGTTAACTCTTCAGACAGCTGGAAACTTTGCTGTCGGGGTTCTTCGGCTGGAATGGCACCTAAGATCGGTAGGATAAAGACTCACCTTGTCACACTGCAGCCACAGTATTATGGAGTTGGGGTATCTGAGGCGTCCACCTAATCCAGAACCACCGGCTGTCCTCTGAGCTTTCAGAAGTTCAAAGTGGGTCACGCCGTGTTGCATGAACACTTCCAGGGAGCTGGAATCAAACGAAAAGCAAATGTTATATCGAAATCCGTCGGGAGCTATATCTGCAATTAAGAATTGATGATCTGATAGAAAACGAATTCCGATATTTTGATATTAATTTCGGGGGTTATACGCGACACGCACCGGAATGAAAATGTCGCTATCGTTTCGCTCTTTTTGTGTCGACAATTTGAGGGTGCATGGACGAAAAACACGTAATCTGATCGGCTACGGGAATCGGTTTTCGATGAAGAAACTGAGACGGGATAGGAATTTTTTTACGGCGTTCACGCAGGTTGGTGGGTCTTCGTTGCGTATGATTTGTGTCGCCGATGAAAACGATACATTCACTGCATCGATGATGAAGATAATCCTCTAAAAGGGAGGCCGTAAACCTTCCCATTAAACGTTATGTTTCTCGTAAATTATCCCGAGATATTGTATTATCTTTAATCAGCGCTTTCGACGATTATACAAATTGCATTCTCGCCGAAAAATTGGAGCGAAAAGTTTCGATGGAATATTTTCAAAAGAATGGGATTCCTTGTGAATTTCGTTTCATATAAAATTTATATTATAAATGATTATTTTGTCCAGATAATATCCTAAATTTAATAAGGCACGATATTACTATAAGAGATTAAATCTCTAACGAAATAATATCCAATTAACTTATTTATATTAATTTATTCGCAGCCTTCAAGTTTCCAATAATTGCGCTTATATCTAATTAGACGTCCGAAGAATTCTATAATAACGTAATAACGGTACTTTACCACTGTCGTATAATATTATAAACTAACTATAACAATTCAGTGCAATCAATTCGAATTATACTTGATGCATAACATTTTAATCGCATCGAGACGCGAGATATGTACACTTAATCAGTTTACTCAACCGTTTCTCATTAAGTAAATGAGACCGACTGAAACGGGCATAAATGAATATAACAAAAGCCAAATGAAGTACGAATAAAATCAGAATTTTACGAGGGGGAACATAGAAATTGAAATTACTTTGTAAGTCGAAGTATATGTATTGTAATTTTGATTTAACGTTATCTTTAATTCAATTGCAGGCTTCGGACCGAGTCGATCAAAATTTAATAATGTTCGACAGTTTAACTTTCTTCCGCTTTGAAAATGAATTGTTCTCAGTGACGTGGGTCGAACACATGAAGGTTTCAAAGAACAAGCCAGCGCTTATTTTCGGAATTTACATAGCGGCTCTGCGCATCCGTAATCAAAGTTTTTACCGTCTAAACATCCGGCACGGTAACCCGATAATTAATCCAATGCCATCGCCGAACAGACACGATTACTGGGTCAAAGCCAACTCGCTTAGCACAGACATTACACAGTTTGCGGTATCGTGAGCTTGAAAAATGTGATTTTTTAATACATTTAGTTTTTTTATTACTTCATTTCGGTGCCAGAAAGAAAAACTTCTTCCTTAATCTCAAATAAGAATATTCAAGATGACTACTTCGCATGTTTTCAGTTTGGATATACAAATCATTCTTTTATTCGAAAATTCTAAATAACGAATAAGCACAATTTATTTGTTGATTGTGAATAATGAATAAATTAATTAGAGTCACTCGCGAATAACAGGATCAGATTTATTCATTATTCTGAATAACATTTGCCCAATATAGGCTCGAGCCACGTAACAGCGATAAGTCTTCATTCCCCGAACATGAAGAATTTTCGAAAGGGCTGTGTATTTACTGGGGTGGATCTACTCGGCCGGATTGATCGATCAAATAGGAGCCGCTTTCCAACAAACAGGAATGCAGGAACTCACAGGTGTTCTCATATAAATTTGACTTTCCTCGAGGGTATTCATTTCGAAAATATGCTGGCTCCCGATGAGTTTTCGAACCGTAGTTGGTTGTTAATAACGTGTATCACAGATTATATCCTAAATACGCTCTGCAGCAAGTATCACACAAATATGTTCCGATTTCGACGATTTAGTTGTAATACAGTAGAAAAGTATGAATATCGTTCACGATTATTAGAAAATAACTTCTTTCGCATGCTTCTGGTATGTCGAGCAGAAAGAAATAAGGCGATCATAGATAATCGACCAATCTGACTCGCTTTCAACCGGAAAACTTTCACCAATTATTTGTCTAGATAAAATTCCAAATAACAAAGTCGAAAAAAATAGTGATTGTCCAGTCGAAACTTCGTTTTGGTTTTCAACGAGGTCGTTCAGAAAAATTTGACAATACAGAAAAACAAGTTGACGATCGATCAATCGTTCACCACAAATAATGCAAAATAAATTACAGATGCCTTAAAGTTAACAAAAACGTTCAAGTGGTAACTAAATATCCGGAAACCGGTACCCTTACCCCATGATATCGAAAATCCGGATGTGTCGGGACCGATTAGGCCCGTCCTATACCACCGGTTCACCGTCGAAACGGCCGGATCAATCCGAAATCGAACGAACCGGTCATAGTTCATCCTGATCGGCGGATGTCAGAGCGGAGTGAAGATAGTGGGCGTTTTTTTCACGAGACCAGCTCAATAAACTTGACTCTTGTGAAAGAGTGAGCTAGATACCGATTATATCTGATGACACCGCGGCTTTATCGTCCGTTTTGACCCCCGCCACGTTATGCGCGATATCCCTGTTCCTTTCTGATCTCTGATCCCTCTCTGTAGCACACGCGCATCCTCTTCTCTTCTTTTCTTTTTTTCCGAACGGAGCACGGACATCATCGGTAGAACGGATTGCGCAATCAAGGGAGCCAAGAGAGGCTGTGCGCAATCGGCGGGAATTGGAAAAGACAACGAAGTGGGAACCGAACGGAAAAACCGGACTTTCTCTTGGGACAAGTTAATCCACGAGCACCCTGGCCCCGATGTCCATTGCGTCACTATAGACGGCTCGCGGGTTTACCCGGCAACGACAAATTGTTCAGACCGAAGCCGCCAAAGTCCTTGCATTGTGGGCTTCGCTTGTCTTTTTTTCTGGCTGCGACAAACTGCACATCGGCTTACCAAGACATTGATAATGTCGTGAAGACAAGCGCTAAGTACGAGACGTATCCCACCATCGCGCAGCGGTTCGATTGCACTTGGCGATCGCTCGACGAAATTGTTTCTTCGCGCTGCTGCTCAGCGTATTCGGGCCTTTGTAATTTCATTAACAATCTTTCAGATATGTTTCTCTTAAACGTTAATTTAACAGAGAAAAAGAAAGCGAAATTCTTGTAGACTAAACAGATCTGACGATACAGAACCAGAAATTGAATACGTAATTTCGCGTGCGAACGGACACGTTGCGAAGCGTTATGCTGCAAATGCATCCTATGTTAAATGTAATACATTGTTCACTTAAAAAGGCGTGTAACGTGATGTAAGCATTCCGATTATGGTTGCAATCGACGTCGGAATTATTCAATTTATAGTTACATATAATGCGGTGTACGATAGTCGTATCGAAATGGCTACGTAAAATGTTCAAGTGTTTTTAGTTTATCGCGCTTGCGTTCACCAAAGCGAGCAGAATATTATTAAGCGAAACACTAAAAGCGCCTTCGAGTTGTTTAATATTGCATCGGTTTACAACGACTGTTCCACGGTGTTTCATAATTTATATATTTTACTCGCGCGAAATGCTTCCACTCCCTGAGAAAGGAAATATCATTCTCTTTTGTTTCGAATTTTATTTTCTGCAAGCGAATACGCATGAAACGCGTATGAAAAATAAAATATAAAAAGCTCAACAGCGCAACAAGTTTTTAGTATCATTAAGTGCACTCTGATGCTCAGCGGCGAGAAAATTTAAAAATATAATAAATTTCTTGCATACTGCTGAAATGCATTTATTCTAATCTTGTTATTTGCTGTTTCGGATATACGTGTGCTTTAACCCTGTTATTACATCACGTGTACCGTGAGAAACACTGTGCTTCTTTAACTGCGTAAGATTTCAGTCGCGTGACTGTATAATTGGAAGCTGTTAATAACGCAATTATAGTTATATCTATGCGAAACGAGAATGTGATTTGCCTGCGAGTACAATTCCTTTCGACCGGTAGATCATTTTAAAAACACTGTTCACGCTTTCTAAGTATTCCGAGGTACATTGCGTCTCCAGTTACTCTTATTCGCATATTTGTTTTTCTGTTTACTTGCGTATCGTTGGCTCTCCAAACATTTTGCGTGACTACATTTTTCGCAAATGATAATCCAGAGCAGAGAAAGCAACACGTCGATTATAATTCGACGATAAAAAAGGAAGAGTGTAGAGATGACAGTAGAGGATGTTGTAGAAAAATGGAGCTGAAAAATCGATAACGAAGGAAGAACTTGTTCTTCCACACCGTAACACGTGAACATAACCGGAATAACGGATTCAATACACACGAGTAACAAAAGAAGCAACTGCACGTTTGTCCTATCTGACCCTGTTTCCAAGTTACAGCCGCCTTTACTGTATCAGTGTTCCAAGTCTTCGGTTTACAACGCGGCAGTAGATAACGTTGACATACTCCAGCAACGCATTGGACAGGGTCGTCAGCGACTTGGAATTACACCTGTTACTTTCGAGCTGCTCAGAATGTTAACCCTTCGCTGTATAGTGTATCATATCTGATATACTTAACAAATCAAATATATAGTGAATTATTATTATTTTTATTTTTCTGAAAATGTTTCAATTTTTTTTGGTAATATTTTTCCCTTAAATAAACACACAAAAACTGACCTTCTTTCAATTCTTTTTCATCCGAATTGAAAAACTTCTAAAAATATTTTACACGTGTTCTTTCTTATCGACAACTGTCTACAATCAAGGTGTAAACACAGCCCTGAAAGTTGGGGGCCGAAACTAATACATTTTTCCAGATGTCTCGGAAACCAGAGGTTGAACAAATATTTTTAAAAATTGTGTGTTTTTGCCGCCCTAAAAAATGCTATTTTAACGTTTACGAGGTGTAATTTGCATTATTCGAAAGTATAAAGCTGGGACAGTTACGTGCCGCCGATAATGCAAATTACAACTCGTAAACGTAAAAATAGCACTTTCGAAGGCGCCTGCGGTCTACATTGATATCTTTAATTTAGCGGTTTCGACTACTGAGAAAGCCCATCTTTGCATTATCGAGAAACGAGAGGATTGAGAACCCTTAAACAATATATTGCTTGAAGATTGAAGTAAAATGGAACACCGTAAGCGAAGATTCTTCGCGCATGTCATGTCCGGTAAACCGTGGGACAGGATCATTAGGGCACGGTCGATATAAATCTGTAGCAATCGAACGTGTTCCGGCGCGGCGGTGCTTTCAGCAAATGTTTCCGAGCGCGTAACACACGGTCGCGGAGCGTTTAGGCTCGCCGCGCGGATGTTAAAAAAAAAAAGGAAGAGAAAATCGAACGATAAGGCCGAGTGTAAATTCATCGATAGACCGGCAGAGCTCGGACTCGTTGGGCCCGCTCGGTGATTCGTTATGTCGTACTTTCCCCTATGTTAGATTTCTCGACGCGGCGAGAAACATAATGCAGTTGGTGGAAAATATGCAAGGAGAACGTGTGCCACAGATAATGCGAGATTAGAATTTTATGACCTGTTCTGTGCACGGCAAAAGGCCACTTTCCACTCGCATTTTCGTAGCCAGGCCGAACACCGGCGCAGCGGTGTTTCGCCGCCATAAATCCGTTCCGGCGCAGATTCATGATACTCGAGGAGCACACACCGCGAAAGGATATTAATAATCCTATGAAAATAAGGCGTATAAATTATCGGCGCAATTAGTAATCGAATCTGGTTACACGACAGAATCGGAGTCCCGGTTAATCCATTTAGGGGGTCGGCCATTACAAATATTTATTGTTCGCCGTGAAGAGAAACTTCAGTTCGTTACCGCGCTCTCCGTGTCGGAGCGCAAAGCGCTCTCGCGAACCGGTTGCTGAACGGTTCGAGGGCTCTTATCTTGTCCGCGAAAGAGCAACGCAACCTCCGCCGCGTAAAAATCCAAGATTGTTGTCAAATCTTCGAGCATTCGCAAACCGAGCGCGTCATTAATTTTCCTTTAATCGATTAATTGGCTACCCGGCACACGTTCACGCCTTTCCGATATAGTATACCAACACTCTCGCGCACTTTCCACCGAAGATTCTGTAGATAGCGTTAATTGCGAATTCGATCGCGGATGTTCATGCAAATTCGCTTTCTCGATCGTTTGTTTGCGGAACGAGCATCCATGGAAAAATTCGACTACCTTTAGTTTTGTTTTCTCGAATACACGGTGGCTTGCGGTGGCATAGTAACCGCGAGAAATCTGATAAAATAATAATGTATTTCCCACAAACACTCGATCCGCCGACGATTAATACAAGGATCAAAGTATCGAATGTCGCATCGTCCAAGGCAGGATCAGTTAAGTGGTTACAAATTTTGCGCACGTCATTTTCCCACCAAGTCTCACAATTTAGAGGGTTAATGAAAAGCACGAAACAATACTGTGAAATGACTGTGAAGAGATACACTCTGGTACTTTTAAAATAAAACTATTCTTTATACTTTACGTTGCGGGAGGAAGCTCTTTACTTTATGAAATCCGCGTTCCATCCCGGATCGTGACGAATCAGATTCGCTGGCCAGCAATTGTATACGCGGTGTGCTTGAAGAATTTTCATTCAAAAATGGTTGTCTAGCCTAGTATGTAGTCGCGCTACGAGGCGGGAGGCCGAAATGACCGGTCCCCGTTGATAGAGGGATCTCTCGATTTGAAATTCCCGGGTTCCCCATCAATCGGTGACTCAATCACACGGTCAGGCGGGCACGAAGAGGTATTTATATCTGGCGGGTCGTACGCCCCCGGCCCGCCATGCCGCGTTTGCCCTTCCATTTCGGCTATCTTTTATCAATATCTCGACTGGTACAAAAGAAGAATCCGAAGGAGCCAGTGCCCCCGGAGATCGTGTCTCCACGTGGCAATGACAGGAGTACCTGGGCTTGGCCAAGGTTGTGCCAAGACAGGACGGGAAAGCCGCGAGTAAAATCTATCCGGTCGGCAAAGAAATCCTGGCCAGTTGCCAGATAGACAGCCAGACGTTAGTCATCCCGCGGGAGGCTCTCGAGAGAGCAGGAAGAAAGAGAACCGCGACCGGCTAATAAAAGACAAGGGTAACGTAATTCCACCCGCGCTCCAATAATAGCGTTGCCGTTTAACGATGCTTCCGCCGTTGGCGCTCTTGTCTTTCGGCCTAAGTATTTTCATCGTCGATGATTTACGGGGATACAAGCGTGTCCGTTCGTTCGTTCGTTCGTTCGTGGCCGAGCTCTGTTTTGGATGGTAACAAGCATAGTACTCTACACCCCAGGTTGGAAAGTAAAAGTCTTCGCGATATGCCTTCGGAAATATTACACTTCTATTACCGACTATTTATGGCCCCAGCTCTGCTCACTGATCCTTCTTCGTTAGCCCCCTTTTTCATCGAGAATAATGAATCGCGAGGGCACACGTACCGTGTAAGCACACGGTAAATCCTCCGACTGTCTGTCCTCGGGTGCCCGAGTCCGATAGAGCGACGATTTTACAACCGAACAACGATTTCCTCTTGAGATAATGAAAATCGACTTACCGTATTACTTGCCTCTTTCTAGGCAACTAAGCTTGCTGATTAAGGAAAAATTACGGCAGTAGATTTAAAACAAATTCGGTAATTGTTGCGAGAGGGTCACTGTACTCAATTTCTTAGATATGTAGAACTCCCTATTGGAAAATCCATACTTTTCGCCCTGGCTATATATTCAAAACACAGCATTCTTTATAACAAGTATATTAAAAAGATATTTTAAATGTAAATGATTATACTTTTCGATAGTGTACATAAAATATACGAATGACGTAAAAATATTGATTAGTCTTTGTAAAAACTATTCTAAAGAGATATTTTAATTGTAAATGTGTATACTTGTCGAAAGTGGACATAAAATAAACGAATAACGTTAAAATATTGATTATTATCCACACTAGTTGATTGAAAAATGGCTACAAACTTTACAATCGGATACGCTCCTCTTTATGGACAAATTTTGCACTCAAAACGTCCGCTTCAGTAAAAATGACATACAGTACAAAAAGTAAAAATCTCAAGCTTTAAAATGGTTCGTTTTTCATGAAATTTGGATAAATTTTAGCAAAGTTACAGCAGTTTCAATATTGAGCAAAGTTTGAACTAGCTGAGGCCGCTGAAATTGGGCAAATAACCCACTGTGCGGCGTCTGTTTACTTTTTTAAAATGTCGAAATCTATAAAATATTTAAATTTCATCAAAATCGGAGTACAGTGACCCTTTCGCAATGATTACCACAAATTCGTATGAAGGACTATACATTTGAAATTAATTATTTACTTATTTCGATTAAATTATATATTTATTTAGACACAATTAATTATTTACTTATTTAGATTAAATTATGCATTTATTTACGTATAATTAATTATTTGCTTATTTAGATTAAATTTTGTATTTATTTATACACGCGTGAACGACGGTGTCGTTAGTATTTATCAATCAGAAAACGCAGGATCAGGACCTCGCAGGTCCGTTGATCATTATTAAAATTAGAAAATGACGAGAATATCTTTATGTGAAATTTTGATCAATTCGGTAACTCTTGCTGCAGTTAGTTATTCGTTTATGTTGAGTGGAACAAGTTTCGTTAGATGTTTCAGAGATGCAGGAAGATTGAAATAGTAATTACTATGATAAACCTTGACTTCCACATTCCTGTTCTATAGAATAAATTGTTTCGATTTTGCGAAATTCTTACATGTGCTCACAGGACAGCTTATTAATATCCCAGCTAGGAGACTCTTAACTAAAATAACTGAAAAGAAATTTTGAGATTTTCTACCGAGGAAGCTGTTGAATATTTATAGACAAAGCCTAAGAATGCGGCTTAGTAAAATCTTTCTCCTTACTTGTTTCGGTACTTCAATTATGTTAATTGTATATTGAATAGCTAATCAAGAAGTTGGTTCAACCAACCGTGTTCGCCAGGCTGATATCAATTATTTTACGGTGGATCGGAAAAGTGACAAAAGTCATATAAAACTATAATTATGCTATAAACTGAACTGAAGCCATCTTTACTATTACACAAATAAAAGATCACGCGTGAGACCAAATAAAGTGTCGGCTCGAAAACATTTTTCTGCTGTTACGGTAAAAGCATAGATAACCAAAACTCGTGAGCTCGAGAACAGTACACTTCGTTTCGCTCTTTCGTGGTGCTTTTCTTTTTAACGTGTGCTATCTGTCGATACACCTACTTAGTACAAACACTACACAAGCCGCTATGTGAACACAGGTGTTTAGCATAGGTAAACTAGTTCGTAGGAGAGGCCCGAACGAGTTTATGAAATAGAGCGCCACGCTGATACGATACGTGAAAAATGGCCGTCCGAATAGATAAGAGAAATACTAATTTCTGTGTCGGTCGTGAAAAAATTGGCGTGAGCGGGTGTAGTTTGAATAAATTACACGTGGCGATTTGCTGAAAGATACAAGCTAACTATGAACGTGTGGGACTAAAAAAGGACGGTTTTGCTTAGGACAAGATAGCTAAGTAATTAGAGAACCATTATCTCTTGACGTTAGAAGATTATATCAATCCCAACTGTGCGATTCCTATGTGCACAGTGCAGCAAACAATTTCTTATATAAACACGGCTAAAAGGTGAAATCGGGAATAATCTTGAAATACAAAATAAATGTTTGGTGTCACGAAAACCTCTTCCTCATCCGTTAGTTTTAAAACTGGTTTATCGACCGAGAAAAAAACTGGAATTGTCGAAAGACACATTCGATAAAGAAACCTGACACTTCGTGAGCCAACCGAACATACCTACTTACGCGGATGAAATTTCATTTTCCAACGTTCTGCTCCCAATTTCATCTTTTTCATTTTACGAAACGACTACACGATAGGTTACGATGAATAAATTGCAGAAAAGTTGCGATATGTTTAAACTCCTACCGTTAACCGTGGTAGAATAGAAAAATAAAATCCAGTTGGATTTGTCGAGCACGAAACCTTTGAAAAAAAATACATGCTGTACGTTTTACTGCGCGTCAGCTACTTACATGTCGTTTATAAATATTTATTAGCACAATGAAAAGTGTGAATGCAAATCAAGATTACAACTACTGGTTTATTCTTCGCTTCCTCTTTTCCCCCCATTAAATGGCAATTCCGTTTGAGGAATTGATACTTCGGTAATCTTACACAACTTGAAATACCGTTTGCATTTAAATTCCAATCGGAATATCATACTACATATATGCCGTTCTGCAAAGTCAACCGCAACCGCAATATGATATTCAGTAGATCGAAGTTACTCAACGGCTAGTCACGTTAAAAAGCATGACAACACTTCTTACACGCTTCGACAACACCGACGGAAACTCAATTAACGAGATTACATTGTTCCCATACTGTTGCGAGAACGTCAAATATTATGGCACGTTATTCCACTTAAAACTATTACGCGTGAAAAAATGTACTATTGAACAATCTTCACGAATTCAAGCTTGATCTCCTTAACTATGTTTAGTCTTGTTTATATCCCTATGTTTACATATTTATGTGTCCACACGCGTCCCTTTTTGTATGAAATTAAATGACGTCAGCAAATATTCAAGTATTCATAGATGGCGCTAATAAAATTAAATAGCATGTTTTTGTTGATCTACCTCGAACTAATGAATAACTTACCACGTTTTTTATCAAACATTACTTGTCCGCACTGCACACGGAAGTAGAAGACTAGTTTGTGTTGTTACCTTTGGTCTCTTTGAGTCCTGCTACTCTCACTTCCAAACAATATATAAAAAAAACTTTTTAAAAACCACGCTTATATTACAATGCAGTAAAAAGGAGAAAATAATATTTTTTGATATTAGTGAATATAAATAAAAGAGCGTGGAACGCTAAACTATATTAACGTAACCTTCGTGGACACTCGACGCTTTTATTTAGTCACTAATATCTAAAAATATTATGTTCTCCTTTTTAGCGCATTCTAATGTAAGCGTGGTTTTTAAAAAGTTTTTTTATATATTTTTTTATTTTCTACTTTTTAGTCTTTACCACTGAGCGTATTTAGTAAGGCCCGCTTACCGAGCAGAACCGCAGGTTCTTGTCGCTCCCCCCATCCCCACTTGACCTAATCCAAACCAACCCAGTAAGGAAACTGAGCTCCTTCGTTGCGAAGTGGGCCAGTAAAGCGGGGCTGAAGTCGGAGTGGGAACGCGTAGTAGAGTAGGGAGCGCGCGGAGTGGGGATCGCTGCACGCGATGACGTACTACCGAACGTCACGCGGCGAGAGGTGAAGGGGAATATTTAAAAATATTGTTTAAATCCTAAGCGAACGGTCTTTTAAAAAAAAATTTTGAATATTGCATTGTGATCCAGTTCTGAGCTATGTGGAAAATTTCAAGTCTCAAGCGCATTGGGAAATAGTTCAAAATTCGATTTCAAGATTTGACGCATACAACAACAACAACGACAACTCGGCAAGCTAATATAAGCATGGTAATTAAATGATTTAAGTAATCCTTGTTCCGTGATACTGGCTGTACAATTTCGTCGTGATACCAAAACAGGTTTGCATCGTGCAGATTGGTACTTTACACCCAAATAAATAATTTTCCTATGGATAATATTTTTCCAAATGTTGTGTTTTAGTCAGTGTTACAATTACAGTGATTGAAACGTCTTTATCCTTAAAAATGTCGTAGAAGAGAAAAGAAAATTTATACTACATGTATGGTTGTAATTATTAACATGCTTACATTATAATAAACCACTTTCCGATGAGCTAAAAACTTGAAACTTTGAACAAGTTAATATATTTAATATAACTTAAAAAATTATTTTACCCTTTTTAGTGCATTTTAATATAAGTGGTTTCTAAATAGTTTATATATAGATAGATTTTTTAATGCTTAAGTACCGATTAGAAACGAATAAGATTTTATTTCATTGAAAAAGAGAACTGTTACATTTGTATTTGTTAGACTTTGTTCAAAATTTTCATCACGAGTGTAAGCAATGGGTTAAAAAAAATTGTGGTATACATGTATGACTTGTGTGGTTAAGAAGAAAATCTGCCGTGTGTGGGTGGTAGGGAGCCGCGACACGTGCGCACACACCGTGGCCGAAACATGCGCGCACCTTGACGAAACCTTACGGTGTTAGGCTATTTTACGTAACGCGTCGGCGGGGCGTGTTTCTCCTGATAAATTCCATAACGATACCGGCATGCGATAATTACGATTCGACAACAGGAGAGAGATCAATCGATCGGCCGTCGAATGAGTTTTGATTAACCCGGCTCTCTCGTACCCGGCCGACCAGGAGCAACAGCGAGAGATCGATAGATCGATATCGCGTTTTTCTTTCGACCCGGCATTCAGAAGAAAAGTCGGCCGTGCCATTATCGACCTGACGGAAAGAACTTTTATACGAACACGTAGTATTATGCGGAGGCAAGTGCTCGTTAAATTATACAGTGATGAACTTTTTTTAGTGATTAAGGAAATTGGATCGAACGGCAGGAACGGGAGTATAATTTCTTGCTGCACGCCGAGAGGCCCGAAAGCAAATAGATCATTATTTATGAATTTCGAACCGTACTGTCTGATATATGAGCAATTAGATTCTTATTAAGCTCTTGTCCGTTCCGAGAGGAAATGAAATCGGATTTAAATTAAATGATCGTATAGTGTTCAATCATCGTTAATTCTCGTCGGGAGAATTAATTTCGAGGCGATGTCCAATTAAGAATTTTTCGAGGAGAATTGTCGAGTTCGAACGAGGCAGTTGAGAATTATTATTTCACGTTCTGACGAGGATGCAGTGAAATATTTTTATCATGTGTCCTCCGGGCATCGTGGTAAATATATGACAAACCACGGGAGGGAAGATCGTGGTTTTTTCTGACCATAGTAGAGTCGATGAAAGTACAACTGACTTACATCAAAACCACAGAACGAAATTGTCAACGGGTGTTCGTACATGAAACCCCACGCGTTGGTCTCTGACAGAAATACTCGAAGTACATCGAAGAAAAGTTAATACGAACCTTGACAGAACACGAAACCCATTCGTGAATTTATACAAATTTTCTACGGTATAAAAATGTATTCTTTTAATTGCGAATCACATTGTAGCGATAATCAACTGCACATCTTCTATTCGACAATGTCTCAATCATCTTATTTACATGGTCAACATTAAGATCACGTCCTACTTCGCAAAACATCTTCCAGCATGAATATTTGAATGGATCAGCAAATTCCAGCGAAATCCAAAGAGCTGTTGCAACGGCGGGCCTTCATTCGAGCGAAATGTCGGAAATTGTACAACTTGTTTGCTCGAACGACGCGGTTCACGTGAAAATTGAATCCCGCGACAGAAAGTCGAAACGAAATTGAAATTATCCAAAGTTACGAGTCGTTACCGATTTCTTTTGCTAAAATCGAATCAGAAAGAAACCGTCAAACGTTTGTTAACATTCCTGTTCCTGAATGTTCGTGGAGTCAAGGCCGGTACCTTAACTGTAAAACCGGCTCCGGGAGATGCAACTTGACTCGACAGGGGACCAGCATTTATCCACCAAGTAATTTATAAGTATCAATTTCCGGACCGAAAGAGTTGCCTCAAACGCGGTCGACGAAAAATGTTCGAACGAATTGCAATGATCAGTCGGACTCTCGTTTTAGAAGTTTGATTTCATGGAACTAATGGAAAAGAAATTCATCCATTATAAAGAATCTTGCTGAATATTTTACAAATGCTTGACACAATTAAGAGTCGATTCTTAATCTATTCATAATCGAAATCAAGACACAAATTACAATATTGTTCGATGAAGAACAGTTCAACAGATAACAAATTTACTATACGAAGTAATGTTTCTCCCACAACTGATAGAGAATAATTAAAAAAGAAATGTTTGCATTTCATATATGTGATGATGACCTAGGTAGTCGCGCGTTATCTGATAGTACGATAATAACTCGAACAAAGTACTACCGCGATATCGCAATACTAGTAAATACAATCTCGTGTTATGCTCGCGGTATCATTATCGCACTAGTCGATTAAAACGATTCTGAAGTGTTTCCAGCAAGGAAATCATTATCAATACTGTGTTTTTATAAAATTCCTGAAACCGCTACATTTGACTTTTCTATTTATTCCCAGACTCGAGCCATCAAAAACGAAAATAGAAATCTCATATTGATATTCTCGCCCTTTCCGTGCTATGAGAGATGGTTGGAACCCATTTGAGCACTCCGCGGTGACATAATTGACTACACATTTCCGACGAAGTATTGCGAATCCGAAGAAATCTGCCGTTATTCAGAAGCAAGGGATATTATACGTAGGTCACGACTGGTTCGAGCGTCGGCATCGAAGCAATTATGAAAACGAGGGGGTCGCAAAAGTGAAAAGCCCGAGTGCGATATACAACTGGCTCCCTGCGGTGGATGAGCCCCGCGAACAATATTTTCCAGGGAACTCCCTATTTATTCTTATCGATCCATAAGGAAAATATAAGGGAATTACTGGTTCGGCCTAACCCCACTCCTTCGGACTTATGATCGCTTACGCTCGACGGGGGCTTAATGTCGTCTAGACCGGACGGGTCGCGAGTATATTCGTCAAGTAGAATCGCCTATTACGTCCCTCGGAATCGGCATGCGTTTAGGAAAACTGCCTCCAGGACAACGTTGAAATGGTTTGGTGGTTGGTGGGGAACCTTGAGGTGGGACGAGGGGGGTAATACAGGGGCTGGTAAGAGCACCGGATAGGGAGTAGGGGACACGAAAAGTTGGGGGTGGTTTGGCAAAGATTCAAACAGTGATTGCAAGGACCTGTCTCAGCAGAGCGCGTCCGGAATATTTCTCCTTACTTTTCTCTGTGTCTGTACCTTTGTTCTTCTTTGCCAACTTCTCTCTATCTACCTTTCGCCCCTTCTCAAACCCTCCGGTACATCCCGACTATCCCCCTAACCTAGGGTGCGTTCTTCTTTTCCCCTTGCGCCGAGCCGTGCCGTCCAGCATTCTGCTCTCTTCGTTTTTTACAATCTATTCTCACTGGAGAAGGACTCGAGAGCGTATTGACAGAGAGACGGTGATATATTCGGTGACGATTTATATCGCGGAGAAAACGCGGGCACGGCGATATTCTCATATATTAGGATCCTCGCGCGAAAAAGTTTGGCGAACACCCCTCGCCTGTATCGGCGCGGTTTTTTAAGAAATTGCCGATAAGCGATGCGGCTCGAGGATTTACGAGGAATCGCTTTCGATAATGGAGACGGACGATTACTTTTCAGAACGATTACATTTAGAAATAACACTCGCACAAGGAAATGACGATTTGCTTATACAGTATTTTATCCATGAATGTCCCAAAAGTCTGACCTGTAAATGTCCCGGATCTATCCACACTACTCGAGATGCCTCGATCGACGAGAAGTATGGCACCATGCGGCTCGGATATATCGGTGAGCCCGCCTAATCAGAATTTCCAACTTCTCTATTTTCCATTATTTTTTATTTTTTTATTTTTTCGATGTCCATATTTGTGACATTTTCTTAATAAAAATCATACCAAATATGATACAGTTCCGATGATGTTTACTTGTGTAATAGACAATTAAAGTTTCGGGCGTAAGGAAGGACAGTCGCCGGCTACTGCGACTCTCTGCATCTCTTTCTTTCCTCATACGCTATCCTTCCTCGCGCCCGAAACTTTAATTGTCTATTACACAAGTAAATATCATCGGAATTATATCATATTTGGTATGATTTTTATTAGAAAAATGCCACAAATATGGCCATTGAAGTCCCATAAAAAAATAATGAAAAATAAAGAAGTTGGAAATTTGGATTAGCTATGTTTACATTTCTCGGCTGTCCTTCTCTAAGTTCGGCAATAGTCAAAGGATACTGTGCCTGGCGCATAAATGTCCCTCGGCAGACCCGTGCTGGGGACTGATATGGATAAAATACTGTACTAATTTTAACAGGCTATCAGCTCGAGTGTTCATGCATAGTACAAGTCACCCTACTGTTTCAGATTTCTCCACAGTGGCGCAGGAGAATTCGCGTCGAAAGCGGAAGAAGATTTTTCGGTCTCGCTTCATAGAAGTGTTAGGCAACGTTTCCATAGCTCGATTCGAGTGCTCCACGAACCCGAGTTATTTACATTCGAAATGGTATGTATGTATGCATACGTATGTACCTACATATTGCACGGGTCGCGTTATAAATTCCCGCATAGCTTACGGAGAGGAAAACGTAAAAAGATTAAGCAGTCTGCGAGACACAGCGTTCGCGGGTTCGGCGTTGCAGCTAGTCGCTATCACTTTACCGTGTCGCGGTTATATTTATTTCGAAGTTTCCCATCTGCCCGTGGTAGACCCTGACAAATGCTGATATCTTTAGTGCGCATTATTTCGCACTTTACAGGACTGATAACGGCGACTTAACGCTATAAATTCTATTCGCCTTGCAATTGCGTGGCCACGGAATGGGGGCCACGGTGACGACGAGGGAAACCTTTGCGCAGGGATATACGGACACCGCTTAGGTGAATTTATCAGGTTTCTTATTCTACAGTTTCCCTGATACAGAATACAATTTGACAGGAGTGTTCTAAGGGATATCTTTCGAGAAAGCCAAAGGGTGATTTCACCCCGGGCAGCAAAAACACCGATGACTATTGTACCGTGAGGTGGTGAGTGTGTATTATCCGCGTCTCGCAAGAACAGACTCTCCACGTGGGGAATACAGATCTGGATTCGCCTAATCCCCAGCCTGACGATCAGCTGATCAAGCTGGGTGAACGTCTGGTGCCAAATTAGAATTACGAATTAAATCGCAGTGTGTTCTAATTAATTCGCTTCACGTTCCATCACGATTTCTGAAATACCTTTGATCCGAATGGAAAGAAAGGAAACGTTACGGAACAATCGATGGGGTCATCTTTTTTTAGAGCTGACCGAAGGAATACTCGAAATTTACTTCTCCGGTACTGGTTCAACGTAAGACGAGGATAAAAAGTAATGACGGGGGGTACGAGAAAGAAAGATTGCGCGGAGAAAGGAAGAGGGAGACAGAAAGAGAGCGTGAAAGGATCATTGGGCGTGTCCAGACAGATCGAATCGAGAACCCGCTACTTTATTAAGGCGGCGAGGTCAATGTTGGAACACCAGCCACGATAAAGACGAGACATTCCGTTTCCTACTCGAACTTAAAGTTGTATGACGCGAGACTGAACGAAACTTTCACGTGCTGGCCCACGACATTTCTACGAACTTTCATATACAGTGCTCATCGCGATTCTCCTGTAAACGTTACTCCATTTAAACTCGTGCTACAATTCAAACAGAAGGGATTTCTTGGGCTTATGTACAGTCGATGCGGAAAGTATTTCAACACCAAATTTCACGTTCTCAATGAATTTCGGACAATTAAACGGCAATAAGAATACTCGAATTTCTTATGGGAAATGTCGCACGACACGAAGCGTCTACAATGACCTTAAGTCAAATCTAGGAGAAGACAACATTATAAACGTCCTCGTCTTTTTTAAATCCATCGATTTATATAAACTATTATAGATTCACCTTTGTATAAAACACTTTTGATTGTAAATTATGTGATCACTAATGACTTAGCAGTTAATGCGACCATATTAAAATAAACAATAAATAAATAAATACAAAAATTGTTAATCACAATTTTTGCGATCAGGCTGATTTATTATCCACCAAGCAGCTGAAGGAAAACCGGGGAAAAAAAGAACGCCGGTTCGAGGCTCCAATTTTAGCCGATCGATCGCTTTATAATTCACAATAACGAGACAACGAGTTTCACGCGTGCGACAGAATCGATGGAAAAAAATGTTAAGGTGGAGGGGACATGGAAAATGTGAAATCCGCGCGGAATAGACGCAAGACTTGCACTGGGTTTTCGGTGATTTCGTGACACGAGTTCCGCGATTTCTGAATAGTAGGTCTGCGCTATCTGGTCGCGATGCTAATCAAACACCGCGATCTACATAATTTGTTTAGGATCGGTTATAAATCTTCGCGCGAACCGGCAGCTTATCTCGAATTCGGCTGATTCAATCTTTGTATGACTCTATTTCTACATATCTGAGGCAGATTAGCTCGAGCAATTTTACGACACCCGAGCACAGATTCGGGAAACAGTATGTTCAAACTCGATTTCGTTCAATTTTTTTTATACAGGGTGGACGATTTATCGGAAGACATTGAAATATCTCGAGAACTATGCATCGGATCAAAAAAAGTGGGTAATGAAAGTTGTTCGTCTCGAAGTGGGACATTCAATCATACTAAACTCGATCACCCACCGCCACCTCCTTGGGGTGGGAGAGGGAATTATTTCAAAATCTTCAATGGGAACCCACATTTTTTATCGTAGATTTGGATTCTCCAGAAAAAGACTACCCCAATTTGACCTAGGAATTTTTTCATTTTAGTTCACAGATAGCACTGTAATCGACAAAAATCAAAATGGCTAAAAAATCGTTGAAAATTGGGGATATCTCGAGAAATACACATCAGATCAGAAATATAAAAGTAGATGTATTTGATATTTTTAGAAATGCTATTCAATAACACCATAATTGACACCTCCCCCACCATCCCGGGAGAGGGAATTATTTAAAAATCTTCAATGGGAAACCCCATTCTCAACGTTTTATTCCTCCAACAGATCGAGGAGGGGACTGCTCGACGCACCACTGTCGGCGTGTGGCGAACTACGGCTTATTACAAATGAAAGGCAGTGCAGTACGGTCAGATGTCACTTTTCTTTCAGAATTAGAACTAAAAGTATCTCAAACAATTTCATTTTACTTGACTAGTTTTTATTGCCTGCACATCTGTGGAGGAAATTACACCAATGATATCAAATCAATGGAGAACCAAGGTTTGCTATAAAAATGGGGTTTCTCATTGAAGATTATGAAATAATTCCCTCTCCCATCCCCAGGTGGGAGGTCGATTTTTATATCATTGGATGTCCTGCTTCGCGACGAACAACTTTCATTACCCACTTTTTTTGATCCGATGCATAGTTCTCGAGACATTTCAATGTCTTCAGATAAATCGTCCACCTTGTATATTGCAAAGAACACTACAACAAAAGATGCGAGTAAAACGATGAAAACAATTAAGATTATGTAAATAAAGCTACAAACTGCAAATCTTGGTTACTGAAACTGTCATTAGCCACCGACACGTGTTGGGACGTATTAAATTAATGGAACACATTTTCCTGGGGAAATCATCGATCATTTTGACAAATAGAGTAAAGTAACATCGACAGCGAGAGTATTAGACGCGTTCACTTGCGACGGCGCGCTTCAGAACAATTTATTAAGACAGCTCATACGGACGTTCGAAATAAAGAATTAACTCCTTCTGCTACAAGGATTAAATCCTGTCATAAATAATTTGAGAAAATTTCGAAACTCGCTTTCTTAGATCGTGAATCGTATAACAATAAATTGTCATTTCCATGGGCCGACTAAAATTAAGAAGAACAGGGTACGCGTCACGAAAATTGTCTACCCTGTCGCGAAAATCACGAAAGTCTGAAATTCGTTTCAAAAGTACCGGCCAACGTAGAACCCAGGGGACCAGCTGCTAAAGGTGATTTACTACCTGTGCCCCCAGAAAACTCATTTTCTTCCCTTTCGGCCCGACCCTTTTAATGCTTCGAGGCCATAAACTCCTGTCGAAGAACTCTTCTACGGTCGCGGAGAAAGCAGAAATATTTGGAAACGAATATATGCTGCACAGTGATAGCATACTCGCACACACTAAAGAGACGAATGCAAAGATTTGTATAGCCAATGCAAATGAACTTGAAAAGCAAACTCTACTTAGGAGTCGATTTATAAAAATTACTCGGTGACAACGTATATATATATATAATATTAGGTTGGATGGAAAGCTCTGTTGTATTTTAAATAAGCAAGTGATTTTACTTGTAAATCAAAAACACATGTTGCTAGTTAGTCAACAAATTGTTACAAGTAATGGAAATGATATCTAATAAATAATAGTAAATCTAATTAAAATACGACAGAACTTTCTCTCGAACCTAATACATTGCAGCTATCGTATTAGAATGCAAGTTAATAAATTTGGTTACCTAACAGCGTGCTAGGAAGAGCGAAGCAAACATTTACAGTTTCCCATAATGTCCGGGCTAAATAGTTTGTCGCAGGGTTGGGCCATCAATGGGAGCCGAAATCGAAGGGACTACTTTACGACTCTACCGTGTACCTCTTTTACGAAGGACACTCCAAACAAGTATGCCGGCAGCGTAAATGAAGATAAGATGTGATGAACGGCGCGAGTAGCGGGGACCGTTAGGAACAACAAACACCTCCACGAAGAAGGCGCGAGGAAGTCGCACGTTTCAAGTGAAATTAATAAAACGGCTAGCTTCCGGAAGAACACGCCCGTTGGGCGCCAGGAAGTCGTGACACGGCCCTGTCGACCCACGTGGTGCACGCACGGCCATTCGTACACGTGTACGCCAATACGGTGAATTGTTGTTCCTTTTTCCGTGGTGTATTTTGGGAGTTTTTTCACAAATTAAATTGTACAGCTTCATGAATTAATATTTGTACACACTTTATGTATATACTACAATAACGTTTTTAAGTTGTTGCTTTATTATATTTAATATAAACTTTTTTACGAACAGGTCTGTCATCATAAAAGTGGTCATAATAATAGCTGAAAAATGTAAAATTAAACTTACTGTTTAAAATTACTATTTACATATATACAGGATATCTCAAAATTCCTTCAACATTAGGAAATGGGAAGTTCCTGAAAACATTTGAAGCGACATTCTCCTTTACAAAAATGGCATCCGCGGCTTTGTTTAGGAGTTATTAACGAAAAACACGGACCAATCAGAGCGCGGCTACAGCGGATTGAATCTGGCTCGGCCAACGGCAACGCAACGCTAAGCGGGACCTGCCGCCGAGTCGAACTCTGTTCGCTATAGCCGCGCTCTGATTGGTCCGTGTTTTTCGTTAATAACTTCTTAACAAAGTCGCGGAACCCACTTTTGCAAAGGAAAATGTCGCTTCAAACGATCTAAGGAACCTCCCATTTTCGGATGCTGAAGAAATTTGGAGACACCCTGTATATTGTATTATAATCATACTACATCATGCTATCAAAGGTACAAATATGTAAATAGGAAACGTTCGAACGTCGACCGGACAAGGATAAGCATTTATTTTCACAGGAAGTTGCTTCCGAGTCTTCAAATAGGGCAGACGCGGTCCAAATAATTGATTAAAGTATTCTATTCGTTTCTGAATCTGACAGATTTCTTCTATACGCGACAACATTGATTTGCCATACAATTTCGAAAGCGAAATTACTGGTTTTCAACTACGAAATTTGTCTACAAATGAAAATATGAAGCGCGTAACTGCAATGGAAAACATCCGTTCCGTTCTGCACAGTGAAACACACAATATACCTTAACAAAGAGCAGAAAACTCTACGAAGAAACCGAGCGCAACGGAATTTTTGTATGCACCGCGCGGGGCAATCAATAGATCGGGCTTCCTATTATAGCAGAAAATACGTTCTACTTTCGCGAAAGATTTACGAGAGCAACAATTACGCGAACGATCCCTACGGCCTTGAAGGGACCTATGAAAGCGGGTACGGTATTTCCTAGTCGAATCAAATCTCTTCGCCAGAAGAAAGGAAAGTTCAACACCTGGGCGCTTCTGCTCGGCTTGCTTGACCCAACTTAACCTGATTCAAATCTTTCATTGAGATCCGCATCTTTTCACAAAAGAAAGCGTTTCGCGGAGAGGCCCTTTTGCAACGGAAAAAGGCTCGAAGCCGACAGCTGTCTCCGGTGGCCATATTGTGAAAGCGGAGAAGGTTGTCCGAAAACGCACTTACCCTGCCCTAATTGACCACTGTCGATCAGACCAACCGCTCGAGGTGTTCTCGTGCCGAGATCGAAATCAAGAACCACCGGCTAACAATTATCCTTGGCAAATCTTCGTCGTTTTTAAATGCACTTGTTCTCGCACGATGTAATTGCGACGATTACGGTCGTCGACAATGTCTTTACGGTTTTTTCTCTCTTTATTTCAAACGTCTTGCATGCACAGGTGTATTCACATAAAAAATAAGGTCACAGGGCGGTTACGACATATTATGACATACGACTTTTTCCTCTATCTTTTTTTGTTCTATTTTGACTGAAATAAGAACAGCAACGAAACAAAATTATGCCAGAATGTAATGATAGACATAAGCTTTGGAATATTTATTATCTAACAATTCCATATGAGAAATACGGGGAACAGATCATCAGCATTTTAAAGCAGTTTTTAATTTGTAAACGTACGTCTAAAGCAAATCATTTAATATGCACACGTGATAGACAGTCGGTGTGAATAAATTTGTAAAGAACTGCTTCCAGCCATTTAGCAATTTTCGATATTGTCGAAGAGGACTGGTAATGAAGCGTAATTAGCAATAATGCTAATATTAGCAAGCTTGTTAAATTTAAATTAGGTAAGGTTAGATACGGAGCTGAAGCAAATCAGTGACAGAAACCATAGTTTCTACTCTTCGATTGAAAGGTACAAGTACGAAAGTAATTAGAAATGTTCAAGTAAAAATGTTAATAGATAGATATTTATAGATAGAGAGAAAAATGAAATAACATTTACAGCTGCAATACCGCTCCATACACCAAGGTCGAGCTTCTGTATATTATTAAAACAGTCTTTGTGCAAAGTCAATAAGTCAAGGTTTAAAAAACATTAGCGAAAAAGTACACGGCCTTGGATAACAATTTATGACCGACGGTTTCGCACGATTGCTCGTGCCAGTGTGAATCATAAAAACAATTCAAATCTTTTAGAAATATAGAAAGCACAATTAACGTTTCTAACTGTTTTATACGTGCGAAGCATCATTAAATCTCCGGTCATTGTCATATACTGTGAATTATCGATCGATCGCGTTTATGGTATCATTTCATATAGATTTCCGTTATTGATTCAACGTTTCACAAGATTTTGATTTATCAATCGATCAGCAGACGTCACGCGCGGATAAGATAAGATGTTCCAAATCCTCTTATCGAATGATTAAATCATTGCTCGAAGACAATTCACAATACGTTATCATAAATCACCGTGTGGCGAGGTTATCTGACAATGACACCGTTGGCTTGTCAATTTCTGGATGAACTTTTACTCGGTGGCCAACTGAATGCTTACGAAGGAAAGCCCGCGAAATAAGTGAAATGTACCGCATGTTTAATTAGCGCAAACAATTCATTTAGAAACAGGATAAACATTGGAACGCTCAAACGATTAATGTCAACGTAAGATCACGTGATTAATTATCTGTTTAGACGAGTGAAGCGAGAAGAGTTAAAATTTCAAGCTAAATTAGTTTGTTCACACACAGATGGGAGAAAAGAATTTTTGGACAGTTCATTACGGTGATTATCGACGATAAACTAATGTGATCAGTACTATTGATTGGGATAAATCATTTTCAAGATATGTGTTCTACAATTCATACATATATTTTATGACAGTTTAATCAGTCAAAGATTTTTTCAACGGACAACCATTTTGTAGAATAAAATTACTGCTGATTATATTCAACTCATTGACCCGTCGCACTCGGAGCTATTTTAATTCGAAAACTAAACATCTCTTCCAACCTGGAGTATTTCCGTACCTCATGATTTTTAAAATTTTATGAATATGAAATTGGTATAATATAATAATTCGAATGGCAAGGGTTAAAATAATTCAGGCAATATCACCGCCTGAATATAATAACTAGGTAACTTACTATTGCTTATTTTAGAGAAATTTTTTTTGCAAAAAAAAACGGAATTCAATACAAAAAATTAAAGAAACATTCCTTTTTTTTATAAAAAATGAAGGTCACTTCAATTTTTTTAATATTGACATATACTTTTTACTTTATAATATTTTAACTGATATTAAGATGAATCCAACGACCTATAATATCACCTATAACACAAAAAGCGGGCCACCAGACCACTGTGCGGCGTTATATAAACGTCCTCGTTCATGCAATCACACTTACCGAATGATTTTTCTCCTATTATTGGGATGTAGCCTCTTGGCCATTTCGGGGTCGACCTCAGTCAACTTCTTGTGAAGATCCTCGTTGCTCTGCTCGGTATCCCGATCCCATTCAATTTTCACTCTTTTATTGTTCCCGCCATCGCACGTCTCTTCGATGCACGAACTATCCGTTGAACCGTTAACTGTTTCCGGTTCGCGGATCAGAATATTCCACAGAAGAGCCTCGATATAATAATTGGTCCCGCCGACAATGATCGGAAGCTTTTTCCTGGCCAGCAGGTCGTCTATCTAAATTGGTCAAAGCAGATGGACATTCGAGGGAGGTTCAAGGCGACGCACAGGAGCGAAGATCGCTATTAAAGACCGTGTCTAATTATTAATTTCATGGTCTTGCGGGTGGAATCTTGCTGCTTCGTTCTAGGAATTAATATTACGAAGGCAATCGATTCGGAGCAAATGAAATCGTGTCTGTCGTAACGGACCATAAGTGAGAACGCAAACGGTCATGTAATAAACAACCATAAGCATCGTAAAATAAAACCATAGGTAACGAACACACAGGTTACTTTTAATTCTTCGATTGGGGGAACGTTGGTATGCAACTACGATTACCAAGACATTTCAACTTTCCTTTATACAGTGTTAAGTTAGATGCTTGATTTTGTACAATTGGAAATATTTCATAGCGATAAACACAAGGTTGGGTAAAATGTGAAAGGAGGAAAAATTACAATGGGTAGGGTCATATCCCGGAATTGCGTCACGGAAAAGTCAGGAATCAGAGGGTCTACGACGTCTAGCATGTGATGCGGCGCCATTATCCTCTGCTCTTTCGTTACTTTGGCTGTGATGATGTCGAGGCTCTTGTACAGCTGCGACAAAGAAACAGAAAAATATAATGCAATAATTTATGAACAATGCAAAAGTCCAAATATACATAGTTCACAATCTTTCAGGAAGGAACATAAGATCTTACATATAGTGTTTGTACGTCTGTGGAGTAGAATATTTGTATATGACATGGGAAGAGAAAAATCTCGTAATCTCAGGTTATGTATAAATTTCAATCTGTGAGTGTCATGGACCTGTGTCATGCCACATTGATTTTAGCTAAAGAAAAGTTAAGACTATAATGGCCAGATCTAATTCTATTTATGGTCACAACGGTTTCTCGAGATAGATTCTTCCCCGTGTACCAGGGTTTTCTTCTTTCGTCGTGGAAATGTTTAAAATAATTTTTTCCTTTGTATCGGCCTTCATTAACTATATATGTATTAATTCGTGTTAGTGAAAGCACGTGATTTGGAGATCTCCCTTAAATCGGTATAATAATACATTAAAAATCAATAAAATCACAGTGAACGAAGCTTATCCTCGTGTACTAACTGTACCATGAATCGCTGCATAAGAAGCAGACGTCCAAACGTTATTTAATAATATAATGTGCATCTGGTTTCTTCGAGCCACTTTTTCGTCTCTCGAGATTCATTCATGATTGAATTTATGATAATTATTTTTCTCCGTTGCGTAATCCCGTGTGCCATTAATACACAATGATCGACAACGCATTACAGATATGCCTAAAATTGCAGTCAGACATTTACCGAACGATAGCACGATAGCAAAACATAACGATCGACGATCGATAAGTTTTTTCTGGTCCGGGTCATTAATCGTTCTCAGCCACGCGTATTCAGTTATGCGAATACGTCGTCGTATTTCGGCAACGTAGAAAAACCGTCTGTTCGTTCTCGCTGATCGTGGAATGAAGTCGAAGACGTAGAAAGTTGGATCAGGAAATATCAAACGGTCGGTGCCGTGCTAGTTATCAGCGTTGTCAAGCCCCCATTCTGTCATGTCGTTTCATTCTAACCCTTGATAAGTGTCACTGCCAGTCGGGGAAGTCAACGAAAGGAAATCGCAGGAAGTGGTTAACAGGCGGATTTTTCTTATCTTTCGATGAGAAGACTTTTGACATTCTCGTGGCCAGTGGCGATCGCTTTCTACAATATTTCTGTGACCCCCGTGCACGAAATACCGGCAGCAAAATAGGTAAACTCGTTTCTGCGCGAAACGCTGAATATTTTCGATGATATAATCGGCGCGATGCAATTATCATTCCATTTCAACGACTACTATCAGCGCCATAGTTCGAGATATTACATAAGACAGGCAACGGGAAAATATCCAGACGAATGGTGAACGTTGATCACCAAATTTTGGAGATTACTAAGAATTTTAATTAACGTTAAGAACTACGTTGCTTAATGGCTTTTCGCATCACGACATTAACGGAAGAATTTCATATGAATCTTAAATTGGTGAAAGAAGCAATTAATTGGCTGCTTAAATTCTCTTAAAGTATCCTGTATCTCGAATACACAAATTTCCTCCGACCACATTGATCACTTTCACAGTTAACAAAGTTGACCACACGCAATAATTAGTTTCCAGACACGAGCGGCATTATTTATTCACGAAACAAGACGGGTGGCAACACTGACGAAGTCGAAAGCAGTATAATATTTATTTTTACGCGTAATATTTCATTAGGGATATTATAAATTAACCTTAATACGTATTTATTGTAAAAATATTTCTTTCTTTGGCCGAACAGTTTCTTGACGGACAATTTCAGTACACCGCGGAAACTCTTGCACTTTATATTACCGATGTTCCGTTAAGTTACGCTATCACTGAACTAACAAACAGGTTTTCAGCGTTACGGTTCGCGCTGAGGTAACTTGAATGGCCACGTCTTCAACCTTAATTAACCTTTTTTATCAACGTCTCGCTGAACGATTCGCTTCAGAACCCCTTCGAACAGAAACACGAACAAAAGTTTCATTCAAAGACCACCGACGCCAGAATAAAAATTTCAATGGTTATCAACATTCAACGAATCGCAATTTTTATATTCTTTTCAGTTTGTTTTTCTTAATCAGCGAACATTTCAGTGGAAAAAGTCTTTCGAGTCAGACAATATATATCTATCGTTATTACGTGATAGTCAAAATCAAGGTCAATCTAGTGACCTATGATATCGGTGAACTTCAAGTAAGAAATGAAGTCACAGCGATAAATTAGCAAAAAAGAGCTATTATAATAACTGGTCGAAACGGTGCCAATCGACTGCGGTCCGATTCGGCACGAATAAATAAACGGACCTTCAGACGTTGATTTATGAATCGAAAGTTATGATTCTGAGATCTTACTAACTGATAAAGAACGAGATAAGTACGTCGCAAAAATTCAAATGTAAAAATGCATTCTATAAACGACACAAAAGAAACAACAAAAATTTCTATGTATTTACACACGGCAAATTTTTATCTGCAATTAATTTCTCCGTCCGTACTTCATAAAAATATGCATTCGCGTGGACTATCTTCTTCGCGTTCAAGGTCACGGAAAGGTCTCGATACGACAGGTCGTTGAATTGGTCTTGATATTCACTATCACACCGTGGCGATAAAAATACAGAGTCTCGTGTGAAAAAAAACATCGATGACATTTATTTCTCATGATATTTGCCCCCTGGAATCGAATCTGATATTTTTATAAAAATGAAAGTATAAAAAAGATATTTAACTTCAATTTCAGCAGCTGTTATATTCAAGTTTTTGCGGGTCTGTCTCTCGAAAAATATTCGCGTGGAAAACCATGCGCGGTAGAGTTGAAGAGTTTAGAAGCACATTAAGATTGGAAATGTTAAAAACAACCAATACAAAAAAAAAACAAGATCAGGATCAACTAATACAAAAAAAAATCACAGAAAAAATCATAGAAAAAGTTTCACTTCAAACATAATCAACGATCAAAATTTGCGACGCAAAGAAGGATATGGCAAAGAAGTTTCACTTAAAAAGAAACTAAATTTGCATACAGACACGCAAACTTTTTTTTAACGTAGGATTAAATGCATTACGCAAATCCCGTTCTCTTGGGGGGAGAGCGGGGGGATGTGAGACTCTTCTGACCGGAAGAGTCAAACATATCCACCAAACAATACCTACGGTGACCTCCTTGAGCTAATTTGGAGGTGGTCAGGATCTCGAAATCGAATGCAGCCGACCGCCTCCAGCCCCTGGCTAAAAAGCCCCTTTAACAGACTCGCATCCTGTTAAATCTATGGGAAATTAAAATGTCACTGCGACACGTTGCTTTCGTCGAGATAACATTTTAAAAATACCGTAACGTCGATTTTCTCCTCTAAAGTACATACATAATAAGGTTTTCGAAGACGCGCGTGCAATTGGAGAATCGAAACGACGAGGAGCGCGGGGATTTAAACACGGGAAACGCTTAGAAAACGTAACAAAGTGACGTTGCAACGTAGCAAAGTAATCTCTCCGGGATTCTCGGTCACGTTGTAAACATTTTCGTATTTAGAAGCAGAACTGATGGATGGATACACAAGGAACTCTTTCCGCCAGTAGTTTATTTACACTTTTGGATGCTGCTTCGGCCGAAAACGTAATGATAAAACAAACGAAAAAAGAAAGTGGATGAGTTCAAGTAGCACGTGGAGCAAATATCAGCAAAGTTCAAGGAGAGAAATCGAAACGCGGTCGTTACATTTCAATAACGAAAATTACACTATCGCGAGCTCTGAATCGATATCACGATGTCGCAACAAATCGCACGGTCGTTTTTTTCACATGGTGTTTAATCAACGGTTATTAATCGTCTAATTATGATCGTAAAACGCACATCAAACTACTTCGATAGGCGCCATTATCGATTTGTAAACTCGTTAACTGTCGTCGGTTAAAAGCAGATTGTCGTACGGTATCAGTAACACCACGAGCGATAAGATCATTAGAATTTTTTGTCTATACTCGAAATTGTAAAATTTTTCGTTTTAGAAAGGGAACGTTTAAAAAACATTGACGAGTAGACAACGGATTTTCTGCATTTACGACAAAAATGAATAGGTGCCATTTAAAACGGTAAAAATATTAGAAGAATTTAAAAATACTATTATATTATGTTGAACCTATTGAACAAATTGTTGGATATTTCGTATATTTTCTTCCTGCAAGAATGTATGAACGCATTACGAAACTGCGGAGGTTCAGAAGTAGGAAAGACTACTTTGTTCCAAAGCGTCCACCGATATTCGGCCAATGACTCCGGAGTATTCATTCGCTGTGAACTAAGGATAGCCCTTAGTTATACTTGGTGAAAATTTTTTTGTGAGATTTTTTTCACGACTCCTTCTAAATTTTTTCCATTTGGTAAGACAATAATTCCTGCAAAAGATGAAGTTGATCGGATAGGGGGAAGACGTGCCACATTAACGTTAAAGTTGCGAAAAACATGAGAAATATAGGAAAAAAGAAAAAAAAAATTTTTACAAGTTTTTAGTATTACTGCAGGAGCCGTCTGCAGATTTCTTGAGGGGTTGTGATGGGATATTTATACCGTTAACGGAAACACGAGACTTGAGCGAAAACGGACTTGTTAGCGGGAAGGTGGCGAACAGCAATTAGACAGGTTAATTAATATGAAATAATCTTAATTCGTACAGAGTACACTTGTACTTGAATGCATGAAAGGAATTATGATATTTTTCGAGGTATAAAATATTTAACTTGAATTTTCAGTATACTCTTCACCTTTAGCGCGCAGTTACTTCTATTTCACAACTTCGCGCTCGATGTGGCACGTTTTCTCGACGTCCGATCAGAGTTGTACAGAATTACAATTGAATTACTTCAGAATTATAATTACAAAGTAATTGAATTACATTGTAATTCAGTTATATTGTAATTTATAATTCAGATCTTCATTCAATTAAATTACAATGTAATTCGTAATTGCAATGGAGTACAATTATAAAATACATTGTTATTGGATTATGAAAAATGAAGTAATATAAATCTACTAGTTGCTCGTGACGTACTTACGGTACACCTTCAATTATATTGTATTTCAATTACACATTTGATTAAAATATTTAGTAATTGAAATTCAATGTATTTCAATTATGCGTCCGATACATCTAAAACTTTGGATATATCATTTTTTTAATAATTGGAAAAATATTGGGGGGAGTAGTGCCGAAAATTTCATGGTCGAAAAATAAGGGTCACCCTACTGTGAACGCATCGCAGAGTAAAGAAGTCCTTTTTAGTCGCGCCATCTCTTTTAAAATAAAGTAAACTTTCTATAGTAAAAGTTGTAATCATTTATAAACCTAGGTTCATAAATCTAATACATATTAACAAAGAAAATGAATTTCTTCGCTAAATAACTAAATGGCTAAATGGCGAGTTTTGTATGATTTGGGATCCTGTTGATCTAGACATTCGGCGTTCACCCAACCAGCGAATATTATATAATTTCCCGACGAAAAATGTCGGAGATACATGATTAATGGCATAACGACCCAGATGTCGAAATCTACGTCTCACTCAGCGATACGGGCCGAAAGCATAGCTCTCGTCTTTCACTCGTTCATCATTCTGCAGGAGATTCGTCAACTAGGCGATTCTTCGGAGATGGCCCGGCAGATCTCGCGCACCGCAGTCGTTCTCTAGAAATCCAGACGGACCCAATTCGAGTGACTACAAATAAACGAGAAGACCAGGCTCGATTGGGTTCCTAGACTTCAAGGTCCCCAGGTTAGATGGCAAACCATGAGAGGACGCACAAAAAGTCAAAACATCACTTCAACCCTACAAAATCATAGCTGATTAATGTAATCATATATTATGCATTTATTAAAATATTTTAAAATCGAAGATGTCAATGTATATTGCAATTGTCATCAATTAATGTAATCGTGCACGAATTAATTTGTGTTTTAAATAAAACAAAAAGATAATTAGACTGCGGATCTTTATGCATTTATAGGATAATTGAGCAGATGAAATTCAAAATTGTTGTAAAATTAAAAAAATTGAACATGTCAATACATAACTTAGTAATCACTCATGTAATCTAAGCGTTTCAGTTCGTTTCTCTATCGTCAGTTTGGCATTGTATCTTCTATTACTCATCCTCGAACTTCATCCCTATGATGCATCCCTTACTGACTATTAGACCTAAAACAACCCCCACTTTACAGAACAAAAACCTATATCTTCTGCTAATTTCTTCTTCTCGCCAGCATTCTTTTTTCAGTCTCATTCCGCTTCTGATCAATCTTACCGAGTCTTGTCTAGACTACAGAGTTCTTTTTGTATAACGTCTTTAGTTTGTATTTCGCTCAGAAATTGTACTTAATAAATATACACATATTAAGTACCCGGAATACAATCAAACGATTAAGATCGTTACGGGGAAAAATAACATTCTAATTCAGTTTCTATTTCTCGCAATCGATGTAGACAATTTTTGCATAAAGATCCGCAGTCTAGTGATTAATACCAATGATTAGTTACTTGATAATGGTAATTTTTTGTCCTCCCGTTGCGCACAGAATAGGGGGTACTTTATGGGAAATGGCCGGCCAAGAGAAACCGAGAAATCTGCTATGCTGTAACAGTGCCCCCCGTGCATACTAGAAGGAAGTTCATGCGTTCGCAAGCATCCTGCGTCATGATTTATTGATATCGCTTAAGAGGTATCGCGAGTCGAGACCTCCCACCGTTATAGACCGTAATTATCGGAGTTACCGGCAAATCGTGAAGCAATTACGGTGGATGCGTCGATTGAAATTTTATCGCGTGCACATAGCTAACCGATCCTCGGCAATGTCTACAATCATCTAGCCCGGGATGCAGTCACGCCTGAAATTGATTGGGAATTTGCGTAACGATGGAAGACGCTGTAACGCCTCGCTCATTGAATCAAATTTATCGGAACCGAGTAATTGAGACGCGTTTATGCAATTAAAAGCTGACCACGCTTCATCCCGACCGAACTTTCCACTCGGATTTCGAACCGAGACTGGCTAGGTTTATCACAGTACTTTTCTATCTTAATTATTCTTTTCAAAGACACATTGAAATTTTATATGTACATCTCGAAACGAAGAAACCTGAGATTAATAAACAAGTAAGACAAAATATTATAACCACTACCACTTTAAAACAAACCAGAAGTGACTCGAACCGTTCCGTGTCTCCGCCAAGTGACGCAATGGGTCGCCCATATAAAATCGAATCGAACGAAAAAAAAAAGGCAAGATTTGAAAGTTAAATCGCGCTTTAACAAAAATTCTTTGTATCGTAAATCCGCCGCTAAAGTGTTCCCACATTTCCATGATGCCGATTGAAGGTTGACGATAAAATATATAAAATAATTATGGCATTTTCCATTTAAGGAGTCATTGAATTGCTCGTACTTAATCGATAATTAAAACGAAGAAATTTCAATGGACTGCGGAACAAACAATTCCAGCGAACAATCGCGAAGTTAAATATCCTATCATGACTGTTACCCTAACTTTACGAAAAGAACCGTCTGTGAAATAGCGCGGATTATTATTCATGAGCACTACATCCGGATCGCGGACATTATATTCACTAATTTGCATTATCTTCGGAAGACACGCGTCAATGAAGCCGCTTAATTTAAATAGCCGATTTGAACGTAAAAGCCAGCCTGCGGGAATTCAGATTAGAATATTTATTTCTATTTCCAGCCGGTAGCGTGACTAATGTCCTCGATATTAATTCGAGAAGTTCATGAATTTATAAAATAAAACTGAAAAATAACTTCTCCGGAACATCTGAAAATAAGTGTTCGTTTGTTATCTCTCGACGTTCGAGGTGTGAACGGATTAAAATATGTATGTATCGAGTTCTTACGGTAGACAGAAGAATCCCTTATAAGGGCTGCGTGCTACTTGGCCAAGTTCGAGAAGGGTCAATAAATCAGCAAAGGAAAGAAGGGTCCACATAGAATACTTGATCAGTAGAAAACACGGAGGCACATAATGGCACGTGTACAGACTTGAGCAGCGGTGGCATTAGAATTATTTAGGCGAACCGGGGGACCAAAATCGCTTGTGATTGTGAGCTACGAATTATTCAGGACATCCGAAGGATATGCCTCGCTGGTAGGATGTTACGATATCATTCGCGGCTTCCTAGAAGAACTGGGTCGAACGCACCGTTACACTTGGTGTTTTAATATTCATCGAACACGACTACCTAGACATCAAAGAACCTTACCGGTCGCCTCGGCCATCTTCTCTCTAGGCGGGAACGGATTCCGAATGTTCGTTTCCAATTCGAAGGAATTTTTACGAGTAGACCTTTTTGCCTGATACTTGTCGCCGATAAGCTCATTAGAGGGTCGAACATTATGTCGGATACCGAAAAACGGCGGTCAAATGAAACCAGAATATGTCTCCAAAAGATCGGCCGATTCAGTTTCTCCTTGAAGATGCATTTTACTGTGGCCCCTAATCTTTTTCAGAATACATATCATTCGTTGTGGCGTGACGCTATCGGTTGAAAATATGGCACTGGAAGTTCCGTCATTAACATTACTTTAAACTATGTATCTTCTGCATGAACGTCAAGATACGTGCATTTGTTGTACGTTGCTTTCGAATAGACAGTACGTTGATTTGCAAGAACAACTTGTCCACATTGTAATGGTTCGGTTAAAAGCATACACTTCTCATTAACAACTCGCAATAATGAAATATTTATTCGAATTACAGCAGATGTTCACCTTCAATTGGACATGACTTTTTGAGTAGAAATATCTACTCGAACTGTATTAAAATTCGGATTAACATGAACGCATAATCGAATTACGGACTTTGCCGTGTTTAACTATTTCCTGAACATGCTCGACAAAGGAAATTCGCCGGCAACCATATTGCTCAACTTCAGGCGACCTAGCGAGGTACAAAATTAATTATACCAGACCAATATCCAACGTTAATCTGTAGCCAAAACCACGGACTAGCTTGTCGCCATGCCGGCGCTCTAACTGCGAAATCTCTAATGCTACGTTCCCTCGCCCACTTCGACTTTCCCGACATCCTCCACGAATTAATTAGTTATTCAATGAAACGATTTCCAAACGCGATTGTCCCGGTTGTCACAAATCACACTCATAATCCTCGAGGCAACGCGCAGAGTCGTCCATCGACCTAGATAACCGAACATTTTTAACTATAATAATGTATCTTCGGTACAAAAATGACTCGGTAATTGTACAGGGTTATAATAAGACCAGAAATATCTGCCGTGATTTCAAGACAACTTTTATTATGCATCAAATCCGCAGTCTACTGATGAGTTCTCGTTTTAACGTCAATAACGGTGACGGTTCCGGAACTTTCGAGATTATCCAGTCTCGAGACGGTCTCGAGTGTCTCAAAGACCCATCACTACCGAAAGCACGCAGCATACAGACGACTCTGTTTGTCCCTGCAAATTCCGCAACGCACCATCTACATTGTTGCGGGACCGCTGCCATTTTGCTGCAATGGGACATACCGTGATAGTCAAAATTCCATGAACAGCCTGCTCACGTGACACCAGACTGCAGTGCGCAATTTATCTAGAGTCTTACACCCATTTATAGTCGCCGAGGATATTTGTGGACGTTCAGGGTCTATTCGTGTGACCTATCAATAGCTGTGTATGTTCCTATTTTAAGGGGGGTAGTCTCGTTTCTAGGAATGCGAGGGCGCAGGACGCGTCTTCTAATTTCTCTATAATGCATGCGATGGGGATTTCAATAGTCAAAAGCGCTACATAAAATTCATTTGCATTATTCGGCAGCATGTAACTGTCGCAGGTTCGTGCTTCTGAATAATGCAATATTAATTTCAAATATTCTCCTTTTTAATGTTTGGTAAACACTCTTGCCCAGCAAGAGAGAGTTTCGGAGGACAATTTTACCTAACGCTAAACCTGCCATCACCGGTCTAAACGACCGATTCCAAAGTTTTAATTTTACTTTCAAGAAAGACCCTATTGTAGGGTCCCCACCCTATTGTAGGCGCCCCACCCTGTATATCTGTGGCGAACCACACATTGCAATAGAAGCTGCACAAAGTCTAAATAAAATCAATCCTCTCATTCTTATAAGTGAACATGTACCAGTTTACTTTTAAGGCTAGGTAGGTTCAGCGCTAAAGACTGATATCAACTACTGCGTTTACCTCCTCGCAGATGATCGGCATTACCCCGAAGAATGAGATGCGTGCCCGGTGTCATGGAAGATCGGAAGACAACGAGGGGTTCGTCTTGTTTGACCTAAGCGTCCGAGTAACCGCGGATAATCCGCAGACTGAGCCGGCGCGGATAGGGAGGACCGGTTTTCGTTAAACTTGATAAAAGGATGACGTGAGAAACTCTAATGCCCGATACGTGGAGATATGATTCCGCACGAGTGGGTGAAGGGGAGACAGGTGATCGGTGAAAGGAGTAGGGAGAATAATGGTGGACCATGGGATGGAACGAAAGATAGAGCGAGAGAGGCGATTGTGCCGGACCGCCTCGAGGAGAGAGCGGAGAGACGAGATCGTTTGTATGCGCCATTCCTCCTCCCTGGACCAGTTTTCGTTCAGGTACCTCAAACTTATACGACCCTGGCGGAATACTTCAAGGGTCTCGATCTGCTTCCTACAAGATCGGGCTTGTTCTTCGTTGTCATACCGTAGATTAATCTGCCGCGGTGCTCTTACCTTTCGCTATAGCTATTCCAGTGAACCCATCCCCTTTATCCCCCCACCCCGGGCTTCGTTACAACGACGCACAGTGATCGGAATGCTCGATCTAGGTGGACAAAAACGAAAAGTCCCTTCGATTATAAAAAGTTGCACGGTGAGAATAACGCCCGATCTAGATGGACAAAAATGAATTTTGTTGAAACAGTTTATCAGTGGAAATCTCCAATATCCACGGGAAAAACAGAAAATTGAATAAACTTATAAATATGTATTACTCGCGTGTCAGCGAGAACAGCTACAGGCCGGTAAGGTTTCTCACTTGAAAATGGAGATTATGTGTCATTGTGGATGGCTGCCACTTAACGTGCAAGAGTAACAGGAGAACCAGCAAGTCCCGTACTTAATTTTGCGCACTTGGAGGAGGCACGTACTTACTTGCATGCCAGACGGCCATTGCCATCGCAAATTCCTGCTAATCATCGTAAATGTTTAACGAGGTATTAGATACAGGCAGACTGCTAAAAACCCTTTCATGCTCAGGTATATTATATGCGTCCGTTTACCTTCGATACTACTTGTCTTTGTTTTGTACTTTGGTCTCCGGTACTGAAATATTAAAACCGTTCAACCAAGATTTTACGCAATGCCGAGTACACAGAAGCCATTACCCCGCTTGGTCCGTGTAGTTCCGGTATCGCGCTAATGAATTACTAATCGTGGACGTTGTAATAAATTGCGGTTTCGTAGAATCACTAATATTTTCGAGAACTTTTTAAAATCACAGTTTCGCAAGATTAATGTAGTGAACAAAGCGCTATTAGCGAGCGTGTACAGAATTCGTGTGAACGCGAAATGTGTCGTCAAGTTCAACGCGAACGTCTTCTCATAGCCAGTGCTGCCGCGATTGGAACGACCACCTATTAGCATCGTGAATTCCTTCTAATTATCGTAAACGTTAAGTGGATCTTAGAATCTACGATGCATACTGAAGAACTTAATGGGACCAGTTTCGCGATTTCTTTCGCGATACGTCGGGCTCGCGACAACTAGCGCTCGTCTCGTAATTCTACTCGAATTAACACTATATCTTTGAAATTTTGCGACAACAGAGAGACCCTTGTGCTTTTAGACTCATTAGTTCACCTGGGACCCTTAAGAACAGACGTTTCACCGAACAACATCATTTTCATATTTTATATGCTCGCGTTGAAATCTTTAGCGCGCATTCTTTTCCTCAGCGGTTTCGCTTAATTGCCGTCAGACGAAACAGAACGCGAGCATTATACGGTCGCTAGAATAATGGCGGACCGTGTCGTGTTTTCACTTAATCGTTTCAGTATTTTAGCTATCCTTCATGCAACTGATAAATGTTCCAGCGGTTTACAACTTTTATGCTACTTTTCAATTTAAAAAGTGAACACTACAAATTAATTTTTCATTAAAACACTAGCTGACCCGGCAGACGTTGTCCCGTCCGAATCTCAATACATTGGTTTGAGATCGTTTTGTGAATTTGTGAAAAAAACATATTTCTAATTATTTGTATCTATTAACGATATTGTAAGGACCAGTCGAGGAAACTCGAAGTCTTTAGAATAAGTAAGAATAAAAACAGCTGAACACGAATTATAGTGTGCTTGACTAGACAAAGCTATTTTTGAGAGAACTGTTTAGTTTCACAGTTTGCCAGGATTTTAGCTTTCGTTAGTAACAGTCTCAATAGCGAATACGGGTACCATAAACCGTGGAGGATCGAAGGACCTTCGACGAGAGGACAACGGACCCCCGCGTCCGGAAGAACCCCACGTGCGTAAGGTCTGGAGGAAACCAGCGTTAGTTGAAAGGTATTTTTCCCTTCCCCCTCAAAAAGGAGCTTAGAATAAGAAAACAAGACGACCCGGCTCTAGGTCATAGGTTTTCTGAAATCTTTCCTATGTCCCCACACAAGTTCATTAAAATCCCCAACGCACCACGAAATTTTGAGAAATCTTTTCTATTCACAGGATATTTAGGATAAAGGATATTGAGAGATCCTACAGGAACTAGAACGCTTCATACACAAGGGAAACCCATGGAAAAAAGAGACTATGTCAGTTGCCTTAGAAGGGTCAAGATACTTGTAATACATGTTCAAATAAATTCCGTATAATAAAATATCGTGGTACAAAGAACAGTTAACCCTACAATATCCTGAATATTCGAGAGAGGCGATTAACTTTTCCAAATTTCCTTTCCCTAAAAAACTTATTCAAGTGCTGCGTTTACCAACGAACAGCATTTGATTTTTATTTATATAGATTTTGCCGCCTCCCAGGTTAGAAACCGATGAAATATTCCGAAATAATTCGTGGCGAATTTCCGAATATTTGCGAATAAAATTTTACGACTCCTGGGAAGACAATTTACGGAAACTTGTTTCTGTCTCGCGACTGAGCACGACCCCTAAACATGATCAATTTATAAGGAATGAATACACGCGTGACACTTCTTACAATCTTGATGCAGTTCTCGGCACTGCACCCGGATAGCGCGATTGACGTAGCACAGAAAAATCGTCGCGAGCGATTGCACAATTTCCTCGGAATCGAGGTGTGTTGCTCTTTACAATGCAAAATACTTTTACGATCGCGTCAGTTTGAATATTGAAAAGTGTGGAAGCACTCACGGTACAATGTTTCGAAAAACTTGTTCCCGTCTGACAAAGCTGTTAATACACCAGTAGGAAATTCCGTCGCGAACAGATTTTCCTTGTGTGGAACGCAGACGCTTCACGAGATTGGACGGGATCCCTTTGTTTATTTCCCCGCCGTACACCTGGATCGCAAATATGAAATAAACGTTGAAGATCTGTGGTTATAGTAGTACGCACGGAGAGCAGGGTTTCACAATAATTGACTCATCGACTTACTGTGCGATAGAGGGTGTCCTGTTATTTACCAGGTTCCTTAAAAGGAGTCACTCGGAAGGATGAAAAACGAAGAGAAACACAGTATCATGTAGATGATGTTAAAATGAATACATACTAAGATAAGCATCAGAAAAAACGAATAACATTACTAAACTTATGGTAAGTCTGAGAAACGATCGTGATTCCCCTCCAGTTTCCGCTTAATCTATGCGTGATTAGATTTTATTAGAATCAACCGATTTTATCGTCTGAATAATAATGATTTCCTCGAAAGAATGTGAATATATACACTTTTCCAGTAAACGATTTCTTCATTGTTTTAATTCCCTGATGCGTGGTTTTAAAGAGGTGTAACATTTCTCGGTCACCCTGTAGATGTTCTCCAATAGACCTTTCTCGGTCGGATGAAACATTTAAAAATGTTTACATGGTTCCTCGACAAATGAGGAATTCTCAAATGGATACTTCGGTGTACCATATTGGTGACCAAGGATCTCGTTTCTGGTTTAACACCTGGTTAGTGTATTTAATTAACCGGAACATTATCGTACGCGAGCCGATAGCCCGTCGCACAGTAATGCGCTGTGTGTATTTGCGTTTATCTGCTCGGCAGGCATCGAGTGAAACTATTTTTGGTCGAATCGAGTAAAGTCCAATTAACGATAACGCGTCCTCTAAATACAGGGATCATGAGCACTGTTCTATCTCGGCGTCTATATAAGGACATGCGTGCAAGAACACCGAGATACGGCCCGATAACTGAATCCGGCACGGTGCTCGCCGTGTTTAAAATTGATTGGCCAGATGGATAAAGCATTGAAGTATTCGTGAAACATTAAAACCTTTGCCATCTCTCGACGATGATCGATGCGTCCCGGTAAATGGTAGAGACGACTGGATCGAGTCGAGAAAAAAGGTAATACTACAGTGTAAGGCTGCGAAGACGTGTGATACCAATTTTTGAGATCATCGGCAAATCGAGCCAATTAAAACTCTCTAATCTGATCGCGGAAGTTCTTCAGGATGATGCAGTGCGAACCGCAATTACAGATAAGATCGTATCAACTTTGTTGCAACAATATTGACGTGATTCGCGCGAATCAAACTGAAAAACCTAGCAGATTTATCTCGCGATTTATCCGCCTTTATCTGCCATTCTCTTTTACGTCCGCTCGTTTATGAACTCGGAGAAAGAATCTACTAGAAATGGATACGCAGGTCTAAAATCGACTGATAGAGATGCTGTTTTGCCGAGAAGATGATCAAATACTTCAAAGTTTAACAGATCCTTTGTAAATCGTGGACGATGGAATGAACGTTCCGTTACGAATTAATATATCAATCAAAAGTTACTACACCTGAACTTATAAAGTAAATCCCGTTCGAGATTTTTTACATACGAAAAAATTACTACCGCATTCCGATGCAACGATATAGATGAAGGACGTGAAAGATCAAGGTAAGGCGCTCTTACAAGTCGCCGTTATTGTTAAGAACGATCGGCCATTGTCACATCGAATTTGTAGGATTTTGAAAACATTTTATTTTTAACGTTGTTGAACGTATTCATTTCCACGGTCTCTATAGACTATGAAAGTGTTCACGCATAAAAAAGGCGCCTTGGATATGATTAATATTATCAGAGTGGCAGACCAAACATATAAATTACAGTTATTAATATGTTGGGAATTAAACGTTTCCTGGGAAACTTCCATCGAGCATTCCGAACTCGTATAAAATTATGTAAGAACATAATGTTCCCTATATTATATATCACCCTTTGTCGAGCAGGATGAACCGTGACTTACACAATTTCTACTCTGAGCGAGCAATCAAGTGCATTAATCATAAAGGTATAATAAACTCTTCTCAAGAAACATCAAATATGCCGCACAGTGGTCTGGTTCGAAAAATTTAGGGACATTTGACCAAAAAGTCGACTTTTCGAAATTGAAAACTAATGAATTTGTATTGCTTTGTAAGCGTCTATAGGCCTCGAAAAAGAAGAAATTAACGAAATTGAATAGTTATTTTAGTTACTACTACCTGACCCGACAGACGTTGTCCTATTCAAATTTCAAAAAATTATGATTTTTGCTGTTTGCCCGAATTTTCCGACTTTACTTTGTAATTGTCTCGAATTTCTTTCCTGAAAATTTTTCCAGGACCGTAAAGAACAAAACAAAAAAAGAATTACGCATATCCGTCGTTCGTATTGTAAGTTATAGTATTGAATTCATACAAAAATCCCATAGAAGAAAACACTTTCATTTCTCCCAAATTTTCTATTTTTCCGGACAACTTTTCCAATTTTTCCCTAAAAACCTTATTCGGACTACAACGAACATTTAAAAAAAATTAGTCAAATCAGTCCAGCCGTTCTCACGTGATGTCGTGACCAACGAACAGCATTTCATTTTTTATTATATAGATAATCATTTAAAGTTGAGTTGATTATAACAAATTAAACAAAAAATATATTCTAACATGTATTATTCGAAAGAGATTATTTTATAATATTTTTTAGTTCAAACTTCATGTGAATATCTCAAACAGTACAATAAAGTACATGCCGTTCGTCTGAACCCGGGAAAAACGTGTGAGAAAGACATTTTGTCATTAAAAATTTTCGAGTTGTCTTTCGATCGTATTCCTAATATCCTTGGACTTAGAAAAACTTTCATCAAAGTGACGTGGAACTGGATTTACTAGATGTACAAACGTAATAAAAGAATTTAGGCCAACTGATCTTGAAACTGTAGAGATAATTACATTGTTAAGAAAGAACGATGGACTATAATGATTGATCTTCAGCTATGCATGCGTAATAACAGGTGTCTATCAGAATTAAGGCGTATTAATCCAACAAAAAGTACATATTAGACCAGCTTACATTACAGACTGACAGCAGTGTACTCGTAACTGAAATTATGCAATTTTAATAAAACACGTGTTGCCATGCGTCTACTCGACCATGAAACGTAGACTTCCTTTATCGTTATTTGAACATTTTTCTATTCGACGATGTAGAACGCGGGATTCCCGAAGAAATCCAGTGAAATTATGCATCATCATTCGTGTAGCACGAAAGCAACAACACCGATGCTGGGAACTAGCAAAAAAGAGTATTCGAATTAAAAGGGGACCGGCAACCACGAAATCGGACAACGTCAGCCCTTCAATTGAAAAGCTGCGGGTCATTTTAAGCCGGCTGGAACTATTCCCGGATTAAATTGAACGAAATGTTAGAAGATGGCTACCCATGCTCGTATTAAAATCCCGAATAATCGTGTAATTCGATTGACGGGTCAATTGTAGTCTTTGTTATGCAATGCCCCAGGGAGAAATATTTATTTTTTCTGTGAAACACGTTCGTAACTCGAGAAAAAGCTGCGTAAAGTAGGCAGACTACTTTTTCAAGGAAACAGCATTACGATTTCGATAATGTGGCCGAATCGAGACAAGAAAAAAAAGTTTTGCGGTCAACTTTCGTGCGAAAAGTATGTTTCAATATTGTTTTTTTATCTGGCACGCTATCTGTCGTGAAACACCGTGCCGAAAAAGTACACGCGAACATACTTTAAAGTGTTTGCATAACACGTCAGCGGTGGAACGCCCGACGAAAAAAAAAACGTAATTTTCACGGAGATATCAGGCGAGCGCACCATAACAATCTAGTAAAACGTCGAGCCGCGAGTTTCCTCAAGGGCCACGTTGACAAAGAAGCCTCGTAAATTTCGCGTCATCGCCTCGTGGATTTAAAACCGGTTGGTCAAGTGGCTTGTACAAACGTGACCAGCTGTAATTCACGATTTTTACCGCAATTTTCATATCGTTCGCAAGAGCGCCGAGGCACGACCAACGAAGCGCCGTAGTATGTATCTTCCGCACGAATCCCCAATTACACATGAATCATTGATCGATCAATTCCGAGGCGATTTTAATGAATCGATTTGTTCAAAAACTGCATCGAGAAACGGCTAAATACAATGTTCTCCGCAAGAAGAAACTCCGCCATTAACGATACCATAAAACGGTACTCTGTAAACTGGATTCTCGTTATTTATGTAAACCTGCGCTTTTTCGGACACGCCGAACAAAATCCTCATTTTCGCATCGTTAGCTTCGATGCATCGAGAGTACACAACAATGATGGAACACAAATTTCCAAGTCTATTGAAAGTGTGTTTTGAATAAATGAAATGCGTGAATCGATAGGAGGAAACAGAGCCTCCGATATCGGTTCGAGTGAAATGCTCGAAGTCCTTGGCGGTGTCTAAAGTTAGAAAATTTGATTCGCAGCTTTACGATATACGAGGAATTCCGCTTTCCGTAACACGAGGCGCCATTCTCACGGACAACAGCGGAAGTTTTTCATGCGCGGCACGCAATCGTTTCTCTGGTTGAAACGGCCAAAACTATTTTGAATTCAAGGACCGCGGTGCGTTGCCGTCCGCAGGTTACCGCTGTGATAAATTATCAACAAACAATGTATCATAGCGCACCAGAAAAACTTGTCCGAAAATTCTTTGACCTGGACGGTTGACAGTTTTCGGGCGAAGATTGTGATCACAGTAACATAAATAAAAGCGTGGAGCGCTAAACTATATTAACGTAATCTTCGTGGGCGCTCCACGCTTTTATTTATAATCACTAATATCGAAAAATATTATGTTCTCCTTTTTAGCGCATTATAATATAAGCGTGGTTTTTAAAAAGTATTTTATATATTTTTTTATTTTTCACTTTTTAGTGTTTACCACCGAGCGAATTTAGTAAGGCCCGCTTACCGAGCAGAACCGTCGGTTCTTGTCGCCTCCCCCACCCCCGCCCGACCTAATCCAAACCAACCCAGTAAGTAAACTGAGCTCCTTCGTTGCGAAGTGTGAACGCGTAGTAGAGTAGGGAACGCGCGGAGTGGGGATCGCTGCACGCGATGACGTACTACCGAACGTCGCGCGGCGAGGGGCGAAGTAGAATATTTAAAAATATTGTTTAAATCCTAAACAAAAACAGTCTTAAAAAAAAAAAATTTTTAATATTGCATTGTCATCCAGTTCTGAGCTATGTTGAAAATTTTAAGTCTCTAGCTTATCGGGAAGTGGTTTAAAATTCGATTTCAAGATTTGATGCGCACAACGACAACGACTCGGCAAGCTAATATAAGCGTGGTAAAATACCATTTTATTGGGTCGATATCAGCGAAAATTCTATGCTTCTTTCAGTGTAGATACTTGTGCAGTACAGGATTGTCTGAACGAGAGCAAAATTGTACCAATTGTGCATCGAGCAGATTGATTTTGACCCGCATCGCTCACGACCCACACCGAGATGGATGACTATCCCACGGGTCTGTAGAATCTTGAATTACATCATACCTTCTGTTCAGTTATAATTTGTTACGACCTAGCACAAGCAAAATAGAAAAATAATAATAATTTTGTAATCGTTCGCCAGCTAGTTCTACAACATGAAATATGAAATTCCTCTGCAGAAAAAAGTGGATAGAATTTCTCGATAAACCGAACAGTCCAGCGGATAATGCAACGGGAGCATGTAAAGCGGAAGAGTATTGCTGCAATTGCATCAACCTTAGAAAAACTAAACCTCGAGACTAGGCAACTTATCTACGTACATAACCATTTACATTTCCAATGGTCTCCTTGAGAAACGATATCTTTATTAAAGTAAAAACAATTCTTCGATACTAACCCTGCAGATACTGGCGACGGTAAATGTTTTTTTAAACATTCTGAAACCAAATATTATAACTGGACAATTTTATTTAACCTAGACAATCTCCAAAAAATATTGGAATGTAAAACAAGGATTTCATTTAATTCCACTTTCTTAAAATTTACCTAGAAAAATTGCATAAACATCGTATTTTTCTTATTGTGAAAGATATATAGTGTCCAATATATTTTTGCCAGATGAATTGTATAGAATGTTGATCTTGAGAATGTACTTGGAAGTTATTGAAAACAACTGCACATTTTTCTCCTTTTCTGTATCATTCACTTAAATACGGGAAGAGAAAACTGACAGTTTGTTGAAACGTTTATAAACCCAACATCTTTCCAGCAGCTCAGTTCCGTTGGTTTTGCAAAACCTCGGCAACTGCGCAGGGTTTCACACTAAATTGTTATGATCGGGATCCGTTTGGTTTGCCGGAGGGAAGTAAACATTGTATGTAGACACCACGTATTTGCAACAAGAGAAGGCATCTGTTACCAAGCCATGCCATTGAGAGCTAGTGCACGGATTTACCCTTTCCACGCGAAGAACACACGAGCCGACATCCACCTCTCTTCGCCTACCGGTCATATTCCCACCATGGCTTCATCGTCCGATAACTACGGTTGCCAATCAGTTCGCGCACGCTATTCGCTAGGAGTGAGGGTATAGTGTGTATTCCGAAAATGTCGGGTTCAGCCGTAGACAGTAAAAATTAATGTATGTACTTCAATATTTACACAGGAATCGATACGTCAATATCGCTTGTCACTGTTTGCAAGCCTTTCAAAGTCTCGAAAACAAAGAGATTAGCAAAATTATTATTTATTTTATTAGGATGCGATCATTTGTGCAACTTTTGTAGACGAATTTGAAGGAAGTGCAACCAAATGAAATCTTGTTTTCAATAGTAGTAGCCTTTGTAGATCGGAAATTAATAAAAAGTGCAATAAATTCTGTCGGATATATTTGAGCCTTTCTTTTTTAAATTTGTATAGTTCACACATATTATTATATTCATTATATATAATAGTATTACTTATTATATTCGAGAAAATATATATAAAACTTTTTAAAACCCACGCTTATATTAGAATGCACTAAAAAGGAGAAAATAATATTTTTAGATATTAGTGACTATAAATAAAAGCGTGGAGCGCCCACGAAGACTCATCACTGAAATTTTATATTCAGGATTTTTTCCCTACTTAGAATCTCGGCTTATAATTTCACGTGGGTCCTATCGCATAAAATTTAATAATAACAATATTTTATGTCTATGTGCTTGCACCTTTTATTTGATATTCCGTTTTTTATTATGTTATAGCGATTCTGATTTTGCAGTTGATATACAGACTAGGAAAAGTATCACTGGTTCGGTTACAATGTTTGCTAGTGGACCTGTAAGTTGGTGCAGCAAGAAACAAACTCTAGTTACCTTGGCCAGCACTGAGGCTGAGCTCGTAGCAGCAACTGAATGTACAAAAGAAATAATGTATCTGAAATCTCTGATAAGATAACTAACTGGTAAAGAAGTGGAAGCAAAGATTTATATAATCAGAGTACGATACACACAATAAAAAACGAAATATCAAATAAAAGGTGAAAGCACATAAACATAAAATATTGTTATTTACATGACAAATATAAAGAAGACGAAGTAGAAGTAAACTATTGCCCAACTGCAAATCAGCCGACTGACATACTAAGATAGATATTGGACAAAATTAGATATAAGAAATGTAGGAATAAACTATGTGTAAATATGTGTACATAGTATTAATTGTAAGGATCAAAATTTTAGGTAGTGCGTTGGGAATAATTTTTTGTTTAAGTTGGTATGAATGGTAACCTATGTATAATGTGAGGAAGTAAGGTTGGTATATGTGTGTGAAAAAGACTGTAGAGAAGCACACGTGAAAAGTGTGATCGGTATTGAAACCAAAGAACTGTATAAAATAAAAAATAAAAACTTTATTAAAAAGTAAAATCCTAAGAAAATGTTTACTCGAATAATGCGCGACTTAGTCGTACCATCGACCAACGTACCATCGATTGCGTCCCTGAAACCGCTGGACCAGAAGGTCTCTGTTTACTGATTCGATAGGCCGAGAATTGGCCGGTTAACAGTGACTGACAGCGGCATTATGTCTCCCCGGAGGATTTTATCTGCTCGAGAGGGGCAGTTCGGTAATCTTTCGATGAAAGATCCCTTCTTCGTGTTCGATCTCTCGTGTGGGAAGAGTGTCTCGGGGGCGGTGCCGCGCGAGCACGAGGAAATTCGCAGATATTTCACTTCGTCTGCGTTCTCTCTTTTTTCTTTTTTCGAGGCCTGTGTGGGCAGACACGTGTACGACTTTGTCCGTGGTCACCGACACAGCAACCAAAACGGAAGGCGTATAGTTTATGCACGCAACCGAAAACCGCGCACCGAATGGTAGAGCCGGGGTTACCCAACGAGACTGGAAAATCTTGTTATTATTAATACCGGCAGCCTCCCGCGCTGAAATCAGACAGCTATTCGCCCAGAGCCGATGACTCAGTCCGAGCCTAAGAGGAAACAGAGAATAGGCGCCTAACCTTCAGCTTATTTAAAAATCGAAACGATTTTATGGGATACGTACGGGTGGACTCGAGCATTTTTTATCAGTCTAATTTTTCTTCCGTCAATTTTCAGAAACAGAGATTCCACACAAATGTGCTTTTTCTTCTTCCATTTTAGTAAGTAAGAAATTATTCTAGAATTTTCTTCTTCAGCCAATTTTCCGAAACAGAAATTGCACAAAAATTTACTTTTTCCCCTCTGAATCATTTCAATAAGTAGAACATATTCTAACAATATTCAGAAATTATTCTAGCAGTTTCTAATGAACCTAACTGTTCTTCAGTTAAAGAAGTCCTCAATAAGACGATCCCGTGATTTGAAAAATGATTCCAATGAATCATGTTAAAAGAATAAGCAAAATAAGGAGGAAATAGGGAGCGACAATTCCCGAGGAAAAAATAGAAGTAGCTTTTCATTGTACAAGCCAGACGGAGTACATATCTACATCGGTTATAAATGACGCTCGTGGGGCCGAGAGATAAGTAAAAATAAAATGTTCGAAAAGTTACAAGGTATCGTAACGTAACGATGACAGAAGACGAGCGGCGAACGCGTGATTTATAGGCGCCTGTAGGGTCTCGTGTGGGCAGACAGTGAGAAAAGAGAGCACCGTTAATGTAGAAATAATTAATTGACGTTATATACAATATAATGAATGAAGATATTGGAGACCGTCTGCGGACACGTTTCGAAATATCTGAAAGAGCCGATCTCGTTGCGGCCAATGCGGAAACACGTGATTTATACTTGGGAGCGTGGTCACGTGTGAGCGCGCGTTTAAAAACAGAAGCAACGTTCAACGAGGTAAAAACAGAGCCACTGCAAAAATACGTGCTCTTACGACAACAAACCGTCGCGATCGACGGATACATAGAAACCGGATATGATAGATTTTCTTGTTGCCGGAAAATATTTAACATACTTACTCTTTCAAGAATCACAAAATTGATATTTCTTTTCTCGATATGAAAAATGTAAATAGATGAATCTGGAAGAAGACTATCGAAAGGTGCTAACGAACTTTCGTTTATTTATTTGTTTATGTACAGTTTACTTTAACGTAGTCGCATTAACAGTGTACACCATTTTGTCGCTGATGACCTCGCTATTAATGCGATCACGTTAAAATAAACTGTAATTAAACGAATGAATAAATTTGTGATTATAGGTAGAATTGTTTGACAAGAATCACTAAATTGAAATTTCTTTTATCGATATGAAAAATGTGAAAATGTGAATCTGAAAAACTCTAGACCATCGGAAGATGCTTCAATTTCTTCCTAATTACATATTATACGAATTGATTACATATTAAGTCGTAGTGGGGAGCAACCGGAAGTCCCACGACCCTCTATTCAGCGCACACTCCGAATAGACAGTGTTTAATTCGATCCACTTACTCTATTACGATTATCATACCAAACGTTACTATTTTGCATTTAAATAGTTCGCTGCAGCACAGCAAGATAATAAAAGTCGCTCGAATATATTAATAACGTTGACGATAAGTCAGAGCAAGCCGTTCATTAATGCGGAAGATGTAAAGTAACACATCAATTGATGAAACGCATTACGTAACTTAATTTATCTTCCAGATAGTCTCTTACAATAGGGGTTCCCGAGAACTATTTAAAGAATTCCATGGAACTAATACGCCTGCGTTGGCAAATTACATATGATGTCCGACCTAAGTAAGCCTAATTCATGTAATCAATATGTACTTTCCCTTCCACTCATTTCAATTATTCGTTAGGGGCCCGATTTCAAAAGTTACAGTAAAATGTCACGATTCACCCCAGTGTATAAAATCAACCATTTTTAAGATATCGAAAAATCCTTTGAGATTCGTTCATGGGTCACTCTAAAGACTAAAACATAAACGACAAAACGATAGTTATCCATAAGTAAATATGAATATGAAACATACTTGTAATTTTAATATTGCTAAAAGAAACAAAGCAGCAGCGAGTCTTTTTGACTCGTCCGATAGTTCTAATGTTAAACTAGATCACATCTGCTCTCCTTCTACATACAACTGATTCATTAATCGAAAAATCTTTAAATATTATACCATGTGAAACGCGTGACGCGAAGATGACACAATGGCTGACAAAGCGGTAGAAAGATAATTAGGGACGCGTCATTTCCGGCGAATTTCGGCCGCCTTTATGTCACAGATGTGTAATTAAACGTCCCCCATCGTTACTTCAGATATGCGAAGGAGCAGAACAATTAGAACGATTAACCCGTAACTGTCTAAATACAGCCGCACTCTAAATTACGGCTACGAGGAAAGGAACAGGATGGCGAGATTGCCTGAAAAGTTTAGATCAAGCTACGTCGGATATTTCCGTCCAGAAACAGTCATAATTCTGAAGACAGCACGCTACGCAAAGTTAGGCGGACAACGTACCGTCTGTTTAAACCGTATTTTACCAAGACCAAGTTTTGTAGTCGGTTTATATCGGACGTTACAGCGTTACCACGAAAAACTCGAAAAAACCCCATTCGAGTCTGTCGAGAATTTCAAAGAACTTTTCGGAACAATTAAAACTTTCTTTTCGTTGCTGCCTCCGCTTGTCCAAAATCAGACGGACAACTAACAGGGGTTGTTACCGTCATTGTGATAATTAGACAGTGGATCATCTTCGTGGAAAACAAAAATTTTCTATGCGAAGTGCAACAAACTGGATTTTCTATCTTCATATGTTCAATAGGTTGAAGATAATATCTCTAATGTTTCCCTGTTGTAAATTAATAATCAAGACCAATTTTTGTAGTCGATTTATACCGGACGTTACAGCGTTACCACGAAAAACTAAAAAAAACCCGTTCGAGTCTGTAGAGAATTTCAAAGAACTTTTCGGAACAATTAAAAGTTTCTTTTCGTTGCTGCCTCCGCTTGTCCAAAATCAGATGGACAACGAACAGGGGTTGTTACCGTCATTGTGATAATTAGATCATCTGGTGTGGATCATCTACGTGGAAAACAAAAATTTTCTATGGGAAATGCAACAAACTGGATTTTCTATCTTAATATGTTCAATAGGTTGAAGATAATGTCTTTAATGTTTTCACTGTTTTAAATTGCACCTATTTATTTTTTTCCACGAATGAAAAATTTATTTCCACAATTTTCTTTGATAATGTTCCCACGGGAAAAGTTGAGATATAAATTTCAAAAGTTATTAGAAAAATCATTTCTCTGAAGGGTATATAGGCGGATAAGATGCTGAATGGTGTCCCCGAACCAAATTGACTTTTGGTCACAGCCTTTGTGGCAAGTTTCAAGTCAGTAACCCCTACTACAAGGGTTAGGTTAGGGTGAGCACTGTTCCATGAATTATGCTCCATTTCTTCCGTTTTGCTCAATAAAATATTACAAAAAAATTCATCAACATTCTACCTAACAGCACACATGACGTCGAATTATTTCAGAATTTTTGGTTGGAAATTCGATTACTAAATTAATACCGAAGCATAAAATTTCCGGTTTCATATTAAAGTTTTCAGAGTGCCACGGTTATATTATTATATTAGTTGCGTCTCGTCGTGATTATTATTGTGTATCATCTCAGATTTTGCAAACAGGTTGAAAAACTAACCTAACACCAAAAATTAAAAAGAAGGCATATTTCATATTTTAGTTTTGAAGACACCAGTTTTTTTAAAAATTCAGTATCGAGATATAGTTGAAGTGATTGTTCTGAATTTTTTGCAGAATTTTTTATAAGACGCATAACAGTTAAAAAAATTAAAAATCAATTTTTCCGTTATTTCTTTACGTTCGTTTCAGTGGAAAATAACAAATGTTGAATGATGTGTTCGCAAGAAATGATAAGAGCAAGTGAAAAACATGAATTTATTCGCCGTCGAGCAATCCATATCTGAATATACGGGACATGCAACTGAAGTGCACAATGCAGTTGCAGTAACTGCAACGCGATAACACGCGACACACCGATAACATATTCTCAAGAATCCGATGCACATTAACATTCGACGAATAACAATGCTTTAACAACACGACACGTAATCCATTTAAATGGCAAGTTTCAGCTCTGAATACGGAAACGTAAACAAAGCCGAACGTGAACGAAGAACACTGCGATACTAGTAACATTTTAACCTATCTGATCGTATCACATTCGAACAAAATGTTCATAAAACATATTTTACTCTAAACAACAAATAAGATTACAACGAACATGAAAAGATATTAATTCTTGAGGTAATATGGATAGTTTCGAATAACCACCGGTCACAAGCAGCTTTCGAATAGAAACCTAACCTACAAGAACCAAGAAGGAGTTACGATGCACGAAGACATTATTTATCGGCTTACCTGCATGCTGTCTGCCGAAATAATTTCTCCGGAAAATCTTCTGGCTAATTCAATGCCCAGACGAGATTTTCCCGTACCCGTTGAACCCAAAATCGCCAAAACAGGCACACGCGACATATCGACGTTCCCGTGATTATTCATTAGTAAAGAGAACTGCGCATGCGCTGGCTTGTTTCCCATGCAGTCCTCTTGCTCTGTTGATTCAACCACGTGGTACCGAGAAGCGGTCGATTTTAAAACGTTACTTCCACCAGGTCAAGTCGCTAGTGAAAAGATCAAAAGAATTTCAGAATAATTAATGTACTATTTTCAAGCGATTAAAGCTATGGAAAGACGAATGAAAGTTTCACATGTTTTCTTTATGGAAATACTAGCTGATCCGACCGACGTTGTCGTGTTCAAATTTCAATTTTGTGTTTGAATCGTGAATTATGGTTGAATTCATACAAAAATCCCATAGATAAAAGTACTTTCATATTTTCCCACATTTCCCTTTTTTCCCGCGCGCGCGCGGGCAACATTTCCAATTTTTCTTTCTCTAAAAACCTTATTCGAACTATTACAAACATTTGTTTCAAGTTGGTGCGCTTACCAACGAGCAGCATTTCATTTTTACTACGTTTTTTCTTTTATTTATTTATTATTAGCTCGGTTTCTTGTCTGTCTGTTCGGTGACAAATTTTGCAACTGATTTTAAACTAACTTTCCGATGAGCTAGAGACTTGAAATTGGAAACATAGTTTAGAACTGGATGATAATGCAATATTTTAAAAAATTTTTTTAAAAAGACTATCCGTTTCGGAGAAATAACAATTAAATATTTAGCGTTACATCCCCCCGCAAAACACTACGTCATCGTTTCGCTACGGCATTGTTTTCGATATGTCGCGGTTGCAATACTGTCTGAAATTTTAAAAAGGGACTAAAAAGTATAAAATAATTTTTCCTAATCGCATACTGATTCCTAACCTCGTACAGACAGTGGTGAAAATTTGTGATTGTAAATTTTGAATTGCTATGAAAATTCTTGTAAGATTTAAAACGAAAAACGTGGGGCGCAAGATGTATCAATTATCTATTTCATGGGCCCCACGATTTCGTTTTAAATCTTACAAACATTTTCATAGTAATTGAAAATTCACAATCACAAATTTTCACCACTAACTATACGAGGTTGGGAATCAGTATGCGACTAGGAAAAGTTACTTTATACTTTTTAGTCCGTTTTTAATTATTTATATAGATTACATTGTTTGAATAATAATTTCGGTTTTCGTGTAGAGATGACATTGCTTCCATTTGTTATTACTTAATCTTATTTTAAATCGCAAAACGTGTGTCTTGACAGCTTACATTTCGGACATCATTATCCCGCGTTGTTATCGTCGCATCAAATATGTAAATTCAACGAAAAAATTGCGTGCTGTTTAAGGAGATGATGTACCATCGGATTACCATTCAAAAATTTTTTTATCAACACTTTGTATGCGGTGCAAATTGTATTTCAAATTTGTAAAAAGTTATGTAACTCAATGTTTTGCTAATAAAAAACAAAAATTCTACTAGCATGGGATCTTCAAGTTGTCTGAAAAGTTGCACGAGATCAGAGTTGTACAGAATTACAATTGAATTACTCCAGAATTATAATTACATCGTAATTCAGTTATATTGTAATTTATAATTCAGATCTTCATTTAATTAAAGTACAATGTAATTCGTAATTGCAATGGAGTACAATTATATTGTAATTTATAATTCAGATTTCATTCAATTAAATTACAATGTAATTCGTAATTGCAATGGAATACAATTATAAAATAAATTGTAATTGAATTATGAAAAAGAAAGTAATAGTAATATTTTAATTGTACATCGTATTTGAATTACACATCTGATTAAAATACTTAGTAATTGAATTACATTGTATTTCAATTAGCACAACTCTGCACGAGATCATAGAACAAAATGTCGTAAAACATATTCTGAATGGTAACTATTTGGCTTTAATTTTTACTTGAGAAAACGAAATGACATGAAATTGTAGATTCACGTGAATATCAGTCACTGTTTGAGCACTGTGTACGATAAAATAAGTCATGTCAAAGAGCATCGGCAAACAAATTATAATTATTAGTGTTCAAGTGCTTATTTAACATAACTGGATTGAAAAAATATCGTGCAATCGATGAATGAAGAATATTGCAATTCGTTGCGATACATATGGCGCCAGCGAAACTACAAAAACTCTAGACTCGGTATTACTATCATTATACACTGCACTGTTGCAACATATCGCAGTGTTAAAGCCTCGAGTATTTCAAACGCAAATCACATTTATGTTGATGAATGCTGTCAACAGTCGCGCGTGCATATAAAATCATATTTCGCAGCGCTGCAAAATCAGCTGATTAGTTCGACTTCAGACGTAGATCTCAGAGGTCCGAACTGCGGTGGAATATGTAGTATTGACGGAAAAAATTCTGAGAAATCGAAAGCACTTTACGCTGTGAAGTTTCGTTGCGCAGTATTAAAACATCGATGACTTTGCAAACGGTATCACGAGTAGATAAAGTTAAATAAAAAGTTTACATTTTAAAACTACGACAACGTTGCTATAATTTTTACATTGTTTGTAGAATTAGAGATCTGTAAAACCAAGTCGTTCAAAGGTCTAATCATTTTCCTGTTCTATTTTAGAGTACCAGAAAGGATAACACATTATCGAATCTATAATAGTCTCAATAAGATTCTGATCTTACTTTTCTAAGTAGGTCGTAATGACATATCGCATGGAGTTTTTTGGCACAGCTGTTTCTTATCTAAGGTTTAGCGAATCTAATTAAATATATATACTAAGAATTTAAATTTTAAAGCTAACCCGACAAGTTTCCGGACACGTGTATTGTTGTTTGCGACACAGAATACATTTCCTAGAGAAAATGTTTGTACAGCTGGCTGTAACTGACTAATTATGCATACATATTAATGATCGCGCGTTAGTTAAGGATGAAGACGCTTTCACACTTGTATCACTAGCGTTTCCAAGCGATAAAATGTAAAATGTGTTAGTACATTGTTACAACATGTTATTGTAAAATGTTGTACATTCTCAAAGTCTACGATCTAATAATCGTTATCGAACTGATTTCTCATGTCAAACATTTCATTGCATAACGTTTATGATGACTGTGACTCGCTGAATGACTGTCCAAGCGCTAGAGCCAATCGACTCTTAGAATTTCACGTGCCCTCCCACAACTGTAGAGGAAAACGGAAGAAATATTCGGTTTCTTTTTTGCCCTGACGAGTGCTGATAAGATAACGTAGCTGGAACGACATAAAAGTTTACTTTAGTTCGCTCTACCTGGTTCAAACGAGATCTCAGATAATATCCATCTGTGCGAATTCACACAGTTGAACAATCGAGATGCTCGGCATTTCATCCGAAAATAAGTGATAACCAGCTCTCCTGATACCCAAGACAGATATCCTCGTAGTACTATCAGTTTCAACACTAATTACCGTGGTTCTTTTAATAGTTGCATCCTGGTTGATAGATTAAAAATTTGGTAACCCAGACCTTTACGGAGATATTCCCTGAAAAAAATATGCCGAAACTTTGTTTAGAATGAACTGGCGCCGTTATGAAACCTTTATCTAGAAAACTGGAGTCGATATCAGTCTCACTGAATGTTGTTCAGTGTGTGTGTACTCTACTTAAACAATCTATAAGAACCCGTCATTTGCATGGTTAACTGGCAACGCGTGACTCGAAGCTATCTTTTAAAACATAATATGAATATTAAACAATGTTGTAGGAATGTAAAATAGATTGGCATGGAACATTTTCATTAGAAGTACTTACCTGCTGAGTTGTGTTGAATTACAATCGAATTACTTCACGAAGTTCAGTCGCATCGTTCGACTAAATTCTAATGTAATTTGTCATTCGAATCTCTTATTTAATTAAACGACAAAATAATTCGTTTTTACAAGTGAAATACAATTACAAAGTATAGTGCAATTATGAATTATAAAGAAAGTAACACTAACTTAATACGAAAGATTGTATTGTATTTGAATTACATTGTATTTTAATTACACTCATGATTCGCGTAAATTGGCAATTAAATTAAGCGAAAGGTACGAATTATTATGTAATGCAATTGCAATGTAATTAAATTAGCACAACTCTGCTTACATGCTTCACTGGGCCACCAAATAGAACGCCCGAGGGAGAGAATATGTCGTCAGAGTTTCATAAATCTAAATTAGTGTTACGTAGCATAGCGTTTGGGATGGTTCGATAGTCTTTAATCTGTCGAGCCTAGATCTCAACCTTTTTTTCCAGTTACGTAATGACTGGTTCCATTCCGCCGTCTCGTCGAACACTCTTCAGCATTTCTGTTTCGGAAACTGGTATCCAACGAGTAATTTTCTTCTTCAAGATGACAGAAGTATGGGATGTTCATTAGTCAATCAGGAAGCGATTGTCTGATCGACTGTATTCTAAAAAATGATCATTATCGAGCTGCACATTTTTGTGGAAACTTGGAAGACACAAAATTTTGAATTGCATCTGTTCATTTTTATCGCAGACGTATACAACATTGGAAGCACAAAAATAGTTTCACGTCATGATTATCAAGCGAGATGATCTATCTTGTTTTTTTAAGCACATATATGCAACAGCATTATTTAACGGTTTACTAAGTAGGTAGAATATCGGACAGATGTATGAAATCGCGCAATGTGTAAAAAAGAATGCTTACAACATAAATTTTAATTAAAGTAATTGACATGAGCCTTCAGGAACGTTCGGACAACCATTCATTAACAAGATAAGGACGTCCTCAAACAACCTGCCGTGCAATGAAGAAGAACTCAGATAATGTTGCCTCAAGTACGAATGATTTTTATTCATATTTTTCTGTGCGAGACTGCACGCTACGATTCTTGGAACACCCTCGAAATCGTAAATAAAACGATTTAGTCTTTGTAGTTCCGAGACAAATAAAAATCGTACTAAATTCTGTAGAACTTTGTGTTCCAGCTTTGTCCAAAAATTTTCAGAAGCTGCAAATGCACAAAGATTCGTATTCTACTTCGGCGAAAATTTCGAATCGATCGTCGCAGAGATTGGTAGGGAAATCAGCAGAGAACGGAAGGAATTGGCGGGTCTGTGCAGCCGGTTACAAGGTTCCAAAGGGTCGGGCCATCAAGTCGATTCCCGCCGCGTGATTTATCAGCAATTTTACACTCGATAAAAGTTTCCCGACAATTTCGTGTTCAGCCGTCTTCGTCGGATCCCCGATTACACGTTGTATTTCGAGGACCCGTTATATATCATTCGGTTTATTGGCCGCGCGGATGCGCGCACGTTGTCTCTGCTTTCCATAATTCTCACATTTAGCCGCCTAATCGCGACTGGCCCCGGTCGAAATACTCTATTCACGCAACTGCACGGAAAGTTTCCACAGGAAGCGTCAACGTCGAATGGTAGAGAAAAAAACGTCCGATGGAACCGTCGGAGAAAGAGGAAAAGCGAAACGAACGGTGTAACGAAAGGAGAGAGAAAGAGAGAGAGAGAGAGGAGAGAACGAGCGTGAAGGAAGAAGGGAAGAGTCAGCGAGGAAGAGAGGTATCGAATTAAAAAGCCGAGTGGCGATCAGAAGAGGAGAAGAGAAAATGAGAATATATATAAATTAAAGGAAAGTATAGATAATATAGTATAAAGAAGGAAGAAGAGAAAGTATCGGAATTGAAGAAGCAGGATGGGAAAAATGTCAGAGAAAATAAAAGGACAAATTGGCAAAAAAAGCGAATGATGGAAAGAAAGAGAGTAGTGGGGTGGGGGTTGCAGATAAGCGAAGTTCGGCAGGAAAAAGGAAGATAGAGAGGGGGGTGAAAGAGCGTATCTGAGCGACAGAATCGTTAGTTTTGGTTGATTCGGGGCATATAACGCCGCAACCATGGTGGCTCTCTCGTTAAATTTCTGCCTTGGCTTACCTTCCCCAGAGCCCGCAGTTTCGGATGCATCCAGCTGGCCATTATCTTACTCTTTATGGCGGCGAATTAATTCAACGAGCGAAATAAAAGCTCGTAAAACCGGTGCCGGTGGTCGATCAGACCGTTAATCGCTACAACATGATACACGATACCAGCGAAATAATACGGACCACTGAAATTTGATTATATCTATTTTTTTCTCTATTCCGCTGTCCATTCGGGACGCCAATTCCATCGGCGACGTCGGCTGTACCTGAAACGTGCCGATAACTCGCGATTTCATGCTGAGACTTTCACTTGTGTGTGAGAAGAGGATTTTTTAAAAAATTATACGGAATGAAATTATTTGACTGCGCATCTTCATGCATTTATAAAGAAATTAGTTAAAAATTCAACAATATTGTGACATTATTGTTAACGTAGCAGAGTCATTTGATGTCAAGTGTTCTTTGTAAAACTCGCTTGGCTACTGGTTCGAGAAAGGGTTGAAGAGAATTAACGAAAATGGTTCAGGTAAATGATAATAGCTTTATTTGTATAATAAGATAATTCGAAATATAAACGTGAAGGAACTGTCTGACCCATTTTCCTGAAAAAAAGCTATGCGCCGCTAACAAAAGAAGAAACCGTAGTATGCGCGTCACTCTTGAATTCGCATCGCCGTTTAAAACTTGATTATTAAAGCCTACCTATCGAGCACGGCTTGTCGTCTTAACCGAAAAAAAGTGTCGTCCCCCACCAACACACCAACGAAAAACAAACGGACCGAGGCGGTCTGTTTATAAACGGCGTCGTCGACAACGAGAACACAAAAGAACGAAACACTTTCTTTCGACGTTGGTGTGCAGATTCGCGGACAACTTCACGTTTGTTTTTAAGTACAACATTTCAATTTCTTCTTATACCCTCGCTTTCTCTCGCTCTGTCACACACCGTTTCCGCACTTCTTGTATATCAACAAACGCTAATCAATTCTCGCAACATTTTTCTCTCTCGCACACGTACACACACGTATTCTCTCATTCTCTCATTCTCACCTATACAAAATCCACCCTTCCGTCCATCTTAGAAAACCGCCGAGGGTTCCGTCTTATGCTTGTAGTAGGCAATTGTAGAGTAAATATAGAGATATAAATATTATTTCTAATAGTATCATTAACTTCTGGTATAAATATTTTCTCATTTATTCGTTTCTATCTATAGTATAATATATTTCGCGCGTACGCAAACGTGCACGTACACGATCGCGCGCGCAACCTGTGTAGGTGCACGGTTGCATTCGCAAATCTGTATTTGTAAAATGTGTTTTCGATTCACCGATGCGCTTCGCTGTAATAGTCTCTTCGTTTCCTTATTAAACGTGCGTCGTGTATGCGTCGAAGTTGCATTATTATCGTGCAGGGATGACTCCATGGGTTTTCCTCCCCCTTGCTTCTATCCCAACATTCATCACTGGATTGCGGATGTTGATGGATTTATGAAAAAGTAGGGGTTGGATGAAATAATATAGTAATATAGGAAAAGTAATATTGTTTATAACATAACAAAGTCATTAGGGGATGAAATCGATTTTCTTTTACTTCTGCTTCTCACGATCAATACAGATACATTTTTATTTTGCATAGAGATCCGTAGTCTATTCATCACATTAGGTTCCACCTATCCACCGAACTCTCTGAAGAGTGCATGAACTTCATCTATCATCCGCGAGATCGGCCAATCGTAAAATATCAACTGTTTCATCTTTAATAATTAATATTAATATTATCGATAATATATTATATTATTGGCTAGCGATTATACGTGTAGCTTCTTCGTGTACGAAAGGTGAGCTACGAATAAAAAGACCTCGAAAGGTTTCGAAATTTACAGGCAATCGGTGCTGGTATCTATTGACCTGCTGGCATAGCTGAAGCTGATGTTGCGGACTTCGATTGCGGATATTCTAAGATTCGATCACGAGTGGTCCGACTATCAACGTCGTCACTAACATGATTCTACACCTAATTAGATAGTTCTGCGCGTCCTGTTACAGTAACACTTTACCTACCGAAAGCCTATTCATAGGATTTTCAATAATTCTGCTGTACCAAAAGAAAGCAGAGAAATATTTAATCTTAAATGAAAGTATCACATGACTAGACTGTGGATCTTTACGCATTTATAGCAAAATTTAGTAGATGAAATTCGGTATTGTTAAGAAATTTTAAAAATTGCAGATGTCAACATTCAATTTAGTTTCTGCGAAGACAATTTTTATTTTGTATAAAGATCCGCAGTCTATAAATGACGTTATCGGAGATGACTTTTTAGTTCACATTGAAAATTGCTGTCACTATTGAAGGTTCCATTGAAAAGTGTTTCGTGACGAACCATAGATTTTTCAAAATTATGCAATAATCACATAATGTGTAAACAACTGCGATTAAAATCGTCTGACAAAAGAGTCCTCCTCCGGGAGGATCTGGCGAGGCGAGATCATCTCGCGACGATGCATCATGTTGTCTGGAGGTCGGCGAGACATTTCGAATGATCGAGGATGCATAATTATCAAAGATCAGGATCAGTCTCTCTCTCTCTCCCTCTCTCTCCGGTGTTCTTTCCGATTTACTTCGTGAAAATGCGAGAATCTATAATCGAGGACCTACCTCTTGAAGAGCATGAGCATCCAAAGTAGCGAATCTTCGTGAACATTTGATCAGTTGCAACAGGAATTACCAACTACCTAGAGCGCTATGCCAGTTGGTACAGAAGTAATGAATGATTGTTCGAAAGTACGAATCGAATCGATCGAGATATAAACCTGATGGGTGCCGTTTCAATTGCAAAAGTATGCGGTTTTGATAAAAATCTAGATTTCAGCGCAAGGATCGACGATCCTGAAAAAGGAGGGCGTGTCCGAGCTAATCGCCCTAATTACGTTGTATCGTAGCATGTATGGCCGATCTGTAGGAAATGAAGTATGCACAAGTGTAAATTGAGTAAGTGTGAATGCAACGCGAGAAGAATCGAATGTGAGGCGTATATCAAATCGGACAAATGAAAATGACAAATATTATAATAAGAGTCAGGACGTGTCAGATTGATTCCATAGAAAATTGTTTCTATTGAACGTTGATTTCCAAGTTACATGTACATTCGAGGAACAACCTTCTGCGGTTGTTACTTCTGTCCGCCATTAGCCTACGTACATAATGCTCTTATACGTATATGCAAGATCGTATAATATAATATATTATATAATATTACATATTAAATATCGTTACGTTAAAGATTACAATTAAAATTGAATAGTAAAACCGTTATTACTTCTAATCCTCAATTATTTCGTAATATTGCTCGATACTTGATAATAGAATAGTAGGTATAGCAGCAAGGCCAGTTGAGTTCGCGCGAGATCCTGGCCCCTCCCTTAAATTAGTTTAGGTAGGTGTGTGGTTTTAGTGGGTACTCTGGGGGAGAGGATCGCCGAGCTTTCTTAGCTTGACGACCCCCTCCTTGAGAGAGCCCCACATAAAAAAAGGTATAGCAGCAAACTCTACGATCATGTTCCCCCCCCCCCCCCCTACCCCGTTAGTGAACTGTTTTCAAAATACATTCGCCCTCTATCGATTCTTTTTGTAAGCGTTTTCTTTCAGAAGCGTGATTTCTTTTCGGAATCTAGGTTTTCTATATTTTACGGTTGTTATACCAGATCGGTGATCGGTGGGGAACGCGGTGATTCTGCAGAAAAAATAAGCCGACAATGCACGATAGAATTTTATTTCACAAAACAAAGGCTCGTATGAAAAAATTGTATTTTTTTATGTAGAACCACCGGTTCGTCGGTTGTGCCACCAGTTTTCGATCACCCTGTATAATAGTTGTGTGCGAAGTCAACGATTGCACCCCAGGCTTAAAACGGTCAACAAGAGGTGTTGGCGAAATGTCTGGCGATCATGTTTGCTCCCCAAGTGGCACTGTTAAGTATACAGATCTGAAAAACACGTATTATACTGTTGCATCTCGATTTTCTAGGATCAAGTTGTCCTCGACAGAGACATGTGCGTAAAAGACGTGAAAGAAGATTTGATTCGAAGCTGAAGTCTCGAATGAAATGAAACACGACATGTCTAGCATGGTTGCTGAGTTTGTGGAGTATGGTGGAATCGTGTCAGCTCCGATATGCATGCCAACTTTACCCCTAATTGAGACGAGGCTTGTGATGGAGCTTGGACCCTGGACGGTGCTTCGATTAACCCGTCCGGCTAGTTTCATTCGAACAAATTCACAGTGGGTGGCGCCGATATGATCTACGCCAAGTGCCGAACGACAGCCTATAACTTTTCTGAACTCACTGCCCTACACGTGCCTCCAACCTTAATCGTGCGATTATCATATGTGCGAGGAGTCGCTTGTGGTCAGATGGAGGTCTTCCGTCTCTGATCGAGCCACCCCTGCGTGTAGCATTTCCGCAATGGACTCCATTGATAGAACTTCCAGAACGCTGATACTGTGTTGCATTGGGTATGAATGTACAAATGTGTGTTGTGAACAATTTGTAACTCGAGATTTATGACACCTTCCCCGCTTAGGTTCTTCCCATATAGGTTCTTCTTCTCATACGAAAACTGTCTAAGTCAATTTATTATGAAAATTTGGTTTTCATCTTCTTTAATTGGGTCTCATGGAAATCACCGACACAAATTTCTCCGACTCCAGATTTAACCGACAAATACTTTGATCGACAACGAGTTTAACCGACAACGATTTTGACAGATAACGAATCTAAAAGCGTTGTCGATCAAAGTTGTTTTCGGTTAAAGGCGTTGTCGGCCAAAGTTATTGTTTGCGAAAACCGAGTCGGGCAAATTTGTATCGATGATTTCCATGGCACCTCTTCAATTTCTACGGTTTCAGGGTAATAGTTCAGCGATAAGTTGTTAGGCAGTGCCACGATATCAGAATTTGAAAACTCCGTGGAAAGCAAAACAGTTTCGCTTCAAATCGTTTTCTTCGTCTTCTGCAAAATTTACGTTTTTCGACTTAAGCAATTTTTATGTGAAGCTAACGATTAGGGAGTTTCAACTTGTAGCTGACGAGTCATACGCGGCACCTTTTCTGCTTAGGTTTATCGATGTACGTACAGTAGAACACGCATACATGGGAAGGCTGGACACGATCTTGACTATTGTCGCGAAAGAACACGACATACTTGAAGACACGTAGGCCAACATTCGATATGGAGAATATTGATGATGAAGGCGATACAAGCGTCGTCGACGATAGCAATCTCGATCAGAATGGTGCTACTATTTCTGAGCCCTCCAGGCGTCTCGAGACGTCAGAGATAGCAACCACAACGCTAAGCAAGATCCAAAACCACGATACGTCCTGTGAAAACGGAATTTCTCGACAGCGAGGAGAGACTGAAAAGATGACGACCCTGCAGAATGGATTCGTAACGGAAGATAGGAAACATTGACGTAAGAATACGATTGTCCGAGAGATCGGAAAGGCTTTCCCTGCACAGTCTTCTGTCGGGCATTTATCATCGGGATGCTGGACTGATGATGATCCATGATCCGGTTTTGGTCATGGATCTTGCTTTTCCCACGTACATGCGAATAGTTGAAAAACTAGTCTAAAAACTTGGATCTATAAAAAACACCTTCTGAGGTACCTTTTAAGGGAACCTTAAGTGTCTCAGCCGAAAGCATCTGTCAATGATGAGGGAAGTAAGGTAACTTGAAATTGAAGTAATTGTTTAGACCGTTGTGCTGTATCTGCTAATCATGATCTACCTGCTGCATTCCAGAATTGCCAGCGATGAAAGATGAGGAGGAGCAAAATAAAAAGTAGGCATGCAAATGTGAGGCGATTAGAAGGCGCCATGGAAGCTGCACCCCGCAGACTTGGGATATTCAATGACGCAGACGCAATTCTTGAGAAGCAGCTGACAACAACAGGGCTGACACAGCAAACCCGGGCTAGACCTCTCATCGCGGTCACAAGAGGCGTTGGAATCATCGCAGGCGTCACGTATTCCCCTAGGTTACTATGTGGAATTTCGCTCCAATCGAAGAAATTTCCAGGACTTATTCCAATAATTCTTAAAAAATTCTACAATATTGTAGAAATGTTCAATTATCAGTTGCAATTGTTAAGAAAAGTGTTAAATTTTCGTGCAGAAGAAATTCTTGTGCGTGTGTGTGTGTTAGAGAAAGCAGAAATGAAATAAAAGATGTGGAAGTATGTGTGTAACGGTAAATAATTGTTTATTTCAAATAAGGTATAAAAAAAATTATATTCTTTTTAATATTTCGATAGATCGATGAAAATGATAAATTTTTCGTATGTAACAATCGTTTCCTAGCTCATACCATTTAACATTTCGTTTCTACGAGATACAATATAAAATTTCTTAAAAATTTCGCGTCGTGGATACATTTTTCGCAAAATACAGCGACAGAGCGTAAGAGGGTGAACCATTCGTACATTCAATGTTTTTGCTCTACCCCGTGTGCCATTACAAAACAGTTATTAATCGTAAAACGACAAAAGCCGCGGAAAACTGAAGGCGCTCGAAAATCATCCTCTCGAAGTGGCGTTCTGCTGAAAAATTGTAGCTCGGACACTTGCCATCAACAAACTTCGATTAAAACTCGAATTTTCAGGTCGGCTGAATTTTCGTGGTTAGGGCAACGCTGACTTGATAAAAATAAAACAGGTGAAAACGAATCGTTCACGAAGGCAGTGTAGCAGCATTTCTACGTAACGTTTATCATGATGTCGCTTAAGGGACTAAGGAAAACAATTATTGGCAGACAAGAGTAATCAGTTTTTTACACGTAAATGTGTCGAGACCATTGATTCTGAAATGTAAAAAATAAAAGAAGTATTCTCTGCCTCGAAACTTGTCAATGTGATCGACGAAAGAGTGTGCAAAATGTACGCATGAGATCGTCATCTAAATGAAAGTAATCGGCAACGATAGAGGGATGATAATCTGACAGAACACAATGTCTCGGAACGCTTTATCAGACTTTTCGTGGGCTTACAATGGAAAAATAAGCAGTAAGGAGATAATGTAATCACTAGACTGCGAACCTTTGATTGGGTGAAAAAAATAAAACATTAATATACTTGAAAAATTTTACAAAAAAAAATTCTGTAACGTTGTTTTTAATGTAACAAAGTTATCGAGAACGTTCCGATTGTGCATAAAGATCCGCAGTCCAGTAATCGCTATTCGATATTGGTAAGACAAACCTTACAAAAACAACGAAAATAAGCTGATTACGTTAATGATGGATAACGCTGATTTAGAAAGAGCGCACTGTAAAAATACATTCCTGACCCCTGGTTTAATCGAAAAAGTAAACGTTTGTTCAATCTGTCGAGGTTCGTCGCTTGAGATTTACAAGTCCCTAAAGTAGTGAGAATATGTGTTTTTCAGACTGTCGAATACAAAGCGCGCGATTGGGGTGATTCCAGGGACATTTTTTCGAACGTCTCCCGACGTGTTTCAAAGCGGAGAGTAGTTTTACCATAGTAACAGTAGCAAGGAAAAACGTTAAAACTTCTAAAGAACAGCGTTGAAAGTCAGGCGAAGGAGGACAGGACGAAAAAGCATCATTTCCAACGTGTCTGCTCTGTCGCCCGCCGACGAGCGTCCTTTTTAATATTTCTTCGTAATCTTTCTTTCTTTTTTTTTTAGTTTTTCGGGAGTCTGGTTTTCTTGTAAAAATAAGAGATTCTATCGGTCTATTTGTATATAATATATAATATATAATATAGTATAACATGAATATCGCAGTTCAAAAACCTGTTATTTTCATTTTTTTTTTCATTACAACTTCCATATCGCGATTGGACACGACCCTTTCTCGCACTCTCCCGCTGCTACCCTCGTCTAAGAGTCATTTTCGTTGTGTGGCTCTGGTTACCTATCGGTCATCCACTTAATTAAGCTCTCTATCGGTCACTCTCGCGTTTCCTTTTACACGGTCTCTTGCACTCTCCTCTCCTCCCTCTTCCCGCCTCAAACTCTCCCACCGAGCTACATCATACAAACGTGTTTTCTCGTTTTTCTTCGTTTTTCATTTCCAGTCGCAACGTCATATAAAAATAAAGGGATAAATAAAAAATATTGTTTTGCTCCGAATAAAAAACCTAATGTTACGATTAAGTATTCTCGTCAAGAATTCTCCGCTCCCCAACCCTTGAAAAAACGGATCCACTACGCATTCCTTAAAGTTGATTTCTCACTTACGGACTAAACTAGCATCAAAGGTCTGGTACAACTGTACACGGTTTCTTATAGCTAACTATATTTATTTATGTACATGTATAAAACTCTCGGTTTCTGAATCTTTCAGTCTCACTTTTCCATCGTTCTCGTATTCTCTCTTTCTCTCTCTCTATCACACACACATACACACACAACTCTCACGCTCTCTTTCGTTATCAATGTTCGCGGTAATTTTTTCTCGCATACCGTGTGTAGTCGTCGTTTTTCCGTGGCATTGTTTACGCGTGCATTGCAAAATCGGGAAAAAACGTGTGATCAATTCTCTCTCTTTCTCTCTCTCTCTCTCTCGCCGGCCACATCGTAAATCGAAAATAAAACAGAACCAAAAAAATTATAGATCTTGCAAAAGAAATCGTTTGTCCGCAATTTGTAATACGGGGGAGGGGGCACGTTCCTCGCGCGCACGCGCGCACGCACACGCAAAAGTTTACAACGAAAAGAAGTGAAGGCCCGCGACGCGAGATTCGCTGAACTTAGCAACAATGAGAAGGGATCACAGAGATCCTTCGGATCCGGATCCACCCTCGAATAGGAAACTAGGGAAAATTACACCAAGAATGTAACAAAACGAAAACAATATATTTTCTGCGTAGACAATAATAAATTCTTTCGAGCGAATCTCGCGCGACGCTTCGAGTCGATTCCGTTAATTATTAACAGTATTATAGTAATTGCCGTGCCCTTTTCTAAACTAAAACTACGTCGACGTGTACACGTCGTTTACAAACGTGCAATCATTTTTATAAATCGCACACAACCCCCCCCCCTTATCAATCATCATCGCACAATCACTCACACTTACGAACGGCGCGTTCTCTCTCTCTCTCTCGCTCTGTCCATACAGTAACTATGATTATTTTTAACGTCTATGTAGCTAACAGGTACATTTGCACTCTTCAAAATCGCTGACAGATCGAGGGAATGCGTTTTTCTCGCAATATTATTATTATCGTTCGCACGACTCTGCGTTTAATACAATTCGCAGTATAATCTTAAAAATTCTAATCGCTTGTATCGTTTCTTTTTTTTTTTAATTTCGCTGTTTTTTCCGCATTATCTTATAGGATTTACGATACATATCTCGAGAATTAGGAATTTTCTCGTGTTTTTGTTGCAAGAGCTTCTTGCCAATGCCCGAAACGATGAACCTGGTCGCCCCGCGTACACGCGCGATGTACCCCTCTTAATCGTGGAAATTACAAAGACGTCTGTACGACCATTAGTAACGTTTACTCTTTTTCACGTACTCTTTTTTTTTAGTATACGTAGCATGCGTATGTATGCACGCGTGTGCTCCCCGGTACATGCATCCTTAACACATAAGAACGGGAACAGAGGGGAAATAATTCTCCGTGTCCCGAAGCCTCAAATAACGCGCACGCAGCAGGTTACCGTTCCCGAACTCGAATTCGCCAAGGTAAAAAACGTCACGCGAACGAACGGCCCGGGCACAGACACGACCAAGACGCAAAAACAATTGGAAACGAAGAGAAACGAAAATCAACAAAATGGAATAGAAGAAAAAAAAAATACGTTCCCACGATCCATCAGCGAGGGTTACTCTTTCTCTGAGCAATTAGTTTTCGAAGAAATGTCTTTGTCGAGAGAAGACCTAGAAATTCCAGTCAATTTTGTAAGGAGAAACAAAATAAAACGAAAATATATATATGTATGTATAAAGATGTAGGAAAAGAGGATCGGACTAAAAGGAAAAACAAAATGATAAGTGACAGGGGAGGAGGGATAGAGGGGAAAAATGCATGCTCGAAAGGGTATCCCTTTGAGCTGTATGTGTCTCTCTGTGTGTATGTGTGTTTTGCGTGTGCTGCGTGTGTTTAGATAAATAAAAGCGAGTCGTAGTTTTCCGACTAATCGATCCTAAATTAATGCTCGACTAAATCCGTAACTATGGGTTCCTCTCTCTCTCAGTCGACCTTCCCTTCCCTCATGATTTGGCACGATATAGAGAACTCACAGATCGGACACGCGAGCAAGCGAAGAAAAAGAAGCGGCTAAACGAATGAAATGATCGATTCATTAGCGCGTGAAGGGAAGTCTAACGTCTTTAAAAAGACGAAATCTATTGCGAGGTATGTATATTATATATAATACAATATATATTTATATACGTATATATATAATATATCGTCGAGTTCCCTTTTCTTTTTAACTTCCCGATTCATAGGGAAGTAACTGTTTTTTTTAATCGACACATCGACTAACGAATCTCTGGTCTTCGTTAAACGCGGAAGAACTTCGAAATCGTGGCCGATATCTCATCATTCTCTTTCTTTCTTTCGTCGATCGGATGGCAAACACGCGCGTTCGCGAGCAGACGCGTGTACCCCGACCGAATTTTCTTGCATTTTTATTTTATCAACGCGGAGAGGAAGAGAAACAAGATTCTGTATATTATCCGTAAACCTATTTCAATTTTTTTCCCTCGAGCGGTTACCTTATGTACATAAATACAGTCGTTGTACGCGAGGATATTCCCGCAAATCTCGGAGACCGAATTCCAGATTAAAAATTAAGGCGTCTCTTATTATCCTGAGTATATGTGAACAATGTTCTCTTCTGCGTTGATAGCTCGACGACGACGACAAACAGCAGCGTCGGTGTTCCGATTTTACGTTTTTTATTCGTCTATAAAATCTTTCTTTCTAGTTTTCGTTATTTTTCTTTCTTTTTCGTTTAACTATTTTCTTCTCGAGTTCACTTAGTCTTTTCGTTTCATTTACTGTGTTATGTTTTCTTTTGTTCTTTAACGTACGCGCTTTTTAGTATTTCCGTGAATAAATGGATTCGCTAGAATTGCGCGCGAGCGTCCGTTTTCTTTTTTTTTAAATATCCTTTAGCTACCGCGAGGTTAACGTATAAAAAATGTGTCAAAAATATAACGGGAGCTACACACCTAGGATCGCGGACGTTTAAGAACGTCGGCCGAAACTCTACTGTGGTTAATATGTGTAAGGCATTTGTGTATCGTTCAGTGCTCGATATCGCTACCAGTGAACCGCTAAGCCGTGTCTCTTTCAAACGAAACTCTATTCGATAATTCATACCGAGCTTTTCGCTAAACTCAGAAATTGTCTTCAACTGTCTCGGACTCCGGACCAGTTCTTTGCAAAAATATGCACTGCCGACCGCGCGTATTGAAACCTTGTTCTCGAAAATAAGGTGATAGACTGCGTATATTTATGCGAATACTTATTAAAAAAAAAGAAAAAAACAGCTAAGGAACAGTACTCCGTTTAAACTCCATCTTCAGCGTCGAAAGCATAAAGCACGCAGTCTAATGGTAGTGACTCAATATTACGTAACCTCTGCTAACTTTCTAACCATTACACTAACAAAAACAAAATTGTATTCAGGTACATGTGGATGCCATTTACTTCCTAAGTCTTGCGGATCTCTGTCACATCAAGATTGGTTATAAACATTCGAGAGACGGTTGAAAAGAACGTTCAATTTAATCGCGTGTATAGCAAGATCGGTTCGATAATATTGAGCACACAGACAGACATTCTCTCTGTATAGTTCGAAAGATATCACCTTCGGTAAAAAAAAAATGATTAAAGCTTCGGTAATATTCGAACAAATCCACTGCAAGCGTGCGAATGCGTGCAAGACGGCAGTGCGTTTCCGGTTGCGAATTGACTGAGACTCCGGAGTCGATAACTTGTCCGATATCGAAACAAAACGGAAGTCGTCGTTCGCTGCAACAATATCCCCCGAAAATAATCCGCTCTCCCGGTCGTCTTTGTTTTCGACTGATTTTCAAGACGGCCGAGAGCTAAACCGACCGATTGAAAAAGAGAGAAAGAACAAATCCGCGACAATGGCTTCGAAAAGCTGCTCGCGGCTAACGAACTTTCTGAACGTGTCTCCGCGATTTAACTCACCCCTCAACCGAACGTATTCACCCTGGAACGTGTTCTGAACTGCATATTATTACGCGCTGCGATTATATATGTACCTATATAAATTTCAAGCACTTGGGTTGCGATTCAGGTTTCGTCATGTCGTCGATTAAGTCTTTAATTAACCTGTACCCGTGTGTGGCAGGCGCGCGCGCGTGTACATGTCACTGTATATGTATGTGTCTGTGTGTGCAATATATTTCTATATATTTATTTAAAGTGTGTCTGTGGGGATAATCGTGGACGCGTTCCTCAACTCGAATCACTAAACACATTTTTCACAGACATTGTTTCCGGAAGCACGTGCACACGTTTTCGATCGCGCCGATTCCCAAGCCCGACGTGCACTCTCGCCTGTTTGCATTTCGTGCGCGTACCACGCCGGTCAATCTGTTCTTTCTTCCCCTGATCCGACTTAACGATCCCTCTTTAATTCTCGCACGGCATTATTCAGCGTACTTCCCTAACGGCCCTCTCTCGGTATCCGTGTACCGATGCGTTAGTTAAGCGATAATGTTTTATACTACTATCTGTAAGTCTCTAGCGTGTGTCGTTTCTGTATATCTATATATGTGTGTATGTATGTGTATTTCACGCGCGTATGTAGTGTCTATCGGTGCGAAAATGTTTGTCTCCCGGAAGGTTCCACCTTCCGTTTTTCTCTATTTCCATTTTCTCTCTCTCTATCTCTCGGTAAACCGTAAAAAGTATGTATATAAACGAATACTGTTACCTACAAATATAATGAACACATTATTTTGCCTTTTCTTTTCGTCGTATTCCCCTTTTTTCGCGCGAGAGCACTGCACTCGCTCGCGTCTATTATTCATCGATAAACAGATTTTCAGTGGTCGGCCGCGACGAACGAATCTCTTCATTTTTTCTTTACATACACGCGTCCGTTTCGTTACAATATACGTAGATACATGTATTGTATGTATATAATATATATATTTATAATAATATAATATATATATAATCCCTATCGTAATATACTCTCTTATCATCATTGATTTTTTTTTATAAATCTTAGTGAATAATCGCGCAGCAATCGTTCACACTCAAACGATTGGTTTGCCCTGATAAAATTATTAAGAATCATCATCATTGTGTGTTAGCAACGAAATGCTAGAAAAAAAACTCGTAACAATAATAATAATAATAATAGTTATAATGGTGATAATAAGAATTATTAATGATAATAATAATAATAATAATAATGTTAAAGTCAATAATTAGTAGCATTATTCTTTTTCCGCGTTCTCTCTCGTCTTTTTCTCGATCGTCTCATTCTCTCTCGCACGCACGCGCGTCTTGGTATATATAATATTTTTTTAATATATATGCATATATGCTTGTATTATTACGTATGCGTGTATGTGTAGATATATACCTATATATGTATACATATATATATATATATATGTATATATATGTGTGTATATATATATAATATGTACATTATTTATATACATTTAAAAGCGTAGCTGAGCCTCTAGCGACCTCGCGCAGAGACATTTTTTCTTCTCTATTGTAAAAACTGCGTTGACGTTTCTCCGTTTCCTTAATTTTTTTCATTATTTCGTTAACTTTACGAGCACCGTGACGAACAAATTAAAAAATAAATCGTAGTGAACTTTTTCCGTGAACGTGTATGTGTGTGTATGTGTGTGTGTGTGTGTGTGCGTGTGTGTGGGCGGAGAGAGGCGCGATCCCCCGAATACCACCCGTGAGCGCGCTAAACCTTCTCGAAACGAACTTTCTAAAAATATCGTTCAATCCCTTTCTAACTTCCGACAACACGCTCCGTCTTATTCCCTCTTGCGAAACGATTTTCGGAATTTCACGGGTTAAGGACCACCTCGCCGACTCCGATGACCTTGTGGGTCAACGTCCCGAACACTTTTGCTCGTAACCACAGCTCGATACAAATATTCGTCAAGGTCTTTTGCAATCTACATCACCGATATTGTTATTCAAGAAACGTGTACCGTGAGATGTACGATTACCATACACTCCACCTAACCCGGACACCCATCCGTGTGTCTCATGCGTGGAGGAAAACTCTGTCGAGTAAGTGAAATTCGTGCAAATAGAAAAACGGTAACACGGAATCGTCCGAGTTAGGTGTCTGCGCATGGAGATTATAAAGAACGTGTTTCTTTATAGAGCTGAACCTTTGATACGACTCTAATGCTCGATCTTCCAATTTCTAATATTACGAATACACTGTGTCCAGTGTAATATACTTCTATTTACTAGAATTAGTCTAATAAAACATAAAATGTTTTAAGCCGAAACCCAGTGGTGGTCACGTATTATAATAGGAAATTCAGGACACAAGCGACACACAAGATTATCGTGTTCGGTGAGGCAGTCTGTAAGCTGGAGAATCACTAGAATTTTCAATAATTAATATAACAAAGCTACCGATCCGTTGCGAAGGATGTTCCAATCGAAATTTCGCCGGTCGCATTCGATATAATTATGGCGAAGGGGAGGGAATGAAACGGACGCTTAAAAAGGCGATGTAAAAGTACCTGGTTATCACGTGTTGTCGTGTTCGTGCAGCGGCGTCGCCGGATTAGAAAGATAAAATAGCTGGAGGAGGAAAGAAGAGAAGACATGAAGAGAACAGACGAATTCGATTCGATAATTGAACTATGTCCCCTTAGCGGGAAACAATCGGGGAAAGGACTACACGCGGAAGTTGGGTTCAAAAGTACGCGAACAAAATTCTGTGTATATGTGTGTCTGCTATAGTGTGTTCCAGTGTGCTGAATGCAAACGATTCGCTATACCTACACGCTCGTGTGACTCATTCGTTCTCACCTACTCGCAAAAATTCTCTCAGGATACAGCCACAACCAGATGCATCGGATCATGTCATTGAAGGCGCTATTATATCGGAACTTTCAGATCGCACAGCGATCATTTTAATCGACCGGCAAATAATTACTATTTAGGGACAACGATTTCACGGGTAAAACAATCCGCGAACTCGATAGCAGATTGGCTAACCCAGTCGGCCGCAGTCAGCTTTAGCTTTGTAGTTTCGCGCGAAATGGCATAATGAAACGCAAAACATCGTAACCTTCGGGCGTCTGAAAACGCGATCGAGGAATCAACAGTTTTTGTCGGTGATCTTGGTGAATTTCGTGTACAGCTGCGAAGACTATATATATATGTATATATAAATTATAGCGTACGGCCGCACATATCGACGATTCGATCGCCAAAACTCACTCGTTAAAGAATTGTCTCCCTTCCCCTTCACCATAATTAACGGCGATTAGAACCGGACAACCTGTCGTGCACCAGCACGACCGACTCTTCCAGTTCTCTCGAAGCATTTCGATATCGAAGAAAATTTTCTCGAGCAACTTCTTCTCCGGTCGTCGCTCGGCCGGTACGAGTTTTGAAAAAAGAATCGACGAAGTTCACATGTGCTTTTCTGCTTTTCTTTCTCAAAAGAACAGATACACCTACAACCGGTTCAGCTGTAAAAAATACGCTCTAAGACCAGCCGGTTGGAAACCGGTGATGCCAACGCTAAAACAAATTCCGATAAACTTTCCGTACGCGCGTATCCCTGTGCATATATGATTTATCATCGCTTCGAACGAGATTCAAGAGAAATGAGAATCGAATGGATCAATGTCGGCACGGTGTCTCTCTTATTGTTCGAGCATCACTCAGGTTCATCCCGAATCATTTCCGACACGTTCCTAGATTTCCAGATCCTTTACAAATAACGCGGGTCACTCTTCTTCTTTGTTTTTTCGATTTTCAAGAAGGAAAGTTAGGAACGAGCGACGCGGTGACCAAAACGACGAGAAACAGTGATTCATTACGTGCTCGTCTCGATCTCAAATACTTTGAATATCGTTTCATTCCCTTGTAATATATTTTCTCGAAAATATATGCGACGTCGTGTTCCCAAGCTGCTCCGGAACCGGTCTTAGTCGATAATCTACGCGATAAGACGACACTGATCGAGGATTCGAATAATAAAAATAGAATTGACTTTATATATTCAACGTGATCCACGCACGTACTTCCTTCCTTCCTCTTTTTCATGTAGTGTGCATTTTACCGCGCGTCCTAACGAAAAAACAAAACCCTCGGGAGAAAAGTTCGAAACGTCTCGTAACAGTGTGTCCCACGCGCGTATCCTCTATGCTAAGAGCTGAACCTAGAGAGTCTTGCGTTCTTACTTAATACCTCCGTGATCCCTATCCCACCCAACCAAACTCGCTCTGTCTCTTCTTACTCCTACTCTCTCTCTCTCTCTTTCTCTCACTCTCTCTCTCTCTCTCTCTCCCTCTCTATCTCGCAGTCTGTCTCGTTTCGAGAGAATCCTTTACAAATATAAATCATCTCAAAAGCTCTGTGTTACGTATCTATGTGTCCTGGGTGTGTACTGTCGGTCTCTTCGATCTTCCCTAATATTTGGCACCAATTCTTTAGTGTATTCTCTGCTCGATGTGTTCGATTGATATTCCGGTTCTTCCTCTTCGCGGTGAACGAAACTCGGCCCCCTGCGTGGTCTCTATCTCTTCTCTATGTTCAAACGGATTTGAACGCGACTCGATGACACCCGTGTCGCCGTCGCCGGACGACGATTTCGCGATATCCGTCTCCGACGATCTTCATCGCGAGATCGCAACTCTCGAAACCGCGATGAAGCCCTTCTTCCGCAGGTTTCCAACGGAAGAGACGGTCTCCCACACGCGCGACATCGAAATCTCTCGTCTCTCCAGAAGTCGAGTGGGATTGTTTCCGATCCTCTTACAAATTAAACTCGAACGTACAGTAATAGGGTATTTTGTGCTCGGCTGAATCTGATACGCGACCAGCCCGAGTCTCTCCTTTAACGCGTCATGGCGAGACTCCTTCGCAGCTGGCTCAGCTTTGCACGGAGCTTCTCCTGCCTCCTTCGTAACTCCGTCACCTTGGACACGGTGATCTGACCGATCTCGTTCAACATATCACAGTACACCGCTGCCTGCCTCAGGATCGCGACTTTCGGCGCCTTCTCCTTCGATTCGACCGCTGGCACCAACACCCGCAGCTCCTCGAACGCGTTCCGCAGTTCTATCCGCCTCTGACGCTCCATGTTATTGTGCAAACTCCTCTTCTCCGTGTCCAGCTCGTCGTCCGACGAACTTCTCGACGCTGTTGGCGGGGCGATTTTCATCGGTGGCGACGGCGTCGGCGACGGCGTCGGCGACGACGTGGTCATACATCGGCTTACCTTGTTTCTCCTCTGGTACGGCCTCTGACGCGCCCGTTTCACTGGTTTGTATTCCGGCTGCGCGGTTCTCTTTCGCGCTGGATTCGATGGCGGTCTACCACGCGGTCTAGGCGCTGGAACCTTTTCTTTGAACGCCGTGTTCACTGTTAGCTGGAAGTGCTGCTGGTCCGCCGGGCTCGGGTACGTTGGCAGCGCTGCGGGTCTGCATGGTTTCTCGAACGTTACCACGTCGATCTCTTCTTCTTCTGTAATCAGCAAAGAACGAACCATTACATTCACGTCCGGCATAGTGCTACATTAAACGTTACGTACTACTGTATTTTACTCATAAATGTCCCAAATTCTCAACTGTAAATGTGTCCCAGATCTATCCCCACTACGACGGGGTATATCCCCTTGAGGGGCCGCGAAACTCGAGAGGCCTCGGACGCCAAAAAATATAAAAGTAATCAAAATTTCGAACTTCTTTATTTTTCATTATTTTTTTATGGGACTTCGATGACCATATTTTTCTGACATTTTTCTGATAAAAATCATACAAAATATGATACAATTCCGTCGATATTTACTTGCGTAATAGACAATTAAAGTTTCGGGCGAAAGTCGCAGTCGCCGACGACTATCCTTCCTTGCGACCAAAACTTTAATTGTCTATTACACAAGTAAATATCATCGGAATTATATCATATTTTGTGTGATTTTTATCAGAAAAATGCCACAAATACGCTCATTGAAGTCCCATAAAAAATAATGAAAAATAAGGAAGTTGGAAATTTTGATTAGCTGTGATTTCATTTCTCGGCGACCGAGGCCTCTCGAGCTCGGCTGTTCTTCTCTATGTTCGACAAAAGTCAAAGAATACTGTCCCTGACACACAAATGTCCCTCGACAGACCCGTGCTGAGGACTTATATGGATAAAATACTGTAGAATGTTCTGACTACGGTTTTT
>CM052327.1:566799-691940 GCA_028455615.1 Lasioglossum zephyrum | reverse complement strand
TACTTGCGTAATAGACAATTAAAGTTTCGGGCGAAAGTCGCAGTCGCCGACGACTATCCTTCCTTGCGACCAAAACTTTAATTGTCTATTACACAAGTAAATATCATCGGAATTATATCATATTTTGTGTGATTTTTATCAGAAAAATGCCACAAATACGCTCATTGAAGTCCCATAAAAAAATAATGAAAAATAAGGAAGTTGGAAATTTTGATTAGCTGTGATTTCATTTCTCGGCGACCGAGGCCTCTCGAGCTCGGCTGTTCTTCTCTATGTTCGACAAAAGTCAAAGAATACTGTCCCTGACACACAAATGTCCCTCGACAGACCCGTGCTGAGGACTTATATGGATAAAATACTGTAGAATGTTCTGACTACGGTTTTTATTACAAATAAAGGGTGAGAGTAATTAAAAGGGAAACTATTTGTCTTTGCATGAAGATCCGCAGTCACATTAGACAGCAAAAGTCAGTGGACTGAGGATCTTTTTGCAAAATATAAATATTCTTCGTGGATTGTGGGAAGTAGTGAAATAAAAATTCATTTAATTTCTTCATGAATGCATAAAATTCCACAGTCTAACCGTCAGCAACTCCAACTGCTAATGCGAAGCTCTTGGAATCCAAGGAGTACGTTCATCGAGACATTATTTTACCGCTGTGTAGTTGGAAAGAATGATGTCTTCCCAAAGATATGTTAAAATTCAAGAAAGTGAGGATGCGATTGCCAACTAAGATGCAAAATGTTCGGCAAGAACTTAACAAGAGATTGGCGAGTGATAACGAGGAATGACTGAGAGCTAACATCGAGACTTCGAACAGAGAAAGCTATGATAATGAAAAAGAGAAATCGTCTTCAAGGGCGTGATGGTGTGCGAAGTGACACGAACGTATTAGAACTGTTATACAATTTAATATGTTTATTTCTGATCGATTAGCTTTCTCTGCGAAGAAACGAATTTCCACAGAGACAATGTATTCGTACACCTTTTATGCAAAAATCAAAATGACTCCTTGAAATCTTCTCCGTTCAACAGAGATCGTTGGCAAACCGTCAGATGAAAAAAAGAAACGAAGCTGTCGGTGTGTGATTTTCGTTGAAAGAGTTAAAATCGTTCCGAGTCTCAGCTCCGCCGAGAGGCTATTAGCAGCCACGGTCGGCCGTAAAACCCTGCTAATTAGTTGGGACGGAACAAGCACGCCTCTGTCTTAACTTTGACGATTCTCTATTCAGGGTGAAGGCCGTCCGCAAACACCGGAAAGATCGTGTCACCGTGCTTCCAGTGATAAAAGGAATTCAGAGAGTCAGAAATAAAAGAGGCGAACAGTTGCGAGCGTGAGCGAGATTACGGATGCCGGATGCTCGGTATCGTTTATCTGAAGATCCCCGTCTGCAGCCGTGATCGCGCGAGGCGAAAGGAGGAAGAGGAAAAAGATTGCACGAGAGGGTATAACTATAATACCGGAATCCTTTGGTTGTCGGTTGACGTAGAGGCGTTTGAAGGGACATTCGATACCGTGGGCGTTTCTGCAAACTGTGTCATCCACCGTGTCTGGCACAATCAGTGGAAATCCGGTTGGTCCAGATTCCTCTCCCTCTCTCACACACACGGATACGGGTCATAACTCTTTTCTCAAGGACAGATTCGAAATACAATCGCTCAATGTCGATGTAACGTGTTTCGCGCCAACAGTCCCCGGACCAATTACATACATCGATCGATCGATGAACTTGATGATCGTGTATCGACTATATTCGCTCACGGGGATTAACTGTACCGGAGACCCCGTAAATTCATCAAACTAATCCCCATGCTACTTCGAGACAATAAAATCGCTACTATTATCATTATCTCGCAACGAGATCGAGCAACACAGGACCTCCATCAACGCGAACTCTCATCGTGACCAGGTTGTTTTATGGATACTCTTAAACAACCCACGAACATTTAATTAAGAAGACGGAACCGCTTATTGTAACATCCGCAATACCAAGATCGCTATCGAACACTTATAAAACAGCTTCCAGTTTCGTTTAAACGTATTCGCTAATTATCTTGTACTATACGCGTAAAGAATATATGTATTGAAAAAAAGAACAAAATAAGTTTTAATATTACATATTAAACTTTGTAAACAGGTGTTGAGAGAACGAGTTCTCAGTATTATTTTCGCCTCGTTCGAAGCGACTCGAATCCACAGTCGACTTCTCGCGCGAACATTTAATTACATCGCCGATATATAGTTTCAGCAAACCGGAATAAATTACACCGAAATGTATTCGCCCGGATTCATTAAATTTATTGGCTCTTATCGGCCGCTTCAACAATTATATACACCTATAAAATCGGCTGGAAAGTTTCTATTTAAATTACAAAAATTCCTAGTCGGATTATCGCGGAAACACGTCACGCCTCGGCGTGCAAAAAAGCTTGGTCCGCCTTCCGGTTTCACTTTGCCCAGTCGCTGCAACCGCAGCGTGAACTTTTAATGAATGCCCGGCAAACTGAGATGCTTCTTTCTCTTTCTTCTATCTCTTTCCATTAACGTTGATTTGCGCGGAATGGACGGGGTGTATATATCGCAGCGAAAACTCGGCGAAACTGTATACAATATTTTATCCATAAATGTCCTACAAGCCTGACCTGTAAATGTCCCAGACCTATCCCCACTACTGCGGGGTGAAATATGACACCTTGCGGGTCGTATATATCGGTGGCCCGCCTAATCAGAATTTCCAACTTCTCTATTTTTCATTATTTTTTCATGGAACTTCGATGACCATATTTGTGACATTTTTCTAATAAAAATCATACCAAATATGATACAATTCCGATGATATTTACTTGTGTAATAGACAATTAAAGTTTCGGGCGCAAGACTCTGCGTCTCTTTCCCATACGCTAACCTTCCTTGCGCCCGGAACTCTAATTGTCTATTACACAAGTAAATATCATCGGAATTGTATCATATTTAGTATGATTTTAATTAGAAAAATTCCACAAATATGCTCATCAAAGTCTCATCAAAAAATAATAAAAAATAAGTAAGATCGAAATTTGGGTTAGCTATGTTTACATTTCTCGGCGACCGAGGCCTCTCGAGCTCGGCTGTCCTTCTCTGCATTTCGGCAAAAGTCAAAGAATACTGTCCCTGGCGCATAAATGTTCCTCGGCAAACCCGTGCTACGGACTTGTATGGATAAAATACTGTATCGTGCGTGTACATTCGAGAGCTCACATGTCAATCTGTCGAAATGAAAATCTGCTCGTGTCCGCGGGGGCGAAAGGCGGCATAACGTTGGCTTGTAATTGATTTAAAGAGAAGGGAATATTAATTGGAGGAGAGTTCGCGCGCGGGCGCACGTGTTTCAGTTGCTTCCATTTAAAGTCGCGCGTAACGGGGCCAAGCGGAAAGAGTCGAGGAACGAGGAAGAACCTGAACGAGAGACACGCCGCATACGTTGCGCATAAGTGTGCGGCAACAAATGCAATCTCCTGCGTGTAACGCCGCCTCTCTTCGCTCCACGTGTTTGATCGCGCGCCGCGGCCGCCGCGGCGACCAGACACACGAATCTTCCCGAAACTGGCTGTGCGCCAGGTCGCCGGTGAACAACTGCGAAAAGGCGCGAAACTTTCTAAAAATAACTAATACCCACCTAACCGACGACGGCGACGCGCTAGCGCTAGCGCTAGAGGAACCAAAAGCCGAAGGCACGAAACCCACTTCCCCTACGGATTTCTATTCTCTTTTTTCCTCCTGGAATAGCGCTGTTTCTAACAGCGGCGACACACGTGCCGACTATTTTCGGTTCCACCTCGATTCATATATTCCGTTTTCCTTTTTCTCGCGTTTCTCTCCACTCTCCTCCGGGTCCTTCTTGATCGGTTTTCCGCGGCGAGGCCGTACACCACGCTCAGGAAGGAAGTGTCTCGTATTTCATGCTATGCAATGTATGTCCTCTAGGCAGCTACCGATCCCAGAAACCCGCTGGCGTAAGAACTCTCTCGGTACCATCGAATGCTTAATTGGACACGGTTCACCGATATATCGGAGAGAAAAAAAATGCAACAGCCGCGAATCGTAACGAGAACGCGGAAGCCGATAACGTGGCCGTGATCGAGTGCTCGTTCTATGATAAGCTCGGTGAATAATAATTGAGATGAAGGAGTGCAAGCGAGCTGTTATTTTTCGTGCAAAAATTGGCACGACCCGACCCGAAAGAAAGCGAGAGAGTATGTGCCATCAGGAATCTCCGTCGCGGTTAGATCAAGGTGGCCGCGACAGAGGTCGCCGGCCCAACGTGATCACACGGCATGTATGGCACAACTGGCGGCGCGCGGCAAATGGAAAGTTTCAAGCGGCACCTCTGAAGAAAGGAGAGCCGACGAAATGCTATATTATAGTCGATACCGACAAAAAAGTGTCCGCTGGATCGTTGCGAACCGCTGGCGCACTGACTCATCGGATCAGATCAATCCTCTTTAGAATGCCGATCTTCATTTTCAGCAATCGTTTATAATTGTTCGACTGTAGATCTTTGTTGTCGCGTTCGCTAAGAACACATGTCACGGTACATTAACATCTCGAGTTTATAACGCTAATGCTAATTAGACTAAGGTTGAAGGTACCGTTCGCTCGACTATCTGAAAAGTAGCGAGTCTCTCGGTGTCATGGACCTCACTGTCAAAAGCGAGGGTTTCGAAGGTTTCGAATGGACCTAAATCGAGAAATGGAACCGCGTCAGGAAAACCGCCACGAAAAAAGAAAGGGTGATATTTACGAGAGGGGAGTCGAGGGGTAGCGCGAATCTCACGGCAGCACGTGCAATCGTGTAAGAACGACCTTGGGGGTCAGTGCTCTCCGTGTAAGCAGGCCATAGTACTACGTCGACGCGAATCGATCGACTCTCCTCTCTCGTCGGAATAGGCGACCGCGAGACAAGGCAGTCGAGAAGAGAGGGGGCAAAAGTTTTCATGATATCGAACGCTCTCGCTTCGCCCCCAGACACGTTCCGAACTGGGGGAAAGGAGACCTTTGTTGGATGAGAGTCCCGCCATTTTTTCTCCCCCAAACGAATCCTATCCTGCCTGATTGCACGGTCCGATTTCTGTTCCTGACAGGAAGGTCCTCTCTGTCCTCGATTGATGTTTCTAGGCAACTGCTCTTATCGTAGACCACACGCTATTCTAATTATCAGACTGCTGATAAGAGAGAAAATAAGTTCTTGTTTTTTCTATTTTACTCGCGGAAGAGAAAGATGAAATTCAGCGAGAGAATCTCTCGGTTAGCAAAAATGTATAGACGAAATAAGTATTTTTTTTATTTGTCGATCGTGTGTTTAAACAAAATTGATGTTTTCGGCGCACCTATCAATTTAATCGAAATGTTTGCTATCTTTTATTAATCGAATTTCTAATGTTACTCTAAATTACCATGACAACGTGGTATACAGACAGTCAAATGTGGTTAGGATTTGACTTTTCAAGGTTTGAAATAACCGCCGAATATCGATTGATAACTTGATTCATGACTTCAGAGAGTGTCACAGTTTCTCTCAATATCTTACAAGTGAGACACGAACACAGCACGTTATTTCAATAAGCAAGTAAGTTGAGATATTTCAAAAATTGTTTTTAGCATGTTCTCTCATCAACAAAATATTACTTTTTGCGTTGTTTTAATAATTGACAGATGCAATCATTATTTTCTTGAAAAGGGTCTAAACAAAACAAAGACCGAAACGTCGAAATATATAAATATATTGCGAAATTGCAGAAACATCAACTGTGACTAAATAAGTACTTGTAGCCTGCAATTCGTTTGGAATTATAACTGCATTTACTCTCACTCTCTTAAAAGTGTTTTGCAACGCACGCAACAGATATTTTACCATGGGTCAGACCCCGGATGAGGGTAAGACACAGAGCAAGCTGGAACTCCGCATGTAATCCGGTTCGCCGTAGAAGTGAACGTATTGTTAGATATTACGATCCCGCGGATAGATAAATGGCAAACGAGTATCGATTCGGAAACTGGGTTTGAACGGACAGAAATGACGAAAGTCAGTTTGGCAGAATTTAGAGAGAGTCGAACCGCGCGGCGAGAGGTACGTTCCGGTTACGAGAACAATAATTATCGTCGCCGCCGTCGCGATAAAAAGAAAGGGAACAATACGGGTTACGTTGCTACGAGATACTTGGTAATCAAGTCGTACCGCTGGGAAGGGCGTGAAAATTCCATTACGCTCGATAGGCGGTGGGGAAAGTTAGATAGCTTTCGCGCGGTGAACAAACGACGTTACTGGCAACACGCGTTCTCGCTGTGCACTTCGCGATTCAGCTCGCGCGATCGTGATATCAGCGGGTTGCAGTCATCGACGCAACTTAGAGGAAAAAAGATTGCCGGAGGAAAATGCCAAGTGTGCCCCGCGTGTTGCTGTGCTCGATACGCTCAGGATATACTCGAACTGTGTGCTAAGCGACGGCCGATATGTAGGTCTCCAGACGGCTCGATGATGCGTGCTCGTCAGATAACGGGTCGGACACACGCGAAAAATCCCCGAGCAAAAGCTCAGCGAGAAATTCGCGCGTGGTCTCATCACCCGAGTAACCCGCGTGAACTCTGCGCGCTCGAGTATTGCGCTAAATAGCCATTCATGGATTATCGGACCACGTGTCCCTCCTCTTTCAAAGAAGATACCGAGAGAGCCAACTTACAAGTCTGGATATATGTACAACGTGACGTGACGTCAATGAAAACCGCCGTTCGCCTCCTTCTAAACACAGAAAATCTGGGAGTGATAATAACGGTTCAAAGTAACAGTTGAGATCTATCTCGCTCTTACGGCTCTATCGAAGTCGCGCCGAATTAATGATGGAATTACGATTGTGTCGGGCACGACGATTATTTTCGTGGAATTTCTAGCCGACCCAGTCTCTCAACGGTTTAAAGTGTACCTCGGTACGACACAATCCCTTTAAGTAAGCCACATATGCGAACGTGACAGCACGTTTCTCTTCCTGGTCACTCTCGATGTACATCCGTATATAAGGCGAAGCCATAAATCTCGTCGTGTTCAAGACTCTTGACGCTTCGTACTAACGGGCGACTCATCCAATCCAGTTACGAAAGTGAGCGCCCGCACGATGTGCAAAATGCGCTCGTGCCCGCTCGAAAGTCACGGAAGAACGCGTGCCCCCGCCGCTCGCGCGCGAAATCATCGCGGACACCATCGGCGGAAGAGAGCCGTCGCACCGATCCGCGCGAACCTATCCGACCGCTTCTGCGATTTTTGCACGGCCGCGAAACCGCCGAACCAAGTTTTTACACGTCCCGCTTATATCGCTTTCTCGATATCCATTTAGCCAGTAAGTGCTCGAGAGCTTGGCATCATCTCGGCCGCGCGATCTTACCAAAGATGATGGAGCTATCCATCTAGCTTGGTCCCTTCTTCGGCAAGAGGAATGCATGTAGGACTAGTCGTCGATAGAATAACACGTCCGCGTAAACACAAACAATTTAACATTTAATTTTAAATACTACAATTAATCAAATTGCATCGTTTAAACGTCCGTCTTAGATCAAACACGTACTTTTTCAAACGTCATACCAGAATAGAAATTAGTTTATGATATCGGCGCACAGGTTCGATCAAAAAATCAAAACAAAGCAATTTTGCACTGGTTCTGGTTCTTTCCCAACGCTCACAGGGTTCAATCTAATTCTTAATATCATGGAGTACAGTGACGTACATAAACGTTGATAATTTACACATAGCAAGTACAGTGATAAATTATTTTTTAGTTATTATTGATTTCTAATAAATAATTAAGAGATAACTAATTTAATAGATAACTAATTAACTAATTTCTATTAATTCGTACGATCGAAAAAACGGAATATTTGTCATACCAGAACAATAATAATAAATCGCATATTAAAAATCTAAAGAACACTCACAATCGATAATCATAATAAGAAATATCGAATCGTCGGGTCGTTACAGTTACTAGCGAAGCGATATTCGACGGAATTCTCGCCGCTCGGAGACGAATTCTCCCCACAGTTCGATCTTTTTCTCTTTCTTGTTCGAACCCTTGTTTTTAGGGGAGCGAGAAAATCAGCTTCGTTGCTGTTTGCCAGCAGCGTGCGCCGGTGACGCGACGGTCTAGAATGGTAGCAACCCCTGATCTAAAGGTTACAGGATTAACAACTCGAGCCACCCACGCCCAGTTTTCCTAGCTATCGGCGACTGGACTCTGTTCTGTTAGAGGGTCGCTAGGCAAAAATCACGGGCCATAACGCGTTCCTATCCGACGGCGAAGTCCAATTACGCGTCTCGGGTACTGTGTATCCGTCGCGTGTTCGCGTGAGTACACGGATGCACTTGGAAAGCATGCCGCGAGATACTACCTTGGATAACAACCTACGCGAGATACGAAATACGGCGGACGTATCTGGGGGATAGTAGCCAGGAAACGACCCGGTGACCAGACACCATTAAGCTCGGCCCACTCGTCGAGATCTGCCCACGGAACGGGATGCACCGCGTCATCGGCGTTGAATCGTCACATCGAATTCACCGATGGCACCGTGGATGGCGCTGTTACCGAGACGAACGTGAAAACCCATCTATCTCTCTCTCGCTCTCTCTCTCTCTTTCTTCCTCTCCTCCATCCGTGTTTTCTCTGCTCAATTGACTCACAGAGAAAATGCCAGTCGCTCGCCGGTTCTTGCCTCCGTCTCTCTCTTCCTTCTCTTTCCTTTCTCTTCCTTTCTCCCTCTCACTTCCACCGTCTACCCTGAGCTATGTCTTTCCTTCTTCTTCTGGTTCGATCAACGCCAAGGAGCAGGCGAGAGAGCTGCGGCTGGCATGCCGCCTCGGGAGAACGAAATGCAATAAGAAGGAAAGGACGACGGGCTGCCGCTCTGATCGAGGAAAGGAAGGAGTGCCTGCTGCTGCCCGACGGGACTACGGTGCGCGGGAGGAACGTGAAAGAGCACTTGTGAAGAATTGTTCGTGTGCACACGTGCCGTTGTGTTCGTGTGCTACTATCCCTCTCCCGCGCGCGATCCCCCTTCCCCCAATTTCGAGACACTAATTAGCCGATGCGAGATTCGTTCCTGGTTCTTTTCCAGGATCTATCGATCATCGGAATGCTCCTTTCTAAAGGTGTACGACTTCATTTCGACGCTGAAGAACAGTTTTCGTCTTCTCGCGGGGAAAGTTCGATGTTCAATCGGTATTGAACGATTCAGCGGCAGACCGAAAAATTCTTGCGCCGAACGTGACACTCGGAGAGTGGGATTTTAATCGATTGCGATGAAATCTACGAACACGTGAAATTATTGAATGTGTAGAATAACGTAGTAACGGTTATAAACTTTGGTTTACGTTAAAGCAAGTTTCATTGAGTTCCTAGAACCTTTTAATTATCCGACAGGTTCGAATCATGACCTTTTCGAAATCGACTGCTGTCACGGTGAAAAAAATCCTCGAAGGTGGAAGAAAAAGGTACGTGGAGAAAAAAAGGTAAAGGGAAAAAATCGACGAGCGACACGTAGAAAAAAGGTTCCCTTCGGAGCGGCCGATGCCGGTCCACATTCCCAAATCAGGTTCTGCCAGTTTGACATTTCGACGTCCGACCTCCTAATTCTTGGTGCAAGAGTCAAGGCATCCTGGTTCGTCGACCAGGTATTTTACACGCGCGACTCGTCGATAAACGTTTAAACAAAAGAGCCGGGATATATCTCGTTAAAAATCGTCCGGACAATCTCCGAAGGATATTAAAAATTGCGGCACCGGAATTTCGAACTTGTTTGAAAAAGAAATGGGTGAGATCATCGATTGGGAAGAAGAAAGAGAAATAATAAACGTCTCGATGCGAATGACCTAACAACACGATGCTTATCAGCAGACTCTCCCACGCAGTTGAGCTTAATGAATGAATGAATGGGTTGCGTCACAGGCAGAGATGCGCTTATACGTACTGCGGAGGTCCTGCGTAAAAATAGGCGCCCACTTGCTCCCGAAGGAAAGGCAATAATTATAGACGGAGGCCGATAAGAGTGCCGCCGACCCACTGGCGAGAGAACGTAACGAGGAAAAGAGAAAGACCGAGAAAACGGTCTATCGCAGAGCCTTATACTTACGTAGAATGCTAACTAATACCTTCGAGAGATGCCAAGCCCACCTGCGTGCTGAGCCGATACGACGAAACTGAATTGTTTTGCAATAACCAGAAGGACCCCGTTACACGTACGCGGGCGAAACGCTGTTCGCGGTACTATTAGAATGCAACCCGTGTCAGTCACCCGCTTATTTAATAATAGGACACTGGCCCGGGCCGAATAAAAAGAGGACATTCGGAAGAAATGTCTCGGACCGTACACGTGACAGTATATCTGTCTATCAAACATGCACAGCAGGAGAGCGTATTTAGAGCGTCATTGCGAGCTGGCGACATTTTCCTTTCAATTCCCAAAGTGAAAATAGTTCTAGGAACCGGATGACCACGCTTCTGCTTTTCTAGTCTCGCTTTCGCCGATTCGCTCAAGTCGAAACGCATATTCGGCCGGTTGCCCATATCTGCTGCACCCACTGAATTCCAGAATGAAGCGAGGCAGCCCACCAGACCAGGCGAACCGACGACGATGCGTACATTTTTATGAGCATCATAGCCGGCCGCGTTCCAACGTACACGGATTTTCCTGGAAGGTTCGAACCCGGAGAATCAGCATGACGAATAGAACGAACGAAATTCACGCCTTGTCTCCCCCCTCTTCCATCGATGGAAAAAGAACCTGGGCGGGGTTGGTTGCGTGCGAATACCGCGAAATAAAAAAAGATCCAGACGTAAGACGAGCCCCGGTGTATCTTCGTTGGATGCATCGGGGATCAGGGTCGTATGAACGCGTCCTCATACCTCGTCGTGACAAGAGAGCCGCGGTAAAATCCTAGGAAAATAGGTGCCGATGAAACATCGTTAACCTTCCGATCAGCGGAGACTAGGCTAAGAGAAAAAAGTTAAATGTCAGCGACAAACCGGGAGCTGTTATCGGATCTCGGAATCGAACCGTGAATTTCTTCGGCTCGAATAATATGTAAATTTAATGATCGGAGAAATTCCACGAACGACCGCTCAATTACGAAATCGGCTGTTTGAAAAGGAGCAAAAAAGTAAAAGAATTATCGCAGCCGCGTATGTTACTTCCCATCGTCTGAACGCGTAAGTGGGACTTCGCTCGGCCTTCGTCGCTGCGTTACAGGGACGATGAAGATTTCTGTCGGCTTTGATAGAGACCGACCGGTTGATTTCTAACGCGACGCTGCGCAGACTCCTTTCACAGGACCGCAGTTTCCGCGTTCGCTGCGTCACCAATTAATTATAACCGCACCGAGGATTTTACCCGGCGAGCAATTACCGTGTCGGAACGCAAACCGCATTCGTCCGATCGTTCTCCGGAAACACAATCATTCTTTCCGTACCGGGAATCCCTCGACGCTTGCCGTCCGCATTAACGCCGTGCACTCATAGGCGTTTACGTAATTAAAGGCGCTAAGCAACACACTGCAGTTGGCGCCACACTTGACGCATACGTGTACAGATAACATCGTTCGATCAAACGGTGTAACGCGAGGCGCCGTGAACCGCGGAAAAATTAAGCGACCCAGGTCTATTATCATTGCTGTCACGTGCGCCCGGCTCTGTCACGTGCGGTGTTGACAGAAAAAAAAACAAATTGTTGCAAGAAAACGAAACACATTTTCCGCATACATTACGCAAATGCCGATGCTTCGCGGCGATGACGGCAAGCTGAACCCTGGACAAGACACAGCGCAATGTTATTTATCTGTGAAACTGTCGAGCACTAGCTAGTGACTGGCGTGAGTCAGTTTATGATAATAACAAACGTATTCCTTATACTTTATATAGTTATATAAATTTTAAAGTAAAAATTTAGTAAATTTCTAGGTGATTATTATAATATATGTAAAATTTAATAGGAAATTTCATTTGAGTAATTTATTAAGAAATATAAAATATGAGGAGAATTTTATATAGCTATAATAAATTTTAAAATAAAAATTAAGTAAATTTGTAGGTATATATTATAATTTATGTAAAATTTAATAGAAAAATCTATTTGAGTGAATTTATTAAGTAATACAAACGAGCAGAAAAATGTTAAGAATTTGCTTTTGAAAGAATTTCAATGGATACGGATTAAAGATTGTTTTGAGAGAAGATATTATTGTTGATTGCGGTACGCGGTGGAATTTCATGAATCGGTACGCGACTTTTAATGCAGAACGAGGATGCCGAGGGGGCACTGTGCCTGTGTAATACGGTACTGAATATCCCTCACCACGGCGAGCGCGACTGTGGCGCGAATGGCAAAAAGGCTTAACCGCATTCCGGCGACCATTTAAACCGCCGCGGCGGGGTCCCACGCTTGACCGCAAGCAGCGACCGACCGGCCGGCCGGCTATCGATTGACGTCACTTGGTACCGCGTGACCTTCGTGTTCCCGCGCGACTACCTGCGCATGCTCCGACGATCATGCCTCGCGGTGCACCTGTACACGCTTCGAAATCTTCATTCTAGTTTTCCGCGAATAATCTATGAAAATACAAATTAATATAGAAATTAAAACAATTACGACGCATCATTTTTACTTGGCACCATCTGCACTCTAGAAAGTGTTTAATCGAATTCATTGCTAGATCTAACGGACCATAACTTCGAATTACCAAATAGAAGGGGAATGGTGCATTATTCGTGAGGTTTCCTCGTCTTCGGAATTCGAAAGGTGTTCGATGTACGCCTGAGGACAGTGTTAAGTCATCCGATGCGATGAATACCGGAACGTTAACTAATTATTAACGCGTTTAACAAGGACCACGATTTTTTCGTGGTTTCACTGACCCGTCCGACGACTGGAAGAAGTATTCTATTTGCAAGTTGTGTCCCTGGCAATTACCAATTACGACCGGTGACACGACGACAACACGAAGGCCGAATTCGTGGTGTGTCCGGTCGCACAGTAACGTCTTCTTCGTCCATTAAGTTTGGACGATCAGGAAACGGCACACTTTATAAGACCCTATCGGCGTTCCCGCTCGAGAGTTCTCACACCGTCTTGTCACACGAGCGGTTCTCGACTCACTGACGAAACTTATCTCTGTCGGTCATCAGTTACAATCAATTAAAGTACTCGATTTAATTGTGATTGGTATAATTAAACAGATAAAGCTTGGGAACAGTCTCATCCTGAATGCACACGAGTCGCGTGCACACGGTGTACCGTCGTGACGTCGAACAGGGAACAGGAGATCATTTTCAATAGTCGAAGAGTTTTCTCTTTACGTTGTAGAGAGGCCGGATCGATACGAGCGCAACATTGTGCAGAAAAATAGGCCAGCAATGTCGTTCGATTTGATGTATAATCGGACGAGAGCTGGCGTAAATGTTTGGTCACGTGCAGGTCAATGCAAGCACAACGCACGTGTGTGCACCGTTCGCTGTTGCACTACTCTTTCCTGGTCATGCTCTCCTATCATACGAACAGACCGCGCGCGCGCATACACACGCCACTCGGCGATAGTCGTTTAACTGCAATGTTGCGCGCGTGTATGTGCCTAGTATCTAGTATCTACAGACCGTAGGATGTCGCCATGTGGCGCAACATATTTTCAGGTGGCGAACGGCACAATTTTCTCCCCGACTAGACACGCTAGAGCGTACGGGTCGAGCGAATTATGCGAGTCGCGCCAAACCACCTCTCCCGGAATCACTATAGTTAGACCCAGTGAACAAGACACGTGACGGAAGAACTGTGTGCTCGGCTACGGGGAAGATACGTCACGTGCCCTGAAAATGCTCGCGAACTTCTCGAATCCCAATCGCGAAGCCTCCGGAGGACGCAACGTAACTCAAGGAATTCCTGCGACGCACGCAACGGATTTTTCTGCGCTCGTTGCTAAATAGTTGCTGCGTTCCCCGCTTGTACAACATGCCGCGATATAATGACGTTGACATTGTGCATTTTGTACCGGGTCCTTCTCGGTGCTCGCGAGACAAATTGGTCGAGCCAATTACCGTTGCCCGTCACCGAACAACCCGCGGTAATTAGCTAATTATTTTATCATAGTGTAACTATAAATATTCCTATACAAATTCGAAAGGCGAAAATGATTGTTTTTTTTTTATTGAAAGAATACGTGAAGAAATATATACGAAACGGTATTCGAAAAACGATTACGAACACGTTTGTGGCTGGCAATAATTTGTATTGTTTTACGCGCAAACGTTTGCTCAACCTCGACACGCATTTGATATATGAAGCTTTTTAACGGCTGCTATCGATGCAATAATAATCTATCAAGCCCGTCTCTTCTTCGATGGCAATCATTCTTCTCATTGAAAGCAAACGAACGTCGCGCACACAGCAATTAAATTACATTTACGGTCTACGTCTAGTATGTGTGACGCGCCATGTCCTTGGTAACATTAAGTCAAAGAACGTCTGTCCGAGGGAATCGATTGTATCTGCGGGAAACGACTTGGAAATATTTCAGAAATACGACACCGAGGACTCGGATGACGCTGTGTTGCTGTTCGGTATTAAGTGGAGACTTCGAGTGCCCGTCTCGTTAAGGATACGTATGCTAACAAATAAAGAATACGCCCCTTTGTCCCCGGAACAAAAAAACAAAAGCTCGAAAAATGTGAGAATCGTGCAAATCGAAAAATCCGGGAGCCTCTCTTTGTCTCCGTGCTTGCACAGAAACCCTGGTTAAAAAAAGCGAAAGGTGTAACATTTTCTTGTCTACGGCACTCACACACCGGTCGCGCTAAAACGATGCTCACCGAATCAGCAATAACGGCCGCAAAGCCGTTATTGTTTGTGCAATCTATGCATCCGTTACGCAAAGCGACGAGTCGATTCCAAGGCAAAAAAATTCTCACGGTTCTCTTTTCTCCCCGGAAAAACGCCACTGACCCGAGGACGTTAGTGTACCGACCTCCGAACTTGTTTAAAACGAGTTCTACACGATTGTGTTTGTATTCAGCCGTTCCTTAGCCGGTGACGAATAACCAACCGCGATTAGCATACTTATGCGGGTACCCAAATTCGGCGAAGTGCACACCGGAGTGCCGTGGCCGCCGTCAATTGCACTCGATTAAGAGGGATCCTTAGTTCGACCTTGCTGCCTCCGTTAGGAGGGTACAAAAGAATGAGGCGAATAAATGCTCTTGACGCTCTAAAGGGTGTGAGATAAAATGTTTTCTCGGCCCGAGGTGCACGAACGTCTAGCTTCTCTGCGTCGAATCGACCCTGAAAATCCGACCTACGCCACTTCCGACATTTATCAGCGAATTAGCTGCTTGGATCGAATTTACAGTATTTTATCCATATAAGTCCGCAGCTCGAGAGGCCTCAGGCGCCGACAATGTAAACATAGCTAATCCAAATTTCCAACTTCTTTATTTTCCATTTTTTTTTATGGGACTTCGATGACTATATTTGTGGCATTTTTCTAATTTAAATTTATTGATATAATGACAAAACAATTTAATACTCCGCCACAATGGTCCTATTGTTCTTAAATGTAGATATTGAAGGTCAGATGTTTATTTCTTAAGCCAGGACTCTTAGACCCAAAAGATATATCAGTAATACAACACCCAAAGGCCATGTGGTAAAACTCAGATAAAGCTAAGGGCCGTCAGCCCAAACTAACCTGGGTTTTCCTTCTACCCGTGGCAGTAAAACAGTCGGTCGATCGTGAAGAGGCTAAGAGGACACTTGCAAGAGTATATCTCAATAAACGCGTTTTATTTAAGTTCCTAGATCCTGCTTCCCTAAAAACCAATAAAATTATACCAAACATGAAATAATCCTGATATTTATTTGTGTAATAAACAATTAATTGTTGGCGCGCGAGGAAGAAAAAGATGCAGAGTGTCGCAATCGCCGGCACATTTCGAAGTCTCGCCGGCGATTGTCCTTCCTTGTACACGAAATTTGAATTGTCTATTAGACAAGTAAATATCATCGGAATTATATATTTGGTATTATTTTTATTAGAAAAATGCCACGAATATGGTCATCGAAGTTCCATAAAAAAATAATGGAAAATAAAAAAGTTGGAAATTCCGATTTGGATGTCATATTTCTCAGCGACCCCCTCAAGGGGTAGACCCGGCAGTAGTGGGGATAGATCTGGGACATTTACAGATGAGACTTTTGGGACATTTATGGATAAAAGACTGTATATATAAAAATATGAACGTTAAAAAAACAGTGATAGTTTCTAACGGGAAGCTTCAGTCTCGGATACATTTACGAAGAAATAGGTGCAAGATATGTTCGGATTGCTCGTAGCTACTTCGGAGACAGCCCGTGTAACAATGGGTAAGAAAGTCTACGGGGCAACTGAATGAAATTACACGCGCATGAAGACGAGGCGAATCGAACGGGTCCCGCTGTAATGCCGGGGCAAAGTATATGGCACGGGAGTAATATACAATAAATCATGACTCACCGGAATCGGAGGGTGTCTGTACGCCAAGGTGTTCCAGATTCTTGCCAATAGGCTGATTGAGGTGATAGCAGTGATCGCTGTGGGTATTCCTGACATTGATTTCCTTGTGCACTTGACACTGACCTTTATCCTCCTCTTTCCTCCTGTCGTGGAACCTGACCAGCTGACCGGTGACCTCGCTCACTGGCACAGCCTTGGTAACCGCCTCTGACATGCACTCGGACAGTTTCTCGTGTATATTGATCTGATCGTGCCTGAAGAAAGGTACCTCGTCCTCGGTCTCGGTGTCGGAGGTACCCGAAGTCTGCGGTGTGTCGGGTCTCGTTGAATCGCCGTCGCTCTCCAAGCTTTTCGCGCGACACTGTTGCTGCTGTTGCTGCTGCTGTTGCATCGACATTGTCGTCGCCAACACAGTGCTCGCTCGGGATATCAATAAACTACGTCCCGCCGGTATTCTCTTCTGTATCTGCGAGTCCTTCTTCGCCGGTAACGTCCTATTGTGTTCTTTGCTGATGCACAGACCTGCCCACATGCAATCGTGGTGACGTATCTCCCGCGATTCCAGACAGGTCATCTTGTCGTACGCGACATCCGGCAGAACACCGTCGTCGTACGTCCGCTCGTGATACATGTCCAAGTATTGTGCGTCCACCACTCGGTCCAGCGGGAAGTCCAGGTCGAACTTCTTCCATATGTCGTCGGACACCACCGTCGCGGTGTCCAAGGGCTCGTCTAGCAGGCCCAAGTCAGAGCAATCCCAAACCGGCACCGGCATCTCGCCTGAAACCACGCCGCAAACAATTAGATCGGATAATTTGCCGGTTATCGTTCATCTAGTATATTTACTTCCTAGTCCAAGAAATATCGAATAAGAAAACGTCGAGAGTGGGCAAGCGTGCGGCTCGACAGCGCGACTCGTACTGCTGTCCAGGATTAGGATAAAACCCAGAGTACCTAAGGGTGCAGGTAACGAATACGACTAGAGTTTACCCAAGCGACCATTCTTCCAGTGACACTCACAGTGTCATACAGGGTGTCTGAAAATTCCTTCAACACCCGGAAATTGGAGAGTCTTGAGATCATTTGAAGCAACATTTTCTTTTGCAAAAATAAGATCTTATTAACGAAAAATACGGACCAATCAGAGCGCGACCTAGACGCATGTTGGCACAGTCGGCCAATTGACAGTTGGCGTGCCGGACCGACTATGTTAAGAAGCGTCTAAGTCGCGCTCTGATTGGTCTGTGGTTTTCGTTAAAAACTCTTTAATTCCTTCAACATCCGAAAATCGTAGGATTCTGAGATCATTTGAAGCCACATTTTCCTTTGCAAAAATGACGCCCGCGACTTCTTTAGAGAGTTTTATGGAAAAAGATGACGACCTGTAGGCGTTAAATGAGAACAACTGTTGACGGTGAAGCCGTTTTAAACTCAAAGACCTTGACACTGCCAGATGACTGGAAGAGTGATCGTTCAGGTAAATTCTAATCCTAAGGACACCTTTTTGCCTGCGTGTTTGTTACCTGCACCCTTAGGTGCTCTGGGTATTCCCCTGGACGGGTACGGAAAATATATATATTCTTTCCTACACTAGGAAGTTAAACATTTCACTTGAATGCGAGAGACGCGTTTGTACACGAAGGGATCAACTCCGACCTCTTAACTGTTTATTCCACTGCGTGTTGTGCTAATGCTAAAGCGCTTCTCCTATCTGCTGTATATTTTTTGGCGGGAAACACAGAGTACAAGCTATATCCACTAAGGCAAGCGAATGAATCTTTGGACTTGCGATTCGTGTTATCTGCTCGGACGGACTGATCGTGCATATTTATTATCGATTACTTCGATGTGCATCCATCGACTTCCTCCTCCTTTTCGATGTTGCGACATGTGGTCTCACGTAGAGGTAATAACGCGGCTTCGGTATTGCAACGTGTGTCGTACCGCCTCGTGCATTATCGGGAGAATCAACGAAATGAATACGGTTGATGCTATGAAAATATGAACAAAGGTCGTGACGCGAGTGGCTCTGTCTATGATGCATGTACGCATATTAAAAATACTCGGCCTTCGCCACTAACCTGACACTAACGTACGGGTTTTTTTTTCATTTCGCCACGCTCCGGTGCAACGGTACTCGGCGAGACAACTGAATCGATGTATCGTATCGAGAGAAGTATAGTGGAAAGGGATGACGATCTCTCGAACTCGACCATGGACTGATTGGGTAACCTGCCGCAACGAATCGGAAACGTGAACGGAGACGCAACGGAGGACTTGTAAAAAAAGAAAACCGGTAACGCGTGCGACGACAAATCAAACGCCGAGGTGCGGCAACCTTGCAATAAATCAAGGACCAAACTCAGTCCCTAGACGAGGTCATTTTACCTCGCCGCGTGAGACCGTTGTGTCTATTTCTTTCAACTGGAGGGTTACTATCCTTTACGGTGCATTTCAACCCTCAGACGGAGCCTCCGGCGGTCCCGTTACTTTTTAAAACCGGTGACCATTCGGTTGGATTTGTTAAAAATAAAATGTTAGCCATAAATCTTGAACTTTCGGGACACCGTGTATACAAGAAACATTGGTCTGGGTTCTGCAGAGAAAATTGAAACTCTGTTACATAATGAAAAAGATTGTTGGCTAGAGTAGAATCTTTCTTGGCAATCAAGGATTAACTCTCGTGTTTGACAACAGCCGGGTCTGTCGAGACCCGAGCGTCGTATGCATACAATTTAGCGATGTCATCCAGTGAGTCACGAATTGTTATGCATTAGTTTGTGATCTTTCAGTCCATTCATACGGAACTTGTAACAGAATGCTCAACACCGAAACTACAATTCCGATACGTCTATCAATGTTTTTCAGTGTCACATTACTTGATTCATTCAGATTACAACTTCCTTGTACTAAACAGTGTTAACGCTTCAGTGTTTCAGTATGAGTCAACCAGGCGCTAATGTATTTCTGTAACGAATTCACAGTGCCAGAATTATCTACAGTCTCTACAAACTAAACAATAAGCCAGATAGTACGATAGTCGCGACATGGGTAATTATACTAACCAAGATAAAAAAAGAACTCGACCGTTCTTACCTCCAATAAAAATAAATTCGCAAAATACTATAATACCTTCCCGGTACAGTATTTTATCCATACAAGTCGATAGCACGGGTCTGCCGAGGGACATTTCTCGGTCGCAGAGAATTGTAAACATAGCTAAACCAAATTTCCAACTTCTTTATTTTTCATTATTTTTTTACAGGACTTCGATGAGCGTGTTTGTGGCATTTTTCTAATTAAAATCATACCAAACATGACATAATTCCTATGATATTTACTTGTGTAATAGACAATTAAAGTTTCGGACGCGAGGAAGGATAGCGTGTGGGAAAGAAAGACGCAGATAGTCTCAGTCGCCGGTACATTTCAAAGGCTCGCCTATGTATTTATTATCATGAAATATATTATCATCGGAATTATATGATATTTAGTATATTTGTAATAGAAAAATGCCACAAATATGGTCATCGAAGTCCCATAAAAAATAATGGAAAATAGAGAAGTTGGAAAATGCAATTAGGGTGTCATATTTGTCAGCGACCCCCCGAAGAGGGTACAACCCCGCAGTATTGGGGATAGATCTGGAACATTTACAAGTCAGACTTTTGGGACATTTACGGATAAAAAACTGTATTATTGGCGAACCAGTCGTGTCAGTTTAATGATCGACTGTGATCACACTTCGCGCACATGCTCGTCGCGTCAGCGGGCCGCGTAGACGAGAAACTATTCTTAGGTGAAGTGATTCTGTGCAAAGAGGCTACACGGTGATACCGAGAAGAATTAAGAGGAGACTGTGATACGAGGAAATTCCAATTCTTTCGTAAAGTGACGCATCGTTTTACATAAGCGGCTAAGGAGGCGCGCTGTAGGATCGCCTCGTCACGACGCTTTCCGAGAGTGCGGTTATGCACTGACAGAAGGAATCGCGTCTGAGGCGCCGCGCTGCACCGGTCACGCATCGAAAAGTCACTCGGAATGACGGGGAAGGCGACGCCGCCCGCGGGTCACAAACTCCTTTCGGTGACTCACGGTTACAGCGAATTCGCCAACGTGTATCAGCACGCAAAGAAAACACGCCGATTTTTATTGCCGGCAGTATACCGTAGGCATTACATCCGCCCGATTGAGCCCACCGCGGCCACGCCGAACCGTGCACCGTTATCTACCCGTTCCCGCGCACAGATGGACCACCACCGTCTTGCTATTAATTACTAACTTCTATCGCGAACCCTGTGAAAGATTGTTCAATTTTTTGAGAAATTCGAATTCGTCGGAATTGCACTTCTAACCCCTTACCCTACAATTCTGAACAGAGTCTAATAAATATGTATGTTATTAATAAACTCTGGATCTGTATGCGGAAATAAAAATTCTTTGCATCGATTGTGGCAAACAGGAATAAAACAAAAATTATTTCATTTCTGACAACCTTCTTAACATTAAAAGTAGCATTACAACATTCTCGAGTTGGATTCGTTAAAATTTCTACGCATTTCTAACCCCTTGCACTACAATTCTGAACAGAGTCTAATGAATATGTATGTTATTAATAGACTGTGGATCTGTATGCGGAAATAAAAATGCTTTGCATCAATTGTGGCAAACAGGAATAACGTAAAAATTTATTTCACTCCTTGACGACTTTCTTAACATTAAAAGTAACATTACAATATTCTCGTTTTTTTTTAAAACATTTTTTACTGTTTTCTATTTCACCCAACCAATTTCTTCGTAAATGCATAAAGATGCGCAGTCTAGTTGTTCATTTTCTGTATACCGAAGTAAAATTCTGATTTGACGTTGTATACATATGTGCTCCTAATTACAAAAATGGTCCATAAGTGAAAGTTTTTAAATGAAATTAATTCGATGTGATTTTTATTACGATATTGTCACAAGTGAACCGTTAGATAGTGTTTGTTATTTCAACATTCGACATTCATTTATGTCGTAGGATATTTTGGAAAACGGGTCTAATACCAATAGAAAATATCAGACATGTTAAATTTAAAACGGTATGGTAATTACAAATGAAAAGTATTTGAGAATTCATTTAGTAGTAAATATAATTAGGAAGATAATTTCGAAAAAAAAATATACAAGGATCGATGACGGCTATGTTTTGACAACCGGTCGGACAAAGACGTTTGACAGTTAGCCGAGTCGTCCGTCACGAGATTCATATCGAGAACGGACGAGGAGAGTTCCGAAAAGTAAGCAACACAAGCCAAGAAGAAGAAAAAGTGAAAGGGGCTGAAGGGAAGAGGGACGGTGAGCTTTGTGGCTTGCTCGGCCGTGAAAAACGCGAACCGCTGAAAAACAATGATACATTAGACGTTTCTCTTTGACCCTGCTTCGCTGCTGAATCGAACAAAAGCGAGTCGGAAGGGGGGGAAGAAAACACCTTCCTAGAACGGCCTTGCCAACGAAAGAAAGCATCCCGCGTGTTTCGTGTTACTCTCCCCGCAGGGAGAAAAAAAAGATAAACTTTCGTTAGACCGTTCTAGTAACGTCGTCGAACACGTGCGAAAAAACCGTTCCCCGGAGAATAGTAAACAGAAGACAAATGCTTTCGCAGAAACATCCCGAATAATTTCTTGCGAAAATTCCATCGGTTCCGCAAAGCGTGTCCAAATAAAACCAACTATTTTCGTGTATTACGATTTTATGTATCACACATTGAGAATTGATCACTTTGAGAAAAGTACCGATTTCTCAATGTTGTCCCGCGAATTCTCTAGAATGGTCATTTTTAGTTAAAATGGCATTCTCCGACAGGGAAAAACAATTTGGCCATTTTATTGTTAACACTGATAATCCATTTGACACTGTATACTAGTCGTTCAATCAAGCTGCGCGAGGACGCTAGGAAAGGGGCGTGTCCCGAGAATACAAATTGCGAATAATGTGCCAACACAATGAAATCCACCACATTAATTTGTCGTTCAAATTATTTTCCGAAGTGACTGCGATTCTAGGAACGAAAGCTTTAAGTCAATCTACAATCAAAAACGAATATGTCTCGAAACAAATGTTTTAAACAAAGAAAATGTCTAGATTTCCGAATAAGATTTGTGAATCACCCTAGAAAGTTCCTTCTTGTCTTTTTTCCCCGTCAGGAATGTGTAATAAAATGCTAAAAATTTGTTTTGGGGACGGATTTAAAAGTTGAGGGAAACCTTCGCATACCTAATCGAATGTTAGCCCACGCTGCACATATAAGGACATCGACATTCCACGTCGTCCGACGACGATCGATAGATCGAACTTATTTCATATTAGAACCTCAAGTCCACATATCGAACAGAGAAACCGGTCCAGCTTTGGATAGGTGGTGGTGTGTTCACTAACTTCCGTCGAACATTATCGTTCAAGCGTGTAACAAGCCGACAGCTTTCCTACCGGCACTATAATTAAGAGTAGATTTCTTCTGAGGATGAAAGGGCGCGATATACCGTAAAAGTATAATGAAAAATATGCCGGGCGGCCTTCAAGCAAACACCAAACGAATTCCTAAAAACTAGAACCGTTATTGCGGATTGAAATGTTGCACGACATTGCGATAGAAAGTGCAATATGCCGGGTAAACTCGCTTATCTCCGGCTGACACACATATTTCCGCGTGCATATCGATCCGAACGAAACGATGCAACATTTAGAAAGAAGGAGAATGTCCACCAGTCAATTTTACCGACGGCAGCCGTCAACCAAAATCTCGGAATTTCCAAATGCGCCGCGAAAATACATCATAATTTTCACGTCTGCGGTTTGTGCCAAAGTTCGTGGATATTCCGTTCAAGATGACAAATGTGTTGCTTAAAAAACAATTGAACCATGGTCACGTCGAGACAAAATTTATATTCAATAATTGTTTACGCTCTCGTTACAGGCATCACCTGAATCGAGTCAAATTAATTTTTCTAACTGCAACGCAAGTAATGCGGTAAAAATATTTCAGAAAATGAAATGCATGTTTTCGTTAAATTTTGGAACTATGTATTCTTTCCTGGACAGTTTTCGTAACTGACAATGGACAATGTAACGCGCAACGAAGCCGCGTTGACGCGACGCTTGCCGTTCGTCTAGAAAAGTCAAATTATGGAAGTTCTTGTATGAATTTAGCTCGTTCAATTATTCGAATCGGGTGTCACACGCGAAATAGTGCGCGGCGTGATTTTCACGTCAAAGTTCAACCGAATGAATACATACATGTGCAACTGAAATGAACTACCGACTATTTCATAACACTATTTATAGACAAGCATGATTCCGCCGGACAGGCCAGTTGCCAGGAAGAAATTCGTAAGTTGATACATACTAAGCATTCGTGGGATTTCACTTTCACGGAAACAAAGTCTCTCATCGATATTAATATCTATCGAACCATCTATTCGAAATAATCCCGAAAAATCTGCATTGCAATTCTCGAACGGAATGCTGAACAGCGCGTCGCGTGTTAGGGGAGCTCGAATAAAGCCGTCTAGCGTGCTAATCTATTTGCATCAAACTGCGACGCCGGGTATCGAAATATTTCACAGAATTCACTTTTCACAAAATCACCGGTTGCAATCTCCCGGAATCACGGAAAAACAGATATGGGCGGAGATTTGAAAAATTAACGTTCCGGTTACTTGAAATTTTCCCACCCCTAAAGAAAAAAAAACCTAAATATTAACCCTCGCGTAGTCATCCAAAATGTATAAATTATTTAAGACCATACTATTCATATAATTTCGAGGAAGATTAACAAATTGTTCAAAGAAATACAGTAAATGAATACCTGGTTGACTACACAAGAGTTAAACGGTATACCGATACGAACGTGACAGAACATGTGAAGGGGAGAAAAATTCTGAAAAATAATGAACGGCGTACAAACCTGTCGGCCACTTCGTGTTGTAACCCAAGAGAAAAATATTATCCAGTATGGAACACACTTTGGCGCGGCTTTGAATATCGCGCGAAAAAACTGAACTGATACGAGAAAGGCGCGTGTCCCGCTTATTTGAACCGTTGAATTTTTCCTCGGTTTTCCGGTTCACCCACTCTATATAGACGAACAGCGAAATGCGCCGAACGGATATATTCGCGGCACTGAAAACGCGTTCTCCTCGGCCCCCGTTGTCGTTCTTCCGCGGGCCGGTGTCTCCGTAGAGACTCCGAAAGTGACACGGGAAAGTGTCTTAAGGTAAACCGATCGGTTCGGGCGATTTAGCCGCGTGTGATATTGCCGCGTTCGGCCATAAACGTTCCAGCCGTTTTCGTTTATTGTCGAGATTGCTGTACGAAGAGAAGCTGCTGCTGTATTCGACCATACAAAGAAAGAATTTCATTCTCGGCGCGATCTCTACGATAAGCCGGTGGCTCTAACTCTGTCCCTGCGGCGCACGCGCACGGCGATCGGCGACAACCCAACCTTTGCTTTAAGGCCGGTTAAAGGCAACTGAACTGTTCTGCTCGTGTGCCTTGCATCTTCCACAGGCGACGGGCATGCCCACCGCCAGAGACCCGGCGCCAGGACCGTGCCACGCAACCACGCGCCCCACCCCGGCATCGTACGCTCACTACGAGCGGGAGTATTTTGTCTCGTATCGCTCGATAATCGCGACGCTACTTAGGGCCACTTCGGCCCGCTCCTCTTCTGTCTTCTGACGGCGTTCGCGGCTACAGCCACGGACAAAAAGGTATCGTATGTACCAAATTTAACCGTTACGTTTTCCTAAATTAACGATAAATCCGAAACTTTAACTAACCCGATTTTTATCTAACTTTTATAGGCAAATTTTAAGAAAGCAGAAACAAAGTGATTGTAGCCTTTGTAGATCTATATAAATTAAATGCTGTTTGTTGGTAAGCGCATCACTTGACAACCGCTGGACCGATTTGGTTAATTTAAAAAAGAAAATGTTCGTAATAGTTCGAATAAGGTTTTAGGGAAAGAAAAATGGAAAATTCGGGAAAAATTAAAAGTGCTTTTTCAATCATATTTCAATACAACAAAAAGAACAAACGTCGCACCTTTTAATCAATATTTCAATAGGAATTCACATTATTGACAACAAATGTTGCACAAATTCACAAAACGATCACAAAAAAATTTATTGATATTTGGACAGGACAACGTCTGTCGGATCAGCTAGTCTGAAATAAAGAAAAGTCCTACTAGTTTCTGTGGTATTTTATATTGTAGCGTTTTTCGACATTTTCAGAAGCAATGAATGCATAAAGATCCGCGCAATGTACTTACAATTTAATTTTTGAAAATGCTAATTTATTTTAAGAATATTAAAAATATTTGTATTTCGTCTTTATCTTCAATTTGAATTTTCAATATTATTGTTGAAAATAATGGATCGATTTTGATGCAGTTATGAATAGAAATATGTAGTTTCCTAACGATAAGGTACACTGTCTGTTTACCAACCACCAAAGAATTTTTAAAAGAATACGAACATTGTATGCGATCCACCACATACAAAATACCTTAAAACATTAAAAATATCGAATACGGTACTCGCGCAGTGTTTCTTCTGTTAAATTGTTTTAATATTTCGCAAAGGAAGTGCATTGCATTTGATGAAACGTTTTAATCGTGAACGGTTAATAGTTAAGAATAACATTCACCTACGTTATAACTAAGCCAGATTAAATAACAGAAAAGTGAGCGTCAATTAGAGCACAGAATCTTCTATCGTACTTTCTATATTTCTAGATAGGAATACATACGGCGGTTGTGCAATAAGTTGAGTAAAAAGGCAATCACATTGGACAAAGCTTTAGTATTACTTTAGATAAAATTTTATTACAATTTCCTATACATTGTATATATTGTATCCATTTATATATTGTATCTCTAGTCCAGTAATGAATATTTATTCTGTTCTATATTTAGCTGTATCATCAATACTTGATAATACGCTCATAATATACTTCGTATCTTTTACGATTATATGTAATGCTCAGTTATAAATTGAAACAAAGAAGGAGTTCCAAGAAATGTTGCATTAGAAATTTCACGGATCTGGAATTAAATCAAATTCTATTTCCTTCACGGATAGTTCCAGTGAGTACAAAGCAAGGTGTGGAGCTGCTTTGGCTTTTGATACATCATAAATACATAAATTTCCGCAGTCTGATAATTGAGTTTCATGTATTGAATAGATTGTGCTGTTACTCATTCTAAAACAGCATTCTTTTGCACACATTGCTCCTCAGAATGTGGTTGAGAGCCACATATTATGGTTTGATGCACACCGGCTCGCATACGTTTGTCATGGAAGAAATATGGAAGTTGCATATGGAGCAGGATTGTGTTTCGCAATCTGTCGAAACCTGTGCCGATGCAATACCGCAATCAGTCGTTTAGTATGATAGAAACAGCACGATCAACGCCCCCACTGTTCTTCCACAAACGTCTAACAGCCAATAATGAAACTAATCAAATGTTTTCAGAAACAAACGGTGTACACTTTCATGCTGTAAATGTAAAATCAATCAAAGATCGTCCAAAAACTGCGCGTTCCAAGCGGTATTACAATATGTTGAGCAAGAACAGAGAATTCGCAATGTGTTGCAACTAGGTAACCGGGTACCCGGTCATTCACATGCGAGATAAATAAACCAAATACGCTAATGGAATATAATGAACAGCGCTCGCGAGGCGTTTTCTTTTATTACGGATTTCCACCATTTACGCAATCAACTACTAATAAACGTATGCGTTACACTTCCGGAGCTTTATATGTAATCCAATAATAACTTCCTCTCGGTACATTTATTTCCAAGGCAACTGAAACAATTGTGTCTCCATCATTTCGCGTATATTGTACTTTTGAACCACGGCTTACATAATGGTTACAGCTTGTTTTAAAAGCAGCGGGTCGCATACGTTACGGATTCGAAAAATTGTCAGAAAATGCTGGAATATAAAATTCCACAGAATTTAGTGCGATTTTGATTTATTCCAGGACTACATAGACTACAATCTCTGAGAATAAGATTTTACCTGGCACAATCCAAATGGTATCGAAAGAGGAACATCATAGAAGAACAACTTCCTTGAATAAGATTTTACTTGATTCCACTTTCTTGAAATTTGCTTAGAAAAATTGAAAATTGTATAAACATCCGCAGTCTAGTCACGATTAGTATATCTCCGGGTACCTTTTAACCGATATTATCACAGTGAAATATTTGTCGTAAATCGTAAAATTGCAATAAAAGCTGTGGGAGAGGTCCTCGGGATTTGTGATACTAGGAGACAGAGTCGAGACTTTCGGCGTATTGATTTCCTAGACGCGTTCTTTTTCTTAGCAATTAAGGCGTCGTAAGAAAAAGAAAGTGTCGTTGATCTGCGCGCGGATAACGTATCAGCTTGGAATACTCATCAGCCGATAGCCATTTGCGCAAAGAACAACTATACACGCTGCCTAGAAAGGCTAGCAGCTCGTAATGTATCTACATACGTAGCCCTTGACACACAATGTTGTGCAATTCGAAGCATCGCGGAAAGCACTGATGATAGCGTCTCGTTACGTCACTTTCAGCGTCAAGGGCTAGACTTACGAGATGTCCCGATGAACAATAATTGCGAGTCCCATCAAATTGCCGTAACGTTGCCACTTAAATTCCTCTTCATTCAACAGCGTGCTATTAAATAAGATATTTCAAGATCGAAAAAAAGAATCGCGCATCGTATCCTTTTAGCGGACAAATCTGTATTGAAAGGTAACGGAACATATTTCTGCATGAAATTCGAGAAATGTGTTGTCGAGAAAAATTTTCGCAATTTTATGGTTTCACCGGGCGACGAGACGCACCGGCACGACACTGACCGAAACCGTACGGGGAGCCGCGCCCGCTCGATTCTCGTGCCATAATGTTACTTATTTTGCAAACATTACGTCGTTTCGTTCGGAAAAAATTCGATTAGCTTTGCCTATGTCGCTAATCGTAACTTTGTCACAATTTTCAACGTCTGTCGTAGCATACTTCAAGAGATTTCTACCATAGAACTGTGATGTGGCGGACTAGTTTCTGTCGCGCAATTGAGTGCTGCGGTTAAAGGCGGCATCGACGCCTTAAGTGATGGGCAGGAGTGGATTGCGTTCAAACCTCGCTGAACAAATCCTTGTTTGATTTGCTGTCGCTTTTTGATGCGCCTTAAATAACTGCATAAATTTTTAAGGAAATTTCAATCGTTACATTCTTTATAATGTTGAAATCTCTCTGATTATTTATTGTCTTATCTTGAATGAACTACATTTTTGTAGGCATATTTATAGATAACGAACGATTCTAATGATTTGGAACTGTTTCTTTCTTTTTGTATTATTAACCGAGAATACAGCTTACGTATATTTATCTTGGGAATGCTACGTTATTTATGTGTAGATATTAGAGTGACGAAAAAAAGGATGCGTGGCTCCCCATTATGATGTTCCTCACAAAAAAGGGGACCAAAGCAGAGACTGATCAGCAGCTGGAGGTCAGATAAGAAATTTAAAGATTCCTTACTCGATTCGGCTGTGAAAATCGTGTACGTGCTTTTCCACTAGTCTACGAAAAATATTTCAGAATTAACTTTCACAGTGATTTTATAATCTCGCGTAAGGCTAAATAGCTTTGTTCTCTGTTGCTATTTATGTCACAGTCGTACTAGAAGATGAGAACTTATTAATAACGTTAGCAGTGTACAACGGACACAACTAGGAAGAAAACTACAATGTCAATGAGAGTTTGTAAATATTGACATATGTACGCGTTCGTTGTGGTCAGTCCTCTGGGGTATTCCGAATTCAAGTCAAAATAGATTTAAAACAGGGCTTTGTTTAGACTCGAGCCGTCAATAAGAAAGTGGTGAAGATCATCCTTGACAGTTCACACTTGGCTGGTTCGTGCGGAAGCACCGCAGCACTGTCGATCTGAAGTCGGTTCGAAATTCGATAACTTTGAAAATCGATCCAGTTTCAGAGGCTGCGAAATTGTCTGAATCTAAATCACGTGAAAAACTAATCTCGGACGAATCTGATTTTTACCTGAACCGAAAATCTCATGACATACATACGCAAATGATGTCGCAACATTCATTTTATGTTTGATCTTCTCATTAAAAATGGTCGTCATCTTCAATTATCTTCTAGCAGCTTGTTGCAAGCAAGATGTCTTAAGATAAGAAAGATTAAGAAACACGCTTTTATTAAAATTTAGTCGAAGATTTTCAATGCCTAATAAATCTACGTCCGAGTATTGATTCATGTTATACCTGATTGCATTTAATCGTTCCGGATGGCACGATAAGAGATTTGCTTTCGTTACAGCGAAGCAGATCACATCGGGCCGGTTTGTTCTGGTGGAAAGTAGCTCGGGAGAGCATAGATGAAGATCTTCGTTGGGTTATAGTGTCATGAATCGATCAACGATTCCCGGCTTTGCCTCCGATAGCTGACGGTCAATAGAAAATTGATCTTTCAGCCGGCCACTTCTTGAAAGGATATTGAAAGAGGTGAACCTCGCCGACAAATCTCTCGGGATCGCCTACCCCTTTCAAAGTAACTATCTGTCGGTGCATCTTTTTGTGATGTAATGGCGCAGAGACTCGGTGGAAAGAGAGAGGCAATGGGAGGTAGGTAGGATAGGAACGGTTGATGGATTATTCCGAACGCGTCTTTGACAGTACCGTAACGACATTCCACGGACCAAGACAGAAGTCTTTCTTGCTTTGCCGTGATTGTATTTACTGCGGGGAAAGTGTGCTCACCTTATTAATTCCATTTCGTGTAACGAATTCACTGTGGCTCGATTAATTAACTAGCTGATTCTATTCTAACAGACGCGTCAGCCTTTTAACCGTGTACGTAAAAACTGACATTCCGTAAGGAACTGTAACGGTGGCCTCCCATTATTTGTCATCGGTTTTTCAGACAACTTGGTTGTGAACAAGTTTGAAAGTTCATCTGATAATTATAGCACACTATAAATTACAAAGTTTCCCTACATAATTACATAGTACTCTACAGAAGAGTTTCCCTCCTATCGATACGAACCGAGGAAAACTCGTATTCGTTCAATTGAACTTGATTGTATAATTGTGTATAACTAACGACGTCAAAGGGTGTGTTTATTTCGCATGAAGATCCGCAGGCTAGTCGTAAGCGGTCATCAGTAGACTGCGGATTGCAGGAATTCATGATGAAATAGAATAAATGTGATAGAAATGTCTGAAGGCATTGGAAGATTGAAAAATATTGTTATGCTATTTCTCAAATTTTAATTAATTATTTCATTCCTGTTGCTTGTAATCGGCGCTTATTAATATAATTTTATTATATTAATATAAAAATGTTCATTTGGCATTAAAAGTCCGCAGTCTATTCGTGAGTAACTCAACCATGTCGGTAGCATGTATAGTCGTCGCGCGTACTATGTATACTACATATGTAGTTCGGTCCGTGGAACGATTCCGATTTCGATTCCTTTCATTCATTAACCGCGCTCGCTGCGAGTGCACTGACTGACAGCAATAAGTATCCTCGGCCACGGCAGACGGAAGATAGTGAAAGGTAGAAGTGGAGGAGGATGCGGGAGTGTGTAGTGGTGGGAGGTCGAGCTGGTGATCGCATGCGCGACTCCACACCCTCCTCAGCATTTTCTCTGCTGGTGCCTTTCTCCTCTTCTTACTTCACACCTCTTCTTTTCGCCATCCCGTGTGAATAACCGAGTGGCAGATGACTGCGCGTGCAAGGTCAACCGGCGTCTGCCTTCATCCAGGAGATTTGCCAGTGGTGACGTCATCGGATACGTCGTTGATTCTTCGCGAACGGCTCACGCCAATTTCTACAATCGCGCGCAACCGTTTGATTCCCTGGAATCTCGAACCACCCCGCGAACTCTCCGTCTTACCCCAATCATTCACCAAATTGATTTGGGTCCCGTGGAAATCATCGATATTTTCACCGGCTCGGTATCAGCGTCAACCATCGTTGTGACTCTGCGATTATAGTCAATAAACAACAAAATGCCGATGCTAGAGCACTATTGTTTGTAAACAGAAAAAAATCGCCGCGGCGGGAGCACCAATACTGACACGTACACGGCCACAGACGCATAACAATAGGCAGAATTCAATTCAGTGTCTAGTATCGGCAGTTTTTGAAAATATAATATAGGGAAAAGTTGTTCACAAAACATATCCAAAAATCATCGAAATCGGAAAGGAAGCAGCTACTCTACAGTTTAGCTAATTTTCCAGGGTTTTGTTTCCTTTTTTTATGGGTGCGCCACTGCTTGGTATTCATCGACAACGTTTCACCGACTCCAGATTTGACCGACGATAACTTTGGCTGACAACGCCTTCACCCGAAAACGACTTTGATCACCAACGATTTTGACCGACAACGATCTTAGATTAGTTGTCGATGAAATTCGTTGTCTGTCAAAATCGTTGTCGGTCAAATCTGTATTCGGTGAAATGTTTTTGGTGAAAACCGTGTCGGCGACATTTGTGTCGGTGATTTCCATGGGGACCCATTAATTTAGTTACAATTGCCTGAAGAACGCAATTCTATAAAACAGTATAGTACCACATGAATTCGGTTGGAGGAGAAGTTCTGTCGTATTTAAAAATTTTAAATAACTAGGTAATTTAGCTTGTAAATCAAAAACACTTGTTGTTAGCGAGGTATTGTGAAACAGGAGATGACAGGTTATATGAAACATGGCAACAAGTTGTTACATATAATGGAAGTTATATCAGTGAATAATATTAAACATATATTTTTAGAAATCGATTCACACACACACACACACACACAACACACACACACAAATGTTTTCTTTACGTTACGACAGAATTTTAAATTGACTTTTAAAAAATGTGTGCAAAATTCGAACGCAAAGTATTGATAATTTTTATAATTATTTGTCTATCGTATGTTTAAACAAAATTGATGTTTTTGGTGCACCGGTTCGATCATTTTAATTGAAAGCAATTTTGCAATATATTAATTTCGACGTTTCGGTCTTTGTTTGGACCCTTTTCAGGAAAATAATGATTGCGTCTGTGAATTATTAAATCAATATCAAAGTAATATTTTGTTAATGAGAACATGTCAACTTAAGTTGACAATGTTCAAAAAGTGTTTAGAATGTTCTCATTAACAAAATATTACTTTGATATTGTTTTAATAATTCACAGACGCAATCATTATTTTCTTGAAAAGGGTCTAAACAAAAACCGAAACGTCGAAATTAATATATTGAAAAATTGCTTTCAATTAAATGATCGAACCGGTGCGCCAAAAACATCAACTTTTTGTAAAATATTGAATGGTTTTTTTCGAAAACGATCCCTGAAAATTGATGAAGAAAATGACATTCAAGACCAGAACATCCCGAGTGTGTCTCCTTTGTTCCATCCTCCCCCTCGAACCTCCCACGCAATTGTTTCAGTCGACACGGGAGAAACTTTCACGCTACCGATCATTTGAATTTCAAGGGAGGTTTCGCGGACAAATTGCTTTCATGGCTTTTAGCCACGCTGACATTTTGTTTGATGCCACCCTTCAGCCGAGGCCAACGCGCGTTAATTATTAGCATTCGATCAACGGAAAGTGTTTGGTCCCTCTTAGAAGAGGGGCTTGCGAATGTTACGTTAATGTACAGCCTCGACAAATGGTCCTCCGAGCAAATCTTCTTAGCGAAGTCCGACCGAGAGAAACTTCTTACATCGTTGTTAAACGATACAGTTTATTTTGGAAGGTTCCGAGCACACAATAATCGAGTCTTAGAATGAACTTCGCGGGTTGACAGCTTTGCGAGCTCGTGGCGCTTGGCTGTCGCAGAATGGTTACCGCATTGCAGAACTTTAAGCGTTTGTGGTGCGCAAAGATCGTGTGTAGTGGAATTTTATTGAATTTTCATGTTTCTGAATTAATTGCGAATTTATTTGTGAAATAATTATTTAATCTGTAACTCTTACTAATATGTAGAACTATATTGACAGGTACAATGAAATTTTTGGTACCTTACTACGTTTCAGTTAGGCATTGCAATTCCGCAGGAATCCCGCAAATTTTGCGGGACCACGCGTATAAGCAAAATTTCACGAATGACGACGCGCACGATGAATTATTTCGATGTTTTGTCGAAGATACATAAAATTATTATATTATATATTTAATATTATTACACACACATATATATATATATATACATATACGCATGTCACATATGCATACATGTATATATTTCAATCATAGTTCCAAAAAGAGATTTATTTTCATTTAAATTTATGTAGATTTAGATTTCATTTCGATTTCGTTCATAAATTTTGACTAGTACAATTAATGATGATTATCTCATTAAGTAAAATTTATTTCTTTATTAAATATACATATATTAGATTGAAGAACTAAATTCTTAGTCCCATAGGACCCCGCGGGATTGAAATAAATCCCACATCAATCCCGCGGAATTGCAATCCCTAGTTTCAGTGATTTAGTTTCTTGATAAATATAAATATATATACTATATATATACTTTTAAATATTTAAAAGTACACTTTCGTACGACGCTAAACTGAGATGCCAGATTACCGGTTCTGGATTTCTCCCGAATTGCTGGTACTTGCACCAGGTATACACCTAACGGTGAAGGATACTAAGAAGCACCCGTAATAAATCCCTTACTGCCTGTGGATTAGTTCCCAACCTGGATTTAACTATTGTCAGTTTAGTGTGCCTTGTTCAGTAGGTGCTTAACAAAAATTTTTATACATCGTTTGGTTTTGAGCGGCTTGTCACTCTCCTTTGTTTATAGGAAGAGTTGTAGTATGTATTTCGGTACGCTATTCAATACGCTATCCAAAACCATTGAAATAATAACGACGATTAACATTTTTTTTCTCTCGAATAGTTTATAAGTTTATATTCGTTTATTACGTTGTAAACCATTGTATCAAGTGAGTATCGATGAATGCAGGTAACGTTTCGTCGAGGTATGATGAGTAGCATCAAATTTTTTGCCAGTGCATGGGTTATATAGCTTGCACGGATGATCGATTCCAATGATTTGCAGTATTTTTCGCGTCTGTCGGAATCGAGAGGAAGATTCCTGCTACAATGTTTTGCCATTAAGGTAAAATCGGAGCGTAACGGAGAAGGAGGATCAATGCGTTCAATATGGAGTCTTTAACGAAAAGAATAAAGCCGTGTCATGAAGAATAATTTTTTGCCGAATAAGTAATTGACGATGCCGTACCGTTGTTGCAAGGTATATGATAGCCAGTAACGATATGCAATTTTGCTGTCCTCTTAGGTGAAATATAGTCAGATTTTATGTTTCATAGGAATATTGATTTTTTAACATTTATTATATAAATTGTAGGCTACTGGACACGTTAGTACAATCTCGTGAATATATATCTTAACGTCAGTAGCTCGAACGAATAAAATGAAGAAATCTAACAAAGATTAAAAGAACTTATCTTCGTGAAGTACCAACGTGTTATCTGAACGAAGCAGCAAAGTTATATCAATGGCATGCGGTAACGAAAAATGCGATAAAAATTTAACGAAAGAAGCAAAGTGTTCTACATTTTCCTAATATGTATTCGCATTCGTTCTGTGGACGTTTAAAAATATGGGTGTTTTAAACCAATATATAACCGATGCGCTATCTTCCACCCTCGTTCCACAGCAGTAATATTTGTTGAATATTAGATAACATTTGTTGAAACATCTAAAGTCGATGTAACGATAGTGGGAATAGGGGACTTGAATGATAACGCGATGGTCAGGCGGTAATCTCTATACGAAGCTAACAAACTTAGAAGGTTACCGCGATAAAGATGTTAACGCCTCCTATTTAAACTTTCAAACCATGTGGGACTGCCTGATCTATATCTTTTCCTAGAATCTTCCGCCATATCTTCCAGTTACGGTAGATCTCTGAAATATGTCTTTTCGAGAATCGTTACGGATAGATATAGTTTTTTCTTCGACTCGAATGGAGTAATAGTTTTGAAGACTTCGCCTTCTTATACATGTCGAACATGTCAAAAAACTAACCGGAAAACGACACCAGAAAGAGATCGTGTGCACTTGTGCCGAAAAGGACCGAGAAGCTGAAAGAGAGACGAAAAGACCGATGCGATATATCGAGGGAAGTAGGTGGAGCCGAAATTTTTTCCGAACTTGCGGCCACATGTCGCATCGTAAATCTCGAAATAATCGCTTCTCGGTTCATTGAGATTCGATGACGCTTCTCGGGGCCGTTTCTCAAGTATCCGGAATCAGGTAGACGGGTCTAGCTACAAGGTTACCGTCACACAGGCATCCGCGGGAATACTCAGAAAAAGGGTTTCCGAATTTCGCAATGATCTAGCCCTGTAAATGCTGACGGGGGAACCGCCAGAGAAAGAGTAATGGAGCCCGTGGTAAATACGGTGCCTTAGAATTTGACCGCGGAGCTTCTCCCAAGGATATGGGAGATAATGCTGTGTGAAACCTTCGACGTGGGATCCATTCGGCTTTTTTTCGGGCCATAGAATTATACACAGTACGCCCGGATGTATTATCGAAGTTATTAATAGCGATCCGAGGAAGTATTAGATTTCAAAATGCTCGAATTTATTATCCGAGATTCGAAACCACTTTCCATTCTATTCGAACGAACAGAATCGAAAAAATGATATTCCATTTTCGCTCAATTAATTGAATCTTTCGCGTTTAATCGTTGAATTGAATTTTTCGTGTCAATAAGCGAAATGCTCGGATAATTAGCAATTACGAGAACAATAAATAAATGGAATTGGACATTAATAAAGTGGCCCGGGTTGTGTGTCTTTTGTCGGCGGTGGATTATCTCGTATAGAGGTACATTCCATCTATTGGTGGCTGTTTCTAAGAAAAAGGGTTGCTAAATTCCTCAGCGAATGGGTCGATGGAAGAGGAGAAGGGGATCGTGTGTATGTGTGTTCCCAGAAATATCTTTCCTTTTTAGATTATTTACCTTCCCCGCTTTCTATCGGTAGACAGGTAATATGCGATACATGGTAGGCCCAGGTAGTCGACGATAAGGTAATTAAACATTCCACGTGAATCTCACGGGTGTTTCTCACCTATCTTATAGTTACTGTTCACGTACATTGATTCATAGTGATTACAGATTACGCTGTATCACTTTTCAAATTGCCCAGTATTATGAAACTGTAAATTTTGCGTAAGTTCTTAATAAATCTAGATAAAACCTCGCGTCTCCATTCAAGTAACCTTATATCGCTAACGCACGTGCCTACTTTTTCCTTGATTCGTCTATTAAATAATTTGTAATCGGGAAAACCACTTGAACGGGTTTCCGTTTTTCAAAAATATTATTTATCTTGTAGAACCGAGCCCGATAAATGTTTAACGGAAAATAAATAGTTGACGAGCGAACTTTATCTCGGGTTTATCAGTTTTTGATAAAATTATAGTTCATACGGTTTTCGCTCGAACTTATCCAACATTTCAGACCTCGTGCAGTTAAATTTAACTCGTCGAAGATTACGAGCTTACGTGTGAATAGCCGATGGGCCGCTTGAAACTGCTTGTCACGTGTAATGTTTCAATCGTAATGTAATGTGTACATCGCAAATATTTATAGTGATAAGGGAAATTAAAATTCACATGCGAAAGCTCGACATATAGTGATTCCAGCCTACTGTTGTATTACAAACGGTCATAAAAAAACACACTTATCCTTACCGATTACCTTACTATACATGTAGTTTCCCCATATAAAGTCGTCTTGCATTCTCTTTCGAGATTCAATTTTATGTCTTCTTTGATAGCGAATTACCTCCCACGTAGCTCTCGCGTAATCCTGTTACATAACGCTCGATCTTCTTGTCAGATATGGCGATATACCAGTAACATAACAATAAATAACACTCTTCAAATATTTTTACACACGTCATTCCAATGTTGAATCATACAAAATCTATTATAATACGTAAGATATACGGGCATGTCGCATGGTTAACGCAATGGTTTTTCGTTCCATCCTCTAAGCAAGTAACAAGGAAACGATTACCACTTCGTAACATTCAATCTGCCCCATAGTAATCGAGGATAATAAAGTATCATCCATGTCGAATTACATCAAAGGGATTTCTCGTTTCTTCCGCTGATGATATCGATTACGATTATCTCCTTTCTTCCTCCCGCGCGACTTAATAAGGATCTCCGGGAACCACTTATTTTATTACAGGTCACGTACCGGGTGTCGAAAAATAAATCGAGCCAATCCGCGCCGCGACTAATACCAGATTACAAATTAGTCTTCGAAAAAAGTTTTGTATTTCCACGTAAACGTTGAATTGGTTAAGGAAAATTAGTTATGGCCTAGTTTCGCGTTTCACTGGCGTGATTGATGTGGAAAGAAATTTACGTCTGCAGAACTAGAAACCAATTTTGCTCCACGTTATCCGAGCTGTGAGACGGTTTTTTTACGAACACCCTGTATACCAGATAGCACCACTTTGCTCCACGCACTGACCTTCATCCTATTAAACCATAAATTGCTGCGGAGTCTACGGCGGGTAAAGTTTCTGGGTATATTTCGTCGGTGGCAATGTGATCTTCCGATGTTCATGGTGCCTTAGAAAAAAACGAGACACACGACACCTCCAACAACCCTCGGCCGAAGGGACGAAAAAAACGGGCCAACGAGGGTTGAGGATTGGGCCAAGCAGCGGCGGAGAAATTGTCGCTTTATGGCGTTTCCATAAATGTCGTTGGACTTTCGAAAATAAACACTTCCACTCGACGGCGTGACACCATTTATTACCCCAAGCGCGGTGGAAGAAACGACTTCCCTGCTTTCGAGGTTTCTGGGAAGCACCCCGGTGAGCTGGAGAAAGCGTGTATTCGTTGCTCGTTTTTTTTTTTCGAGCACACTTTTAAGGCAATTTTACGTAATAGGCGCCAACACGAAAACTAACCTCCTGGCCGATAAGCTTCGCGATTTTTCTTGTTTCGTCTCTGTCGATTAAATGAGTTATTAACGCGCTGCATCGCGTGGGTCGATCCGGAAATTAATTAGTTATCGAAGATTTCTCATTTGCATATTATACCATTGAAGGAACACGAGCGGCTTTCATTTTAGTCTATGGACCAGAATTTATTGCTCTCTCCGAGCTCGATAGCCGGCGGAATTAAAAGAAGACGGGTAAAATTCCAGGTGTCGATTTTTATGGAAATCAACTTCTTCGCTTTCGTCACTTACGCGGTTATTTATGCCTTGACAGCATGCAATGGCGAGTTTTTTGCGAGACTCTTTTTTACTGTAGTAGTAGCTAGAGGCTTCTCAGCAGAGCCGGGGAAAATAGTATTTTAAATAGTAAATAATAACTAATCCTATTTATTTTAAAGTATATGTACAACTGTGAAAATGAAATATTTTATTTGATGCAGTAACTTTTGAAAATAAAATAATTTGTTTGAGGCAGTAATTTTTGAAAATAGCATTTTATTTCAGAAGAATATTGAAAATATTCGTATTTTTTATCTTTTTATTTTCAATTTCAAGTTTCAATATTATTACTGCAAAATTATGGTTCGAATTCAATACATTTCTGAGTGTAAATCGTTTTTTACCGATAAGGCAAGTAAAATATTTTATTTCGTGTTTTAGATTGTTGAAATAGAAATATTTTATTTTCTGGATTAAATTGTTGAAAGGGAAATATTTTATTTTGAGGTACAGATTGTTCAAATAGAAATATTTTCATATTCGAAATTTGTAAATATTTATTTTAAAATACTATTTTCTTTAAGCAAAATAAAATCTAAAATATTAAATAGTATTGGAAATATTTGTTTCGCCAAATAATGCCCACCTCTGCTTCTCACCTACTTAGAAACTTGGATTTTACGAAGTACATGTCGAATCTGCTGGATCACTTGTATTAGTCGAACAATTCACCATTATTATCTCCAACTTTCATAAGACAGCTTCAATTAATACGAAAAGAGATCAGAACAGAACAGAGATCTGTTGACTGTATCAAATTGATGAAATGCGTTGAATCGCATAAGTAAAAGCGCGGCTGTGATTTAATGTTGTTTTATATCAGTTCTTTTCGTCGAATTGTACAATATCACATTCAGAAAAGTTGAACATTTTTGATCCCCGTTTTGGATCTTTATGCAAAATAAAAATGTTATACCTGAATTGCAACAAACTGGAGTGAAACGGGAGTTTATATGTGTAACATAGAAAAAGTGTGATATAACCATGAAAGAGTACAAATGTCTTTCCTGTTTTAAATTACACCTACTCATTTCTGTCATAGAAAGTGTCTGTATCACGCCGATACAGCGAATTATCTTCCATAGTACAGCTAAAATTAAAAAAGAAAGAGAAAAAGACAAACCACTCCACGAGACGTTGCCTTTTATCATTATCCCTCAGTGTTATATCAATGTCAAACCGAAGCATTGAGGAGCAAAGGCGAAAGCAGGCACGCGGAACGATTGCTACTAGTAGCGGCAAACAGAAAAAAAACGGCAGTCATGCGATCGTGGAAAAGTTCAGATGTTGCTGGGGAGATAAGAAGTCACCGGATACTATCTCGTTCGTTTCTTGATTTTTGGCAATTAACCAGTCACCAGAATATGTTTTTATCTCGAGGATGCGTAATGTCACTGCGAAATCGCGCGCGCACGTTTCGACCACTCGCGTAAGTTGCAGACTCGCGTGATCGCGAATCGAGGCTGGATACCATTGTGGGATACATGTTACATGAGGGCCCGACATCTTGCGATTGTAACTGATTGTAAATTTGGTTATCGTTACAGTGCCGTTGGGTAGCCACATCGACCCGAAATCGTGGCTACTCACTATTGGTCTTCTAGTTAATGAGGCAGATAAAACGCTTCACTAATCCAACTACACAGTCGCCGTATCATTTATACATTCAACTATATCGGACGAATCGCGTAACCTACTTCTTCAACAGTTGAACTTCAGCCTAATTTCGATGCTGCTCTTTTTAAAGGGACTTGTATCTCTAACACTGAACCTACCGAACGCTCAAATCAACTAGTGGTTGTATTTGTGCGTTTTTGCCAGGTAAAAATTACGCGATCAAATAAACTAATTAACCCTTTGCACTTCAAGCTATTTTAACTCTAAAATTAAACATTTCTTTCGATTTAGAATATTTCCATTCTCTATGATTTTTGAAATTTTATGTATATGAAATACCTATTTTAAATATCGATTTGATATCGATATATTGTGAGGAGGAGACTCAAAAACCACGTAATACGTCTTTATTCGTTCTTTGCTCATTAGGAACTGTCAGTAGTTTTTATTTTTAACAAAACTAGAACGCCACGCACATTTGTTAACAAAACACGTATTGCACAAATCGATTAAAAAATATATATATAACGTATAAATCAATAAAACTATATACAATAGTCAAACATATGACATGGCATTACAATATTGAATAATCTAAACAATATTGTGAATATTGCTACAGAAATTTTTAGTGATGTCTCTCACAGTCGCCATTGGACTGCTGCGGGTTAATATTTTGTTATAAGAAATGTCTTTATAGGACTCAATGATTGCGGAATAAGAAATGTACGAGTACAGCAATTCTTTGAAAAATTTCATGAGACCCAGATTAGCAATAATCGAACTAAAAACACCGGCAATACGTCGTTTATCATTTAAATAGCGAGAGTTCTCGATAAACTTTCGATTTCGAGGACGCGATAGGAAATTACGAAAATGCCGATCAGACGGGGATTTGTCAAGTATAAAGATCGATCGATCTTTGAAACGTCAAATCGATAACGATGAACTAGGACAGGTAATAGATGAAATTGATAGAGCCCAGTAATGATTAGACAGTCATGTGTCACGCTACATGACAGTGTTGTGGTTAGAGCCATGACTTATGCGATACCCGGGTAAACAAAAATCACATTGGGTAGCCGGGTACTCGGGTAAACAGCATTACCCGGCTACTCGGGTATTCGGGTAAAAAAAATTACCCGAGTGCCCGGGTATCGCATGAATACACTGCGGATCTTTATGCAAAATAAAATCATTTGCATCAATAGGAAAAAGCAAACGATATATTACGATTACTTATTCTCTTGAACGATTTTAATAAATTTAAATTAATATATCAACGTTCTTTTAATTTCATTATTGTTGTAAATTGCACGAAATCATTTATGATATGTCTTATGAGATACCCGGATACTCGGCTATCTCATGAGATACCCGGGTAGTTTTGCTCTACCCGGGTATCTCATGGGTACTCGGGTACCCGGGTATCTCATATACCTGGGTAAAAGTCCGAGCTTTAGTTGTGGTCAATGTGAAAAAAGATAACGACTAGACAGCGAATCTTTATGTAAAATAAAAATTATCCACCTGAATTAACATGTTGGACAGGTTGGAAATAATATAAAAGTATTTCGGAATTCGTCTAATGTTTTCAATATTTCAAAATTGCACCTACTCGTCTTTTTCATAAATGCATAAAATCCGATGTTTAATTAGGACAAATGTCTTCGGCGACTTGTCGAACAGATTAAAGGTCTATCGGAACACTTGGAATATTTTGAATATGTTCTCACGTATCGATACCATACACGTGTGCAGATAACTACATTGTAGACAAAGCTAATCCTGATAATCGTATCGAGTGGCCAGTTCAAATTATCGCACCTGCAAGTGCCTTTTAAATCGTTTTTCTGTAGACTGATTATTACGTGTGTGTGTATATCGAACTCCTCCTCGAGGATTACTAGACTTCATACTTTATCGCGTTCGATTTCAAGCTTTGCAGGGAGCGATCACTTCGAAACTAGTACTTACTTGTTTGAAGTTTGGTATTACAACTGTACACCTAATATAATACAGTACATCTAGAAGAGAAGGAAGCATTTAGTGTTGCCACATTGAGAAAAAGTGTTGTTGAATTAATTATTATCAATAAGTTACCAGTATCAGTATATATAATCTTATAATAAATCTTATAATACAGTATATAATCTCAGAATCCTTTCTAAACAGAGATTTCAAGGAATATCATTTGATATTTGTTTTTTTTTTTTATTAGAAAATCTTAGAAAAGATTTTTTGACAACTTTAGGCAAAGATATATACACAAAAATGAAGTGTACGTAGCGAGAAACCTTATGAAACTAAACGTGAGAGTATTCAACATTATTCTTTCTGTTAACTCTTAAACACACAAATTACAGTTATTTAGAAATGAAAGTGCTTCTTTATGGGATTTTTTTATGAACTCAAGACCATAACTCACGATCACAAACAAACTTATTGAAATTTGGACAGGACAACGTCTGTTGGATCAGCTAGTATCCAATAAGTGTTACAATTCGTGACACCGTGAGAAAGGAATTCTCCATGGGAACGTGATTATAAGTTTGAGTATTTCTCAATGGTTGAGAGCCGTGTTCATGGCTTTTATGTATTCTCTCCTGTTGTGACACGTGAGGCCGGAAACTTCCGATCAAGCATTTCCCGGAGTTTCGAGGATCTGTCGAATGTTATATTTTAATTGGCCGTTTATGGTAGACCTCGATGGTGGAAACAAAAATAAATGGTCCGAATAACGTGCGAACGCCCAGGCGATTTCACGACCGAATAAGGACCCGGAGAATTCCGTACAAAGAATCCTCTCTACCTGCCCGGGAATTTTGGCGCGTAGAATCCAGAGAGCTGCTTACCTGAAAGTTAGAGCACTGTTATACGCCGACCTATATTCTGCGGTATACTTCGTCGAGGAACACGATTTATGGTCTCGTAAATTATTATTATTAGACGTCGGGTCTTTATGCAGAATAGACCTGCTCGAAGTCAATTGCAAATGGATGGAAATATCTTTATTCGTTCAATGATTTTAGCAAGTGGAAATGGATCGTAAGCGGTAGGGTCCTATTGTAGTTTCTGTATAACATATCCGTCTAACGAGGCAATAACAATCCTAAAACTGTCGTGCTTTGTTACACTGTCTAAAGTGCTTTTGGTAAAGCCCATCGTAAACCACACTAGTACAAACAGAGAGGAAATTAAGAGTTAGGATATAAAGTTTATCGTGATCGCAGGATGCGGTCTACCGGAGAATTTGATGCATTAAATTGCACATTTAATCGCAATAAACCAGAGTCCAGCGGCAAAAAGTACAAAAATTACAGGATACCGTAATTAGGTCGGAAGCAAAGTAATAGTAATGTCGGTTCCGCTATATGTCAAGGGAATGGTATCTCAACTTTTTAATTTATCGACTATACATTGTTGTGGGTCTTTAGTGGAAAGTGTTAATTAAGGCGAATAAAACTAATGAACGTAATACATGAAAAATCGCGTGAAAGTAAATTAGACATATTAAAAGTCTTTGTAAAAATTATTGATACGAGAACTTGTCTCTTTAGGAATAATTTTACGCGCATCTGACATTTATAGGTAGGCAATTGCTTTATAGGTATTTATAGGTAGGCAATTGCTTTATAGGTATTTATAGGTAGGCAGATAATGAACAAGTGCAATTTCAAAAATGATAGAATTCGAGAGCGATACGATCGAAAGTGAAACTGGCGATTCGTATGCGGCGAGCGAGGGGCAAGTTGACCGAATCCTATCTCTTGGACAGAATGGGGGGAAAGCTTAAGAAGGGTTCACCTACGCGGTAATTAGGAGTCTTTATTAATTACCTAATTAAGTCGGTAACAATCTTGATACTCGGCGCATCCTGCCGCGCTTCGTTAAAGGTCGCGATGCGCGTCAGCGAAACCGAAGTAGGGACACGGTGCTTGGAAAAAAGGAGGGTGCAGATACGCGAGCTGGAACTCGAGGAGAAGTTAATGTATATACGTACATACATACATACATAATACATACAACATTTACTTTCCGCAACGGTACCGTCGCGCCGCGCCGCGCCGCGGTGCATCCTCGTCGCGTGTCGGAAGTTTGCAGGAAATCGTCGTGACATTCGATCGAATATTAAACGGTATAATAATTCTGTTTTTGAATACGACATCTTACCAAATTAATCATTCCGAATGATGACATGAGCTGAATCAAAATAAATGAAAAATCTTCACTGTTATGAGTTCGATCCAACTTGGTCGAAGCAATTATCAAATTGCCCTACTTAGTCTGAAGTTTCAACGATCATCTGCACGAGTTCGCAGACATTGTTATTGTATTCGCTTGTAGTTATTCTTGTAAAGCGAAATACAGCATTTTATCCATATAAGTCCCTAACACGGGTCTACCGAGGGACATTTATGCGCCAGGGACAGTATTCTTTGACTTTTGCCCTGACTTTTGCCCAGTGGTCTGCTAGCCTGTTTTTTGTGGCCAAAACTATTGCAGCGTTATTTCAAGGTTTAATGTATTATTATAGGTCGTTGGATTTGTCTTAATACCAGTTAAAATATTATGAAGTAAAAAGTATATGTCAATATTTTTAAAAAATTAAGTGAAGTTGAATTTTCTGACGTTGTCTTTAGAACGCTGTATCTCATCACAGAATTATCTAAAAGGAATAATATTTTGGATTTGGGAGCTTTGAAGGGTTGTTACTTTATAGGAAATTTTTTTTTTTAATATATTAAAATCGAAAAATTGAATTTTGGCCACGAAAACGGGGTCTTCAGACCACTGTGGAATATAGAGAAGGGCAGTCGAGCTCGAGAGGCCTTGGTCGCCGAGAAATGTAAACATAGCTAATAGAAATTTCCAACTTCTTTATTTTTCATTATTTTTTCATGGGACTTCGATGACCATATTTGTGTCATTTTTCTAATAAAAATAATACCAAATATGATATAATTTCGATGATATTTACTTGTATCGTAGACAATTAAAGTTTCGGGTGCGAGGAAGAATAGCGTATGGGAAAGAAAGAGACGAGAGAATCACAGTCGCTGGCACATTTGAAAAGCTCGCTGGCGACTGTCCTTCCTTGCGCCCGAAACTTTAATTGTCTATTACACAAGCAAATGTCATCGGAATTGTATCACATTTGGTATGATTTTTATTAGAAAAATGCCACAAATATAGTCATCGGAGTCCCATAAAAAAATAATGGAAAATAGAGAAGTTGGAAATTTTCTGATTAGGCGGACCACCGATATATCCAACTCGCAAGGTGTCATATTTCACCCCGCAGTAGTGGGGATAGATCTGGGACATTTACAAGTCAGACTTTTGGGACATTTATGGATAAAATACTGTAAACCCAGAACGGTTTAAAGAGGTTAGAAAATTAAAAAATTGGATTAGATGAAATCGTACATTTTTAGTGCAGATACTTCCTGGGGGGGGGGATTAGTTAAAACTCCTCGCAAAGTTCGAAACAGAAACATTTCGGAACTTCTAAAAACGCAAAGGGTTGATGTACTCTCCGAGTACCGGGAGGGTAGGTTGTGCAGAATACATTTCGCATTATCGCAGTTGGCTGTCTATCCCCCTTCTCTCTCACTCTCTCGCTCTGTCATTCAGGTATTAATCCGCAATGAAAGTATTCCGGTATCGGGTTGGTCGATCGCGTCGGTCCGGTCTCATAAAAATAGAATCTTTCCATTCGCATTCATTGGGACGGGGCCCATTTAATTTCAATCGAGCACGGGGTAGCATGAAAACATTTTGAAAAAGCGCACAAGAGGATCCCTAACGAATCATCTCTCTATACGCATCGTTCTCGTATGCAAAATGCAGTTCCGGGTGAGGCACGGTTGGAAAAACAAACGGGGTGTAAGGAGGGGCAGCGGGGAATAGAATGGAGAGAGAAAGAGAGATAGAGAGAGAGAAAGAGATACAGAGAGAGAGAGAGGGGGGATGATGGGGTCCGAAAAGAGGAGAGAAGAAGAGAGGGCGCGATAAAAAGGGAAAGAGCCAGTTGTCCGGGGCTATACAGGTGTCGGTCTAGACTCTTTATATTCCCTATAACGTTAACAATAAGCAAGAAAGAGGAGCAAAGAAATAGAGAGAGGGTCCCGGAGAGGGAGGAGCCACCGGAGGGTGGAAAACAAGAATGGAGAAACGAAAAAAGAAGGAAGAAAGGAGTAGTCGAAGGAGGAGGAAGGGAAAGAGTGGTGCAATTCAGGCCAATGGGAAAAATGAGGCGCTACGTTCGGCAGCATAAAACCAGTTCGAAATGCATTATGCCATCCGGAGATTGTGCGCGAGCGAACTCGCTCACTCGCTCACTCGCTCACTCATTCATACATACACTCGCTCGCTCATGCGAACACAGTTTCATCCGCATCTCTGCGTGATGGTGGAGCATCAGGAATAAAGAATAAGATGTAAAAAGAGGACGCCAGTCTTCGCCAAGATAAAGGAAGGTCAAAGTAGAAGGTGAAGAGAGTTAGGGTGCGTATAGTGTTCGGGTTTTGCGGGTATACCCGCGGCCAGAAATATCACGATGTTCATTAAGAATCGATTTTGCGGAATCGGGATGACTAACGCGTGATTAATGGGATGTTTGTTACTACCATTCATCTTAGTTCGTGTCACCGATCGGACGGTGTATACCAATTCCATCGGCATTACGATGCCTGTAGTCTTCACGCTCGCCGCTTATTCAATCTTCGTGAAGTTTACCCAGTCGTCGGACAAACTTCTTGGTACCGGATGCATCAAGAATTTAATATTCATTTTTTATGCAGATTCTACCATTCATCTTTTCCCGCAAAAATAACCGTTCACTTTATATTCGCAACAACGCTCGTATCAACAAGGAACGTATTCATTTAATAATTGTCTTTTTCAATACAAAATCGTTCAAAAATGTAAGTTTCAACGAGCAAACTCTGGTAATAGTTTTTTCAATAAAATCCACCCCTAAGTCGCAAAGAGAACAAATTCCTCCGCCCGGCAGATAATCCCTCAGCACATTCGAAAGCCGTCGTTGCATCTTCCGGTAGGAATCGCGCAAATCTGTGTGCACAGGGATAAAAATGTATTCGAACAAAGCTCGCGAATTTTGTTTGGTACACGGTGCGACGCCGCGTCGGCCCCTTCCCCCCCAAAAATCCGTGGAGCGTTATTCGGTCCTAGCTGAAGGAAAACCAGTTTGAAATGCATATTGCGCCGCCGGTCTGCGGCCGATGTGCTTGCTCGCTTGCGCGTTTACAACTATACGTGTGCGCCTACTTGCCTAGGCCTGGCAGAAGAATAAAGAAGGAAGAATAAAGGATCGGGAATAATAAAAAAGGAGGCAGTCCTACGTCGAGGATAAAGAAGGGGAGGCGAGAGGGTGAGAAGAGCAACAAAGACAGCGGGATTGAAAGGGAAAGTCCAACGAAAGGAACGCCTCGTCGTCGTTGTCGTCGTCGTCGTCGTCGTCGTGCGTCGTTCGGTTCGTCGACGTCGACGTCGACGATCCACGTGTGTCTTGCAAAAATACGTTGCACGTAGCGGACGTATCGGTTTGTTCAGCGATGCGTGGCCACGGCGAGAGCGTCCGTCCCTTTTTGTATTTCGTATGCAGCCGCAATGCGTCGCCGAAAATAGCGGGGAATAAAAAAAAAACAGAATAAAAGGGAAATAGAGGAAGAAGGATCGCCGCGTACGGATTAAAGAGAGGGACAAGCGCCTACCTCCGGAAGTTTCGTACGACTCGCATCGATGAGTCGCTAATCGAGTGGCACATAGACAACCGGGGTTCTTGACCCCTTAACCTTACATCGTGATTTCGCGGGCCCCACATGCTGCCCGAATCGAGCTCAAGATTTTCTTTTTGCCCGGCGATTCTAGATACCAGTCTCGCGAACGTCGAAATTCGCGCGCTTCTTACATAAGCTATATCAGACACTTTAAAATATTTATTGTAATCAGAATTCGAAGGACTATTCTGGTCTCGATTTCATCGATGAAATTATTTGAAAAAAATTCCTTCGATAGATGCAATCGATCGTTTCAACTTGGGGTCAACTTTAAATAGTTAAAGATAGCATGCGAGACCAAATTAGTGTAATAATAATAATAATACTATAGCCTGTTCAGTTTGTCTGTTAAGCCGTGAACAGTTTATGGAATACAACGGTTTCGAACGCGGTAGTTTACAAGCAATTAATCTCTTTTATTTCATCTTCTCGCTGCTGTTCGCACTCTTCCGAGTTCTACGGCAATAAAAATGTTAGTAGGGGCTTTGCCTACCTGAAAATAAGTGAGGGAGAATGGTGTGAAACACTCGGAAGTCATTGACTCGCCACCTTGGAAACCTTTTGAGGGAGGCACAGCTTTCGAGCATAATTCCGTTTAGCTTGACGCTCTCTTTAATCGATCTCACCTTTGAACCTTAAGCTGAACCACTCCAGCAGTCTTTTAAAAGAGAAGGGTCATTATTGTATTTTTTAATTTCACATTTACGTAGCTCTTACAAAATTTTGTCGATCAATTAGAAAACTAGAGCGAGAAACTCAATCATGTATTTTCTCGCGAGATGCAGATTCGTTCTTGCAGAAAGGGTAACGAAAAAGTCGCTGAAGAAGAAGTTCTTCCGACGAATGGAATGCAATGGCAAGAGACGTACCATGCTTATTCAACAACTGCAAATACCTCCGGGGGAAAGAAAAGCATTTCGTGTATTGCAAAAACTTTCGATTCTATATTTAGAGATGTGGAGTTTGTACCTCGAGTTTCCGACTCGCTTTAATACTTCTGTTTCGAAGTTAAAAGCGCACAGAAAATTGTTCCAACTGATTGCGTACACGCTCGAATCCGTTGTACGTTCAAGCTACGGTCCGACAAATTTCATGTCACATAGTCGTTTTGCGGTCGAACGCGATCACTTCGTACGAAGGACCACACACGTTACAATTGTGGTTCCAACAGTCGTAACAAAGAAAGTTGTACAACTTATCGTACGTGGAATTATAATCGATATCAGACCCACCAGGTTGCAACAAGGAACTTTTCGAACTGCAACACGAAATGAAATGTAACTTCGCATAAAGGGTGTTCGAGTAAATTTATTATTTATCTAAAAAAAAATGGCTGAACGTGTGAATTAAAATAATACACGCACGCTGATAAAACAGAATGGAAAGATGAACATTGAAAAAGTTGGACACGTGTTAATGGTAGTCGCAGCGTCCGAGTCACGGTATGTTCATCAAGAAGGCTAGTTTAATGAGTGCTAACAAGGAAACGTCAGCGCGTTACTGGTCGTGAATGTGTATAGTATGCGAGATCGAAGGACGATCAAGGAGGCGCACAGTGGAGCGAACGGAACAAATCAATGGACATGGCGATTACTTCTCACTGGCTGAAGATATTGGATTAAAACATTACAGACGTTTCACCCTTATTATGTAGAGTACATGTACCGAAAATCGTTCAAGTCCAACAAGTGAATCAGGCTTATTTTGTTTCCATAGGTTCGTCCCAATTTTCTTCACTGAAGAAAATCGTCTTGTTTTTTTTTTAATTAACTGTGGCCGAAGAGAAGATATCAGTGGGTCAGATGTGACGAGTAGATTGTTCAATATGTCTTTATTCGTAGCCACCGTGTTAAATTTTATATTCTTGAATTCCCGGAACTTTCGGAATTATTTTTTTCTTACCTCTTGGGTTTCTTCCGATAGTTGCTCGATAGGTGCTATAGCTTTCTCAATCATTTTTTGCCAAGTATTAATATTTTATGAACGATGGTTGGCATGTAATACCATGGGTAAAGAGTGACAAATAATTCCGCAGTTTCCGTCGCGTAGCGTGCAAATTTTTCTACATTAACTTTTTCTCCAGATGAAATGGCTTGGAGAACCACAGCAAACTTCTAAATTAAATTTTCATCAACTCCAGTGATTGCTGACGTAATCTTAGGATTTAAAAAAAATCTTTTGGCAGTATTTCCATCGTTATACGTACCAGTTCCTTGCTTAACTTTGTCCACCATTAAACCCAGTTCAGAACGAAGTCTTTCTTGGACAAGTAATTTTTTACTTGTCTGTATTGTTTTGTATTGTGGGGCTGTAATGCCGACCACTTTTTAAATCCGAGATTATAAGACAAATGCAAGAGGCATTCGAAAAATCGAATTTTTGCGGTCAACATTCACAAGCGAGAGTCGCGTCCATCTAGCGGTGGACGCGTTAAATTGAATTTACTCTAAGAAGCGCAGGTTTCAGCAACCAAACTTTGCACTTCTTTAAACCTTAATATTCAAGGTTGAAAACAGTGTAAAGCAGACCCTGGGCTCTTTTAAGCGTTTTTCGTAATCATAGATTGAAGAATATTTAAAATGTTGGTTCCGTTTAGACGTTTATCTCATCCGATCGAAATGGTACCCGTGTGAAATTGTAGATCATAGTCTACTGATTAAAGTGTGAAATTTTGAAAATTAACAAAAAAACCTGAAGAGCCCTTTTAAGAGGAACAGGAAAAACTAAAAAACTGCAATGCTAAATTCATCTTAAGGTCACAAAGTTTAGTGCGGATTTTAAAAGAATGTTTCTACATATTCCTATACTTCAAATCTAGGTGAAACATGTGATGGTGTTAGTAGTGCCAATTTCGAAATTTTATATTTAGGCCCGTGTCCGGAAAAATACGTCGATCCAGCCCACTATGAGGCGGCGCGATTTGAAAGGATGCAACGAGAGAATATGAGAAAGAGAGAGAGACAGAGGGGGGCTGTATGCACGGTGCGAAGTTTGAACGTTGTGCACGGAGAGAAAAGGAGGAACACGATAGGAGGAAAGCAAGATGAGGCGACCCTAACCCCCGGCAAATTTGAAAACGGTGTGCACCGTGTAACTTTCCCACTGTTCGGGCGCGAGGAGAGCGACGTATGGCTCAGGGCAGACGCGCGAATACGGTGCCCTTCGTCGCGACGAATTGAAAGAAAGGAGACCCTAAAAAAACTGGTTCTTTCTTTCCCCTTCGTGGGTCCGGGGGCCCAGCAGCACCTGGCTGGTCGGTTCGTGCTCCTTTACCAAGCCGGAGAGACCTTCGATCGGATCTTGAATTTCTTCGACGGCCACGCCGCGCGGCGCCGCTCTGACGAAAATTAATCGGCGATTAGCCTAAACGATAACGTTCTGCCTAGTTACTAACACTGAACGCCGCGCCGCGCCGGACAGCCACGCGGCCATTACGGAGCACGAGACCTTGATCGACCCTCGTTCATCGAGGTCGGGTGAAAAATGTGCCGACAGATTTTCCGCATCGACGATCAAACGTCAAACACCAGCCACAAACTTCGCTTCCGATTTAATACGGTCGATTTTTCTCCGGAATGCTCCGATTCTAATTACACCGATGTAAACCCACGAATCTTTCCAAGCTGGGGTTCGCAATACCGCAGGATCCCGCGTCATTTTTGTAGTTCCGCATTTGTTAAACACGTGACGCGAAATCACGCAAAATTTTGCGGAACTATGCGTGTCATGAAAATTCCGCGAATGACCACGCACAAGATGAACTTGTATATCTGATTTTAATTTAATTCCAGCTATATTTACAGGCAGCTTGTTTATACTATAATTCGTTCTAAACAATTTTTACCTTTATTTATTAACTTTACTAATTTCATTAGTAATTAAGGAAAAAATTCTTCCGATTCGCCTCAGCAATTATCATATCTTATTTTATATTATATTATAATATATCGTAATGTAGCTAAGTTATTGATGTGATTATTTTTATTTAAATAACTCCTTTTTAACGAATTTCCATATACTGTTTTGGGCATTTAAATGGGAACACCTAAACATCTTGGTTATTATAAGTTGTACAAAAGATCTCTACAAAATTAAGTTGTACTGTTTCAAGGGGCAAATTTGATGATGGTAAAAATTTGTTCTCAAAGTCACTTTTTTTACAAGATTTCAAGGTTATCGATATGTTTTTAAATGGAATCATAAATTTTTTTTGTTCATATTCTTATAGAGAATCACAAATTCAACAACCTATCATAATGTATGATTCGGCTTTTTTTTATTTTATTCTATTTATTTTATTTACTTCAGTACTGCATCAATGCCAATGGTCATCATTTTGAATAAGACATATGATTTCGGAACACGTAAGTAAACTGTAAATATTTGAGATCAGATGAGTCGAATCATATATGTATTATGATAGCTTGTTCAGTTTGTTATTTTATTCTCTATAAGAATATGAACAAAATAATATATGATTCCATTTAAAAAAAATATCGATGACCTTGAAATCTTGTAAAAAAAATGACTTTGAGAACAAATTTTTACCGTCATCAAATTCGCCCCTTGAAACAGTATAACTTTATTCTCTGGAGATTTTTTGTACGACTAATAGTAACCGAGATATTTAGGCGTTCCCATTTGAATGCCCCACCCATTATATTTCAATTATAGTTTGTGTTCCAAAAAAGGATTCATTAAAATTCCTTTTAATTTCTTTTAATTTAAGTTTATGTAGATTTACATTTTGTTTGATTAAAGATGATTATCTCATCAAGTTCGTTTCCTTATCAAATATATATTAGATTGAAAAACTAAATCCTTAATTCCGCTATATTGAATCCCATAACGAGGACACGTGTACAATGATACGTGTATGTATAATTTACTGTAATAATTAATTATATGTTGTGCCACTTATATATTTTATTAACGAATCCATGACAGACGTAATCGCGAAAGGGAAATCGTTGAAATATCGGACTTTCGTTGTGCAGTAGATATGCTAATGATGACACGCAGTGAGCTGATAATCATGACGGTTCATCTCGCGTGTTTATTCCCAATTATGTAAATTACGTAACTTTCTGATCGGCCCGGAGAAACTATATTCAGACACGAGATCGCGATGCCCTTATGGCCGCCTCGAATCAGGGGTTATTTTTAATGATATTGCTTGTAATTACATGTCCAGTTTTATAGATTCATAGTGGCGTACGCGAATATCCGTTTGTTTCGAGCATCGAACAGAAACCAGTGATACATTTTGTTGCGTTTCTGATAGCGAGCGGTACGGATACTGACTGTGCAAGAAATTATTGTATCTTCGGTATGCACTCATATGCATAAAGCTTTTAGCATAGATACTGTTAACTGTTCCCACATTTCATACCCGCACCAACAATATGGGTATTTGCATGAAGATTCTTTTTTATTGCGCTTCGAAGTCCTTAAAAAAATTTTGGACATAGGGTTAGCATGCATTTGCAATGCAAAGCGCGGAAGAAATTCACAAAGTCATGGTACGAGCGGGAAAGTATTTATTACAAGGTGCACATTAATGTTCTTTGATATCGTCGAGGATTGTTTCCAATATTGTTTACACGATAATATTATTATCACCGGAAACGAAACTTTTCTTAGACAACGGCCGCTCGCTTCTCCTGGAAATATTTTCAGGGGATTTTGATAATGTCAATATTATTATTTATTATTATAGACGGATAGAAGCCCTATTTAAATAAGTATTTACAAAGAAAAGAAAAAATCGAAATGCGTTTTCGAGTACCCGGGCTATTCATACATGTTGAAACGTAAAACCTTGCCGCGATCTCATGGTCCATTTATCTAAACCACCCATTTCGAGCCTGTCGAGTTTTTTTGTTGGTCGGTCCAGCTTCCCAACCAGAACAAGCAGTTTGTAGAACTGAATTTAACAACAACGAATTCGTAACTCGTTCGCGAAGCGATAAATATTATAACGTAAAATTTAATGTTCATCAAACGCCATAACTGTCTGTTACGCACTGTTAGAAGTTCTTTGTTAGAAATGCTAACGGTTCGCGAGGACCGTTGGATCTGCAAATAAAAAATCCAAGAAGAAAAATACACTTGTGCGTTCCTGTTAACATACTTTAGCATATCGAAGATTGTGCATACAACTCCTCGAACTTTTAAGTGTTAATTAAAAGTGTCCATTAAAGGATCTATCTGTACCTCTGTAAATGTAAACTCAAAACGCCGAAGCCGATCAATTAAAAAGATTATAGAAATCTCTGAATAGCTGTCGAGTACAAATTGTGAAAACCGCGCGGCACAAGCGTATCGTGTAACGCCATATCGCTTCAAAGAAATCTAATATTAAATTAAGAAGAAAAAGAAAACGAAGAAGGGTGTTCCTCCGTTTGGTGTATTGCACGACGTATTTCCCAGGTATCAGAATCCGTGAGATCGAACATGGTTGACCTGATCGCGTCGGTGTAGAATATTCTTCTCGAGGAAGATCATCTGGTAACCGTGATACCTCTCCGGATTATCCTAAGTCAAGGCGTACGTTCCGATAAAAAAAGAAGGATTCGAGCAAAAGGGGTTGGATAACCTTCGGGGAATATCTGGAGCTTCTTTGAAAACGTCTAAATAGCAAGCGAGCATCCGAACCTCTTGCGTTTCCTGTTCGAGGTCGAGCCTTTTGCTCGCAGGAGGCCTCATGAATGGCTGTCCCTGTGTCTACCTGAGGCCATGGGACGCCTGAAGGACCCCGCAAACGGGCCCCACGAGCGAAGCTTCAATGACTGATACACCCCTCGAGGCGGTGTGGGCCGAGGAGATCAAATATTATAAATACGAGAAGTCTCAGTGAGCGTTGTTTGAGGTCCGGGGCTCCTTATCAGTTTCGTTTGGTTTGATAACTGCATCCGGCCTTATCCTTCTACAAATAAAGGGTCCACCGCTCTGGGATTGCGAACACTGTACAATGGAATTCACACAGTTACACCAACCATTTGATACAGTATGCGTTCTCGGCTCAGGAGTATCGGGAATATTTCTATACAGGGTGTCTCAAAATTCCTTCAACATCCAAAAATTAGAGATTCTTGGAATCATTTGAAGCAACATTTTCCTTTGCGAAAATAGCGTCCGCGACTTTGTTAAGGAGTTATTAACGAAAAATAAAGACCAATCAGAGCACGGCCTAGACGTTTGTTGGAACAGTCCGCCCGGCGCCACAGTGGTCTGGTAGCTCGATTTTTATGGCCAAAACTATTGTAGCGTTATTTCAAGGTTTAATGTTGTGTTATTATAGGTCATTGGATTCTTCTTAATACCAGTTGATGAATTACCATGAAGTAAAAAGTATATGTCAATATTTACAAAATTGAAGTGACCTTCACATTTTCTATAATAAAAGAAATTTTTCTGTAATTTTTTGTATTGGTGTTTGTGGAAAAGTGAATACTGATCAACTTTCGTTGGAAATATTTTTTTGTCAGATCATCGGAAATATTTGAAAAGTAGTGTTAACAATTCTCACAATGCATACGATTGTCTAAAAATAGTGGAAAAGTAGCTAAGTACCTCTGACTGGCGTGGCGCAGAGAAAACATATACACATATTGTAAATCCAAGCTGCTATATGTATAAGATTCAAGTGGAACTGCGTATCCAGGCGTTGAATAACCGCGAGCTCGTATTTGTTAAAATCCGTTTATTTATAAGTTTATTTATAAGTTTTCATATAAAACAAGTCCGATGCTTAGCTCTCTTAAGCGTTTTTGTATAATTCTTTTCAAAATTTGAAATGCTATTAATTTACGCTATTCGTGTATGGACAATTTTAAACAATGTTTTAATACGCTTACCAACATATATAAAAGCATCATTAAAATCTGTTTTCTGATATTCGACGATTGAAATCTAAAACGTTTTATTTTACTTTGAATTTTCTGACATTGTCTTTAGAACGCTGTATCTCATCACAGAATTATCTAAAACGAATAATATTTCGGATTTGGGAGCTTTGAAGGGTTGTTAGATTATAGGAAAAATTTTTTTTTCAATATATTAAAGTTGAAAAATTGAATTTTGGCCACGAAAACGGGGTTTTCAGACCACTGCGGCGCACCAACTGTCGCACCAGTTGGCCGACTGTGCCAACACGCGTCTAGGTCGCACTCTGATTAGTTCTTATTTTTCGTTAATAACTCTTTAACAAAGCCGCGGACGCTATTTTCGCAAAGGAAAATGTTGCTTCAAATGATTCCAAGAATCTCCAATTTCTGGATGTTGAAGGAATTTTGAGACACCCTGTATTTAGGAACACTCGACACTACCCATCTTTCGGAGGACACTTCTTCAATTTCCTGAAACTATTGGACAAATTTCCAGCGAATTAAATGAGTCTCTAAAAAGTTCTATAACTCGTAAATATTTACCTCGATAAGGTATTTCAGAAGCGGAACACTCGAATAATTCGTCCCACAGAGGTTTTTAGCGATCAGCAAAGGTGTTCGAGTTGTTGCAGCCGTAAATAATGTTACAGAAAGTATAACAGATTTTGTAGTTATTACCTAACTGTGATAGCGGAGTGAAAAGCACAGATTGTTCAACATTTAAGAAAATTTATGACGAGAATTTACATTACAGAACCCTTTACAAACCCATCTCGTACCTTTCCAGATGCCGTTGCGTAACAGAACAAACAGGCAAACATTGGATAAAATTCAACTTCTAATACTTGTAGGACGAAAAGAGTGGTTTGGAATTGAATACGATAACGAAGATCTAAAGCGACAGTGAACTTAAAAAGCGTAACTAAATTCATACGAAATATTCCGACGTCGTCAATTGTTTTCCTAGAATCCATAGAACTTTCGAAAATCGCGTTCGCAATCAGGATAGAAGTGAACGGGTTTCGCTTCGATTGATAACATTTTATCGGAGAATTAAATACTTGCCGATAGTGGCACACTTGTGTAAAATTTGATTAATTTCTTAATTGCACGTGCTACCGATCTTTATCTTCAAGTATTTAAACAAGATAAATCTAGCCTGTTGTAATGTCACAGTAGTTGAACGAAAATTGGTATGATGCAAAAGCATTCAGAAGAAACGCGTATAAAGAAAGATCCAGTCTGCGTACATAATAGCCCAACACGAGTATTCTATATTCTGAACCTTATTTGGACCGCGCCGCACTATGAGCTAAACCGACGAATTCTGCGTCCAAATTAATGAACTTTCGGTAGAAATGGGATAGAGCGATGAAATTGTTTTAGATGAAAGCTGAAACTTTGCAGAATATGAAATAATTATGGAAATTATGGTACGAACATTTTTTAATCTCCCTATTTTCCCACATTCCACAATGTTTCAGCTTTAATTTCAAAAAAATTTTATCGCTCTATCTCATTCCTATCGAAAGTTCTTTGATTTTGACACAGAATTCGTCGGTTTAGCCCATAGTGGGTGGGGTGGGGGGTCGGTAAGGACGCTAATCAGCGTAATCGAATCGCAAGGCGGTTAACAACAAACTGCGAGCGCGGGAAATTTCGTGACAGAAGAGCTGAATAAAGTCTGGCAACGTAGCGGCGCTTGGCGGGATGGTAATTATATTTCTCGGTATCCGGCGAGAATGCTTGATAAAAAGCAATCAACGGCTTCGCGCCGGACCGGCTCAATTCGATTCGAGGATTCTGCAACGACGACGGTTCTGCATAGAAATTCTACGAGCGTCTCTCCACTTTATATCCTGATCGCATCTAAACGCCTTCGGTTCATTAAATTACGCGCACGCTACAAGGTTGCGAGAAGGATTCGACTAGAAGAAAATGGCGGCAGCAGGTTGGAGCATTGGCGGCGGTAACGGCTAGACGGTAACGGTTAGCTGCCCTAATGAACCAGAACTCGCTGACGTTGTCAATGACTTCGCTCAATGAAATCGCCTTTTTCGAGAGACTGCTCGGCACGGGAAAGATCTACACGGACCCCGCGGTTCGGCGAACAGGTAGAATTCTCGTTCCCTGTCTTTCTCTTTCCGCAGCGGTTCGTTCCTCCTCTTCGCGGCGACTTCTCTATTTTTCGCAGACAGGTTGGCCCGTAGCAGCAATTTTCGGCAGCGTCTGTCTTGTTCATTCCCAAAGCGCCGCGATTCTTGCTCTCCTTCTCGTTACAAGCCACCTTCGTGCTATAGGCGCCTCCCTTTGTTTCGGGACCCGAAGAAGCGATCCTTGAAAGTGTCGTAACCTCGTGGCGTCCTTAAATTCTGTTCCGTCCGCGTCATCTCCGTCGGTCCTCTGTGTACTGCAGATTCGGAGGTTCGTTCCTCGCCTATTGGAGATGAGTAACCGCGAGGAGAATAAGGACGATTCATTGTTCGGTAAGCTAGGATCGAGCAGATGCACCGATTTCTTCTTTCAACGGAAAACTTCACCGTTCGACAGCTGCTCTATTACCTTTCGCGACAGTTTCTACTTTGTGCGGGCTGTTTGTTAGAATAGATATTTTCTCTCGAATAATATCGCTTTGTATTTTTATACATCCATGATTGCGCGATGCTGCCGCGATCAACCACTCAGAGAAATAGCATCGGCATCGCTGCAAAACGAAACCGTTCCCGATATTCCCGATTATCTATACCTCGCAGCTCGTTTCTGGGTTTGGTCCGCGCGTGTACGCGCACTGCTCTGCCCCGGCTCTTTCATTACACGGCGTTTTCTTTGCGAACCGCACGACAGGTGTTCGCCACGTGCAGCATACGTGATCACCACCCTTTAATAAGATAGTACTTGCACTTTCCAAGTGCGCTCGTTTCGGCCGAGTCCAGCTCGCGCGTATACCGGTACACACTACAATTTCGCGAGCATAATTCTTTGCACGAGCTCCGCCAAAACAGTGTTTCAGTTTTAAGGTCAGTTTTACCACCGTTATAATCCCGTTTGTAATTTAAAGGTATCGACGCCGTGCACGCTTTTAACGCGGAACTATGGCTCTGTCCTACACAGTTGTAACCTATCTACATACTTGGTTGACGTTCACGATCGCACCGTGTCTAACTATACTCGATCCGCTGGATCGGTGTAGATAAACGGAACACATCAGCTTGCGTCACTTGCTAACGACTTTCTCATCAGCGAATACTTTCTTCAAAGAGAAGAAACCACCTTGTAAAACGTTGGGTGACAATTGTACAAATTGTCTGGCGACAATTGATCGATAAGACTGCCTGCTTGCCTTGAATTGTAACCTTTTTCACACTGACCTAACGCGTGTCACTATAATCGATCCACTGGATCGGATCGGTGTAGATAAACGGAACACCAGTTTGCGTCACTTGCTAACGACTTTCTCATGAGCGAGTACTTTCTTCGAAGAGGGGAAACAATAACTTAATAGTAAATTAATAGTAAATAAATTAATAGTAAAACGAACTTAACGCTACACTTTCTTGTTTTTTTTTTGTATTACGTTCAACAGCAAGAATTCTCGCGAGAACTTCGCAACAATCGGTAAACTGAGTTTGGAATTTTTGAAATATAGGTGTCTTCTGTTAAGAAATAAGGACGTAACGAATAAAGTAAATTACACTAATGTGTTCGTAGATATATTCTCTTTAGAGATTGCTATATACTTATAAAATATGTAAATACTATTTCGAATTCTCAATGACGTAATATTTATCACTGTATATACATACATATACTTGAAAGGCATACGTATAACTCGCATTTTATTTGTACATTGCAATTAAACAATTCTAACTTTGAAGTATCTCAATATTTTCTAGGGAAAACTAAATTGGGAATGTTTCATTTTTAATTTTGCGAAGAGAAGAACACTGTTTGAAAAGGAAACGAAGATTTCGGTCAGAGTTTTTATTAAAACCAGTTTTTAATTAGTAATCCTTTGCAGCAGTCGGAGCTCTGTCAACTTGAAAATTAAAAATTTCTTCCGAGCTAAAATATTTCCATTTCCCTATTATTTTATCAATTTTATAGATATGGAATTAACACCTCGTACAATACCTAAATGTCTAGTAATTGATCCGACATATTTGTAGAAAGTGTAGAAACAATTATAGAAACTGTTGGCGACATTTGATCGATAAGACTGCTCGCTTTAAATCGTAATCTTTTACATTGGTCTAATATGCGCGACAAGTTGTTCCACCGCGAATAGAATGAGCCCACCGTAGGGGACGATTAGGTAGCGGTGAAAATATTGTTGCGGAGGATTGTGTTCGTGCCGGCTCACGCTGTCGATCGTTTATTGAAACAGACGGATCCGACGTGGTTCTCGCTCAGCGGCCGGCAGTTCTCTGTATGGACTATAAAATTGAATCGGGTACCGAGACGATAACCGCTGTGAAATCTTGTTAAGCAATCTGAATCACGATAACAATGTCGGCGCGACTATTCGTGAATGAGGGGCTCGCGGACTCCATGCTCGCCGATCAGGCATCTCAGCACGTGCAAGCAGAAATGTGGACGGGAATTAACCGCATCGACAGGTTTATCGATTCCCGAACCAAGGGGGAAACACACGGAAAGCCGACGAATAAATTAACCGTTGCATCATGTCGGACGGCTCGCCTGAACTATGTTGCTCGTTGTAAAATCTGTGCCGATGTAGGCTCCACCGGAATGCGAATCGTGTCCTATTTCGGCGTTCCGCGAAACGCCGTTCATTTTGTTTTGTTTACGGTTGTACAATACAATTTTCCTGGTTGCGTGAAACACGATATTTCTTGATCAGATATCATGGTCGGTCTACAGATTTTACTGTAGCATCCACACGAACAGCGTGACAAAAATGTCTGGTGATTCAAGCATTATCTTTTCGTATCTCCAGCATATAGCACATAATCAGGCCTGAATTAATCTGTTGTTACACTGAGGTCGGAAAGTCAGTTCCTGCGCGAATTAATTACTCTGTCCAATAAATTTCAACTTTTTTCATATTTCCATATAACTGTTGGGTGGATCTTACAGCGTTTTTCGCGCTGATTCCGAACCTGGCCTTAATTTTTCTCCTACACCCACAGTTTTTGAGAAATTTGAATTTAAAAAAAGACGTATTTGTCGACTTGAACAAATATTGTGATGTTATTATATAATATTGTTCATTGCAGCAAAAGATTCTCTAGACTTTTCCGAATTCAGTGATGTGCAATAGTAATACATTGTGATTGTTTAAACATGTTTATTGTTTGTTGATTGTTGAAACAATCACAATGTATTACTTTTGCTGTAATGAACAATTTATGCACACTTCAAGAAAGAACTCGATATTTTGAGGTTATAATTTGTAACACTTGACTAGAGCAGAAAACAAAATGTGGTTACTGGAATGTTGACAGTCTTTCCAACAATCATACGGTGGTGTGATTTATTAATTTTGCTTTGGTTATTGTAGTATACATATCAAACTATCATACAAGTATAAATTTTAACAGACTTACGTTAGTTGGTTTTTTAAATTTATTCGCGCTAGATCTGACTTTCCGACCACAGTGTGTTAGTACGAATAACTGACTAAGAAAATGCGATGAGAAAGTAATTTAGTAAAATATTAACTGATTAATTCTCTAAACGAGTTAGAAGCATACGATCACGTTCAGCGAAATGCATGAGTCACTTCTAATCGAGAGGGCCTAATTAATTGAGTTCAAGGGTTTTATAATTCACTCGATTGAACAGCAATTCTTGTATCTAGAGGAACGACAATTCCGGATCGGTTGATGGAGTTTGTGTAGGCGTCATTAGAAACCGTACAACGTACACATTTCACTTGTCTTAATCAAATAAAGCTTAATTCTCTTCGTTTGTTAAGCACAAACCCAGATGATTGTAAAGCAATCTTGATTTAGCGTGACAGTTCGCGAAATCGCGTGGAAAGTTCCCTCGAAATTTTTAAATATTCAATTCGTCAGACTTACGTAAACGGGGGAACCAGTTCTTAACCAGAGTTGGGTGCAAAGTAAAGTTGGGAGCATAATTTTTGAATACGTTGTAGAGGTTTCGTACGTGTTTTCAGGTTTTTGGACCACCGAGCAGCGTGCACCGTGACCATGAAGAAAATCATGCAGTGAAAGGTTAGCAACCTTTTGCCATAGAGAACAATGATTCAGTAGCGTCCACTCGTCGATTCTTTCTTTACCTTCGAGGCCAGACTAGCGATGCAAAATTTCGTTTCAAGGGATCGATCCACGAAACGGTTTCTTTGAATTTCCTTCGTCTCCGTAGTCGTGAGACGCATTCTTAGCGGGGACAGACTGGTCGAATGGGTGGGGAGGGTTAGGTTAGGAGAGTCCTGGTCGCAGACTGTTCACGAAATTAACGGAGTTGAAAAATTTCTTTGTCTCCCGAGCAGCAATATCTTCGGGGCTGCTCTCATCCGGCGTCTCTCTCATCTCGTATATCTGTTTGGCGATCAGGAAGACGGCAGAAGAGGTTTCTTGACCCTGCTGTCGTCGCTCTGCAAGGGATCGAGGCGCGACGGAGGGCGTTTTCCCGCTGTGTGCCGCGTACTCGGAACCGCTCGATGGGATCACCATGGAGACAGACGTCCCCATACCTTTATTCCCCGAGATGTTTCCCCATGAAGCTACACCACTCCTTCATCCATGTCCCGCAAGCCTCATACCCAACTTTCGTTCTTCGTTCGCTCCACCTTGATCGAAGGTCGTCGGATTGAGCTAGGTCGCATTCATCCCCAAAAGATCCCTCGAAAAAGGAGACGCTAATTTCGTCTGTAGCACAGTGCGAAACAGCCACGGCCGGATCGGCTCCTCCGCTCGCTTGCGCCTCGCAAATTCGTCGTTCGCTCGACCATGACGAGAATCGCTGTTTCCTTTTAACAAGGGATGCTCGGGACCGAGGGACTCGGCCGGAGAACTTTCCCCGCCGCCACAGCAGCCGAGGAATATCGCTAAAAAATTTACAAATCCTACTTAGCCAGGTCTACGGAAACGTTCTACGATTCATTTGTCCGCCGTTGTTCCGCGTGTTTCATCTTTCGTACAAGTTCGCAAACTTTTGCGACCTGAATTTCAAGCTGGAGCGAGCTAGAAATTTATTTTCTCTCGTAGTATGTAGACCCGCGGATCTTTATGCAAAATAAAACACGTTCGAATTGAGTGCAGGACACAGGAGCCAAATAAAAATTGCATTCTTCTTTTAATCATCCTGTTCAGCTGAAGATGATACATGCCTGGTAATGTGTTTAATAGGTTGAAAATAATAGAACAGTATTTTGAAATTCTTTTAATATTTTGACTGTTTCCAAATCCGCTGTCTATCGCACTAATGAACTGTCACAACGGCAACTCATTAAAGTCCGAACGATGATATCGCCGGGTTTCAACTGGAATTTTGATTGTACATACTTGAGAACCATTCAAATAACACAAACGATAACGAAAGAATATGTTTTAGCATGATTGAATGTTAAGTTTATTGGAACATTGGATTCGATACATCTTGATCGGTACATCTTGATTTAAAATTTTAAATAACGCGTTACGTAAGCACATCGAGGGAGGTGTACTATTTATTTCATTGCATTATTCAGTCACGTGTATGTTCTTGTCTGTGAAACTTGTTGTCTATTCCTGCGAATATTTTAGCAGGATTATCTTGAAGGCCTCGTTGGCGGTTCACAAAGTTCGCATGCGCGGCAGTTGGCAACCGTGAATCCGACTCCACCCGAATTCTGCGCTTAAAGTACTCGGCACACTCTTGTCGTAGCAATCCTAATTTGTCTGATCAACATCGATCTTGTTCATTTGTAACGTGCTCTCGTAATTAACCGAACAAGCTAATTTATCTGTGAAGTGTATATCGATACACCATTATCGCGAGTCTATAAAACAATCTACAGTGATTCCCACTAATATTCGGACACTCTTAAAAAGACGATAACTTTTTAAATGTTGTACCATACGATTTCAAATCTTTTGGGAAGCTAAAGGAATTAGTTTGCTACAGAGTGTGAAAAATTTTTTGTTTAAAATTGTAATTGATCGGAATTGTAGAAGAAATACAAAATGTTGCATTTCATAACTTTTTATGTGGGCCTATATTGAAAATGTAAAAACTACGTTTTGTAGATCTGAGTCAATTGAACATTCTAGGAAGCTAGAGCAATATTTTTTGGTACAGGATATGAATAACAAATTTATCAAAAATTGCAATTGATCAGAATTGTAGAGGAAATACTAAAAATTTCATTGTACAACTTTTTTATGTGGGCCTATATTGAAAATGTAAAAACTACGTTTTGTAGATCGGTGTCAATTATATGCACTGTGATAGTTTCATCGAAATCGGTTGATGTGGAAAAAAACGATAGGCATTGAAAGATGTAAGAATCCTTAGACTCACTGCAGTTATAAGCCGAAAATCGAATTTGACGAAAATTTTCAGAATATGTTTAATTGACACAGATCTACAAAACGTAGTATTTAAATTTTCAATATAGGCCCACATAAAAAAAGTTGTAAAATGCAACTTTTAGTATTTTTTCTATAATTCTGATCAATTGCAATTTTTGACAACATTTTTTTCACATTCTGTAGCAAACTAATTGCTCTAGTTTCCCAAAAAAGTTATCGTCTTTTTAAGAGTGCCCAAATATTAGTGAGAGTCACTGTATCTATACAAGTAAGAATGTCTTCAGAAACATCGTTTCAATGTAACTAACTTTTACAACACAACATGCTTAAATTATGTTAACATATGAGCAACAAATATTAATACAGCCATCGAATATTTCACCGAATCATTGCAGACTAAAACGAAAGCTCTATGCCAGAAGATTAACAATGAAACCACCATGAGATTTCTAACGAAGAAAAATTAGCAATTGTGATTAATTTATCACCTGGCATCGAATGAGGAAGCTAACTGTTCGTATCGGCATAAATATTATTAACACTGTAAATAACGGGTATTGATGCATGTTTATAAATTAACATTCCTGTCTAGCATTAAAAGTTGTTGTAGAATCTTCGTCCTTCCTCGAAAGAGTAAGGAATAATCTCGCACGCGCTCGATTGTGCAGCACAATTATCTAGTGTCGTAACGAACACATTACAGTGCTGTGCAGTGCTGACGTTTTCAAGCTTTTATGTTGCCGGGATTCGCGTAATCGAGTAACAGGAAGATACATTGTTTTCGCTTTTCGCGATTACGCCGGACACAATTTGTTATTTATCGCTAGCAGTCCCATTATAATCTTTCCGGTGATTTTCTCATTTGAAAATAACCACATTGATCGTGACCGAAGGCTTCCAGTCGAGTCGGGTTGCGGTCACGAGGGTGTTGCACCACATTGCGCCACGATTTGCGCCATGTTGCACCAGTTGTGGAGATTCAAGGGGAAATATCGTGTGTCGGTCTTTCGGCTCTTTGAAATCGTTAACGCGCCTCGCTGTCAAAAGTCCGCTGAGCAACATACGTTTTTAATCTCTGTCTCGCTCCTACTAATCGATACGGCCGAACGATTTCGAACTTTTAATCACCGGCCGTGGCGCCTTTGAGTGTATCGACCTGAATTTATTCGATGAACAGGGCCCCGCCGGGTAAACATTGATAAATATCAGAAGGCATCCAGATTATAAATGCCAAGACACGTGTATAAACGCTGACGTGTATGATAAGCGTGATTTGTCAGAGCAATGCTAATCTAATGTTCAAGTGCTCCTGTTTAGGGGAATCTTTGTTGTACGACTTGAAATTTTGTTTTATTACCGTAATGTTCGTAATAATAATAATAATAATAATAATATAACCGATCTTCGAAAATATATTCTGCTCGCTTTGGAACGTGTAATACATGTTGAAATTTGTTTTCAATTTTACTAGAACAATTTCTTGTCACTTTCAATATTTTTATACACATTTATACGTATTTCAAAGAAAGACACTCAAGTATGCATTGAGCGCGAGCAGGAGAATTGTCTCGAAGAATCGAGAACACCGTAACCTTGGAAATCACGAATTTTAAATACCGTCATTTCTGGGAATCATTCGATCAATGACCTGCCGGCTGGCTATATCCAACGGTCGGTACTCCAAACCGGAACTGGTGTCACACAAAAATTTCTCTGTCGATTTCTAATGCCATAAACTTCTTGAAGTTTTGTTATTTAAAAAAAATATTTACTTTTTCATTCCTGTGTTTTCTTTATTAAGAATTATATAGTTGATTAACTTTATTACTATACTATTTAATTCGACGAAGATTCCAGATTACGTCCAATGGATGTAGCCACTGATTGAGTCAGAATAACTTAATTAATTTATTCGTGAAAGGTTCATAATGATACAGTGACAGGTAATGAAGCTTGTCTTGCTCCAGCAGCGGATACATTGGCCGACACCATTTTGCTGGCTGGTGATCCTTCAACCGGTCCCTTGCTAGTAGTCTAATTCACTCACTCTAGATGTGCCATGTTTGCTATCCTTGTCAAATAGTAGACACGTGTCAAGGCTGCGCCAGCAATAAGAAAGGGTCGTTATTCGCCAGAGACCAAGGCGGGATCTCAAAATTCTCTCATAATACTCTATCTATCCTAGCAGTAATTCACGTGATTCATGTTCAATTTCACTCAAATTCAATCAGAAAAATTCAATCGACAACGAGAGCCTCTGTAAACACCCTTAAAAGCATGAAAATTAATTGGTACGACAAATGTATGATTTTTAGGCGAAAAAAGTCATTAGCGCAATGATTCTACATTCTCTCATAATACTCTACTTATCCTAGCTTTAGTTTAGCCTTAGTTTCATGTTCAATTTTATTGACATTTGATTAGAAACAATCAATTAACAACGAAAGCCTCTGTACACTCTTTAAAGTGTGAAAATTTATTGGTACAACAAATGTACGAATTTTAGGAGAGAGAAGTGATTAGCGACGGCGCAGTTCCGAACAGTTGTACGAAATGATGGGGGTGTACGCTGCCCTAATAAATTTCGAGTAAATCGTCTTACTGCATTCGTTCATATTTCGTCGCGTATTATGCTAAACGAGTTTACCGAGGGGGATGACGTCCCCGCGGAGTCAAGAATTCCCCGTGACAAATGGAAGAACGCACGCGTCCACCGTTTCCATGGGGTCTAGAAGTAACTTCGCCTCCGCATCTGTTTCTTGGTCACGAAGAACTTTGTCATATCTTTTTTTTTCGTCCGCTAATACAACACCCCTGGACCGCAAGGGAGTTGGGAAAGTTAGGGGGGCGTTCAGACTTGTTCCGTTAACGAGAAACGTGGCAGTGACTTCGACTCGTGAAGCATTATGTTTATTATTACCTTGTTACAATTGCTTCTGCAAAATTCCGTGGAATTGCTTTGAAAAAAATGGCCCTCGAAACCAGAATGTCTTTTTAAAAAATAAACGCGCGGATTAGAGAGTAGTGGCTGTCCTCCGGGTTTCTCAGGTATAGTTGACGGCTGTCGTTGTTGAATTTGAAACTGGCCGAAAGTAATTGTGATGCAAAATGAATTTAAATTTGGACACCTTAATACTTCGAACCGGAATGTCTTCCGTAATTGGGAGCTTTTGTCATGCTAACGCCTAAGCCCTTGTCCACAACTGTTTCTCCTTTCACTCTTCCGCTCTAATTTTTTCGATGAGAAAGAGACTATGCGGCGGTACGAAATCGTCAGCATCTGTACAAATTTTGTATAATCTATGCTCCCAACGGGAGCGTCTTCTTCTTGTATTCGTTGATGAACGAGAATAGGCGACCGAACCCCGGACGCTTTTGTCAGACTTCCAGGAGGAAAAGTGCCTGTTGAATAATGCAAAGCCGCTTCCCCGATACAGTGAAAATGGACGACTGGTTTCCCGTTTATCGAATTTTCATTGGCCAACTTCACCGACGTTTACAAATTATGTTTTACATGCCGCAGTGCTTACTGTTCCACAAATACGGGGCGCTACCGTGACCGCGACGCGCCAGTGTTTGCATTCATTTTAATACGAAGAAGAGGAATTGTGTGTATGTGTGTGTGTTCGGTTTCAATTGTGTTATAATTATAATATTGTGAATTTTCATAAGAAACAAACATTTCTCACGATCCCAACAAAATTTCTGTTTCGACTATTTGTCAAATACGTCGGCCACTCGCTGCGCCAAGCCTAGCGTCAAGGAACTTTTTTTCTTGTAATTCAAACAAACGATAGAGGTGTCGTCGTTCCCGGGAAATTTCTGTTGAGCATTATGGAATACGATAAACCTTACAATTATTTTAACGCCTTTACCCACAGTTCATTCGATATTATAAATTTTATATGAACATCATTTTTATTAAGCACTAGCTGACCCGACAGACGTTGTCTTGTCCAAATTTCAATAAACAAATAAATGTAATTTTATTTTAATTTAGGCTGCCGTGTGATTCTTTAATAAAAATCCGATGCTGTGCTCGACGACGAACTGGGAATTATTGGGAACCAATAATGTACAGCCAAACATGTCAATCTGCTACTTGTACTGTTTCAAAAATTATGATTCTTGCAGTTTGTCCGAATTACCGACTTCCCTTTGTAATTGTCTCGAATTTTTTTCCTGAAAACTTTTTCATACGCTATCCTTCCTCGCGCCGAAACTTTAATTGTCTATTACACAAGTAAATATCATTGGAATTATATCATATTTGGTATGATTTTAATTATAAAAATTCCACAAATATGGTCATCGAAGTCCCATCAAAAAATAATGAAAAATAAAGAAGTTGGAAATTTGGATTAACTATGTTTACATTTCTCGGCGACCAAGACCTCGCGATCTCGGCAGTCCTTCTCTACGTTCGGCAAAAGTCAAAAAATACTGTCCCTGGCTCATAAATGTCCCTCGGCTGACCGGTGCAAGGGACTTATATGGATAAAATAATGTGCCGAGTCTCGAGCTTGCACGACCGCCGGTGTTGCAAATTGAAGCGAGATAGCGACTATCTTACCAAGCCACCGTTGCGTTGGGTATAGCAAGAGACTTTTTTCCTGGCAGTCCAAACAAACGATAGGTAGAGGTATCGTCTTTCTCGCGAAACATATGTAATCGCGAACACATGTCATTCTGCGGAAAAATTTGCCGCTCGTCTGGTATGATTGCAAAGTGGCACGATTACAAAGAACGCCTCTGTGTGCGTATTGAAAAGCAAAGTTCACTTTACTTATTTTACGTTCGTCGATAAACTGCTAACCATCGTGCGTGTCCGTTCGACGAAATAGAGAAATAATAAAGAAATTCAATGTTGTAATTCAACATTATAGCTACGGTATGTTATGACATTGATTACGCGCGTTAAAAGTTTCTGGTATTGGAAAGTTTTTCGAGATTAGTCTGTTTTTTTTTTAAATTCTTCTTATCGTTCGCGATTGTTACGTGTCTGCTGAAGAGATAGCATTCTTTTTTTTTGTACCGTGGGAGTCGGTGCAAAGAACTGCTGACATTGACAGATTTGAAGTAACACCGTCACCTATAAACGTATAAATTCAATAAATTACTAAACGTATTTAATATTTTAATAAACCACATATCAGTTTTTTACTGCCGCGATGCTCCCACTTGCAAAAATTTATAGATCGAAATATTATTTTTTTTTTTAATTATAAATCTTATAAATCTAAATCTAAATAAATCTTATAAATAATTTTTAATTATAAATCGAAAATTTTCGACACTGGACATTACGAAAATTCTTAAAGTCTCTACATGCTTTAGCCCATATTAATGTCTTCTCTTCCCACCTACCGATTTCCAAGTCCACCATGTTCCAATGAAATCATAATCAATAACATGTCATTTGGAAAATTTTCCATTTTGCGCCGCCTCCGAAAAAAATTATTCTATTTAATGTGGTATTTAATATTTTATTTTAATGAATTTTATCAACAGTTGGTGTGTATTCATACAAATCAAGAGGAAATTAAATTATATTTAATGTGGTATTTTTATATTAAAAGTTCGTGCGTATTCGCATAAATGAAATGGAAATTATTTCATACTTTTTAGTGCATTTTCGTTTTTTGTTTTTTTATACCTCTTTTTATCAGTACATTTTTGTTTTCTCATACCTTTTGTTAGTGCATTTTTTAAATGATAAAATTATGAAAATCATAGAGACTGGAGGAATTTCAGGCCGGAAGAAAAATCCGGTTATCGAATTAGAGTAGCTCTGAGGTGCAAATGTTTAAAAAACCATGAAGAAGCGTGAGAGTTTATATTAATCGGAAGAGCTCGCTGTAGCTAGGCATTTCCGAGAAGCGCATGATGGTTAACGGAAAGCAGTAGCGCATATTGAAATTAAATTCCAGAGATCCAATCGTGAATGGATGACGATCGAAAGGGGCTGTTCGAAAGCGACGAGTCCATCGATTATCTTGACAGTTTTGTGCCGCTTAGTATTCCGTGCCACGTTTCCGGTGGAAATACGTGTCGGAAATTACATCTTCTGCGTGTTATGTTCTTGTACGAAGTCACTAATACGCGTGGATAATTAGAGAACCAGTCACGGGAGTGTAACGCGCGTGGAAATTACGGCCACTAGTCGGTGGATACGAATCAACCGTGAAGTCGGGAGTGTCTCCGATGATCGAATGACACGCGTTACATGAAATTCGGAGCAGATGGGTCCAGCCAAAGCGACACGTTCGATAATACTTTCATTTTCGACGACACCATCTACCACGACAAATTATTCCAGTATGTTTCTTCGCATAATTCTTACTGTTATTTATGACCATCGAAATTGCGAAATTTCTACGTCGCTACCTTTTCATTGGTGTAATGAATTGATGCAACTGTCAGCGAGATTGACTTCTTTTTACAGGCTGTCGAATATTTAGCGATATTCTGGCTCCAGAGAAAATTATATTCGCTGGGTCTGTGGTGACCCGCTGCGCACGCGTGGAATTAGACAACTAAAAATTTTTTATTTTTACGCTGACATTTCGGACGTCACTTCCTGCCACATAGTGCTTTTCAACCTTTCAAGTATTCTGGTTTTTTTTATTACCATGCTTATATTAGCTTGCCAAGTTGTCGTTGGTGTTGTATGCGTAAAATCTTGAAATCGAATTTTAAACCACTTCCCGATGAGTTAGAGACTTGAAATTTTCAACATAGCCCAGAACTGGATGACAATGCAATATTCAAAAACAATTTATTTAAAAGACTGTTCGTTTAGGATTTAAACAATATTTTTAAATATACCACTTCGCCCTTGTCACGCGACGTTCGGTAGTACGTCATTGCGTGCAGCGATCCCCACTTCACGTTCCCACTCTGACTCCGACCCCACTCCACTGGCCCACTTCGCAGCGAAGGAGCTCAGTTTACTTACTGGGTTGGTTTGGTTACGTCAGCGCGGGGGGGGGGGGTCGACAAGGACTGGCGGTTCTGCTCGGTAAGCGGGCCTTACTAAATACGCTCGGTAGTAAAGTCTAAAAAGTAGAAAATAAAAAACTTTTAAAAACCACGCTTATATTAGAATGTACTAATATTTTTCTAAAAATTATATTCTTAGATATTAGTGACTATAAATAAAAGCGTGAAGCGTCCACGAAGATTGCGTTAATATAGTTTAGCGCTCCACGCTTTTATTTATAGTCACTAATATCTAAAAGTATTATTTTCTCCTTTTTAGTGCATTCTAATATAAGCGAGATTTTTAAGAAGTTTTTATATATATATTTTTTATTATCAAATCAGATATGCGAAATCAAAGTGCGTGTGCATCGTCTTTGCCTTTTTATTATCGCAACGGTAAAAATGTGGTGCTCCAAAAGAAAAATTGTGTGTTGTTTAAGGAGCGAATGTACCATCACATAAAATGTATTTTTTTTATATAACTCAATTTTTTGCTAATATTAAACTGGTCTTCTAAGAATTGTATGAACAATGCCGTATTTAAGTGGCGCCCCGACGCTCCACTTCATAGCGTAACAACTCACTCTGTAGGTGAAAGAAATAATTACGGGACGCGTCAACAGATACACGGTGTAAGAGCTGTATCGCTAACGACACGCGATTGTTAAACGACATACGTTTACGCAACAGCCGTACTAACACACGCGGTGAGTGTCACGAAGGGATTGGCAGGTTGTAAAAATTGCGATTTTCACAGGAGCGCGTCATCTGCGGGTCGCGTCCCTTCATGTCGTCGTAACGGGAGCTTCGGGGTGAGTTCACCTGCCTCCACGAAATGCCCGCCGGTTAATTGCGGATTGCACGAGGTCGTTCTACGAAGACGGTTGATTTTTGGGTGCGAGAACTGCCTCGCCGATGTTGCTCCTCGCGTGCAGGAAGGAAAGAATCACCTAACCCGGTCATTAGCGGCACGGGCAAACAGTCTCCCTTCGGGTCGCTCGCAAGATCATTAGGAGGATTTAGCTCGGGAAAAAGAAAGGATTACATTCCAAGGGCGCACAAAGGATTCAATCCGAAACAGACCGGGTCACAATGATGGTTAACGATAGGACAAATTGGAGTTTGGTAGATTCGACACTGTCGAGAGCCTGGGAAAACGTCCTGCCCCACAATTGGACGGATGTTCCTTCTGCGGTGTGCACGTGCTCGCACTTTCACGGCCATTTTTACACGCACCGGACTTTATTCTTCCCATTTCTGTTAAGGCGTACACTGGAGCGAACGGAGCAAATAAATGGACATGGCGATTACTTCTCATTGGCTGAAGATATTGGATTAAACTTTACAGACGTTTTACCCTTATTATATAGAGTATCTGTACCGAAAATCTTTCAAGTCCAACAAGTGAATCAGGTTTATTCCGTTTCCATAGGTTCGTCCCAATTTTCTTCACTGAGATCACTTATTGTTAAAAGTTGAAATGCTTCTGGAAATAGGTCTTGTTTTTTTTAAATTAACTGTAGTCGAAGAGAAGATAATTAGTGGGTCAGATGTGACGAGTAAATTGTTCAATATGTCTTTATTTGTAGCAATCATGTTAAATTTTATATTCTTAAATTCCCAGAACTTTCGCAATTCTTTTTTTCTTACCTCTTGGGCTTCTTCCGATAGTTGCCTGATAGGTACTATAGCTTTCTCAATCATTTTTTTTGCCATGTATTAATATTTTATGAACGGTGGTTGGTATGTCATACCATGCGTAAAGAGTGACAAATAATTCCGCAGTTTCTGTCACGTAGCATGCAAATTTTTCTACATTAACTTTTTCTCTAGATGAAATGGCTTGGAAAACCACAACAAACCAGACCAAAACGCAGAGCCATGCGTTTGTCGAAACACTGCTTACACTTTTCGAACTACTGTTTCGCAGTGGCTCCACGTCTAGACGCAGTTGTGACGAACTATAACGAATAGAGTATAAAAGGTGATGGGATAACAAAACGCTGCGTTCAGACGCGCAAAGGAGATCGCACCTTTAAGTTGGTGCAAAAATAATTTCGGTTTTCGTCGCTATACGTTCTCGGCTGAAGTTTCACTCAAGGAACACCTTGTCAAATGTTCTAGGTTTCCATACTTATCCCCACATAGGTCGCATCCCATCGAGTAGTATAATATTCCATTCGGAAAAGTTGAAAATTTTTGGTCCGTCGAGTGAAAATTTGACCAGGTTTTGTACTCTGCACCCGTTTTCTGATAAATCTTCTGCTACGAGCTGATGTTTACATTTCATTCTTCTCCAACAAATGAAATGATATTTCTGTTCAGTTTCTCTTCCGTCAAACAACAGACCGGTATTGTATTTTCTGTTTATAGCGCAACATTCGAATAAATCCTTGACTGCCACCTCGTGTTTACGCATTATCTTTCTTCTCGTTTTTATGGGAAGAAGAATACTCGACCGTCTGCCGGAAAATGCTGGAACAACTCCGGTCTAATAACAGGGAGCCGGCGCGGCGTAAAGTGGCGGCCTGTATTTGTTGTCAAAATTAACGCGGATTCGTTCACCCGGCATCTGTCTCTTGCCCGTGGCTACCACCGTTACTCAGCTGTCCCGTAATTGAGGACGAAAAAGAAGGTCTTTCGACGATTAACACGACAAACTTGGAAAGGAAAACAGGGTACGTATATGTATACGCTACATATATGTATACCAAGAATCCGACGTTACCGCGCTCGCATTAAAAGCCCGGACTGTTTAAATGCCCGACATCTCGCGCGGCTTCGAGGCTCATCGATTTAAAGAACACACCTCGAAGGCTCGATCCTCTCCGATGATTCTCAACTCCCGATGTTTTATCCTTTGTCAACTTGCACAACCTTGTATCGCAGCATATTAACCTCAAGATCGAAGGACACTAGGCTAAAGATAAGTTTCAGATATTGAAAACATTAGTTGAAATCCTTATTCCCCGAGACAACGTAATTTCTCGTTTCTGATTATAGAAAATGCTAAGAAACATTGCGATATACCAGACGACAATAAATTGTCGTCTACTAAATAATTTTACGGCACAAAGAAAAATTAAATCAATGAATTTGTTATCACAAATTTCTTGTGTCCGATAAATAGAACTGGAACATCGGATTAAAACTTTCGTTTGCTTCTTGAACGAAATTGCCCAGAAAAATTTGACAATTGAAATACTAAAAAAATAAATTACAGAATGCCTTGAAATTAATAAATTTCCAATTGGTCACTAAATATCCAGTAAGTGGTACCCTTTAACCTATATACAAATGTAGACGCAGCATTGATCGCCATTGGCCGACAGCTTTCGGTGGTCTCAAAATGGCTGATGCTGGTATCTTCGTAAGCGGAAATGGAAACCGATTCTAAACAAGCTGGAACCAGGAATACGATGTCTCGCGGAGGCCATCCAGAATGAAAACACAGCAGAATGGGGGCAGCAGGTGTTTCTGGACAACAAGACGAGCACGAGGCACAGGGAGAGCTAGGTCCAAGCAGAAGGAGCTGCACACGGGGAGGTGGAGAAAGAAGAAGAAACGCCGTGGACTCCTCGCGATCTGATCCTGTTTAAAGATAATGACTGCGAGGTAGACGCGTGCCAGCTGGATAATGCTTTCGGGCCTGATTTTTATTCGTCTCTCTCTTCTGGACACGCAATCTGAGGGCAGATGGCTCGCCATATTACCTCGCCTCTTAAGGCCGATTCACGTGACCAAAGAAGAAAAAGAAGGTGAACGACACCCCCTACCACTGTGTCGCGTGTGCCTGTGCATTTACGTTTATATTCCTTTCTGCAACAGCGTTCGACATGTCGCACGGTGATGCGAAATGGCGAAAAAGCGGAAAAAATATTTTTAAAAACCACGCTTATATTAGAATGCACTAAAAACGAGAAAATAATACTTTTAGATATTAGTGACTATAAATAAAAGTGTGCAGCGCTAAACTATATTAACATAATCTTCATGGACGCTTCACGCTTTTATTTATAGTCACTAGTATCTAAGAATATTATTTTTAGAAAAATATTAGTACATTCTAATGTAAGTGTGGTTTTTAAAAAGTTTTTTATTTTCTACTTTTAGAACTACCGAGCTTATTTAGTAAGGCCCGCTTACCCCCCGAGCAGAACCGCCGGTCCTTGTCGCCCCCACCCCCCGCCAACGTAATCCAAACCAACCCAGTAAGTAAACTAAGCTCCTTCGCTGCGAAGTGGGCCAGTGGAGTAGGGTCGGAGTCGGAGTGGGAACGCGTAGTGGAGTAGGGAGCGCGCGGAGTGGGGATCACTGCACGCAATGACGTACTACCGAACGTCGCGTGACGAGGGGCGATGTGGAATATTTAAAAATATTGTTTAAATCCTCAACGAACAGTCTTTTAAAGAAATTGTTTTTCAATATTGCATTGTCATCCAGGTCTGAACTATGTTGAAAATTTCAAGTCTCTAGCTCATCGGGAAGTGGTTTAAAATTCGATTTCAAGATTTGACGCATACAACAACAACGACAACTCGGCAAGCTAATATCAACGTTGTAAAAATCTATAAAAACCAAACTATTTAACAAATCTGCTTGAAAATGTGTGCCGCAGGTACAACGGTTATGTGGCAACCATTTTTAAAAAATGTTATTAATTGTATTAACTGAAATGGGCTGATTGAAAATCTGTGCACTTCGCACATTCTTTATTCTCGAAGCATACAACAAAAACTTTATTACATTTTGATCTGATACAGTTTGTTTTGACAATATACAATATTGAACTAATTGCGTTTAAAAAATCTCGACCTCCTTCGGTCAATCTTCGCTGCAATTGAAGGAATAACTTCCCTCATAATCACCCGCCATAGTGTGGAAATGCTCGCAGTATTGTCATTACCGCAAAAGTACATATTAAATCATAATCGGAAATGTAATCATTTCATGATTGATAATAATTAATAAAGCAATCGCGAACGTTGATTGCAACAACTTCTGATTCCTTTCTTATTTATTAATCAACGATTCGATTTATACATTTTTATATGAAAGTGTCACACAAATTATATTATAAAAATAATACAGTGATCGTTTCTTCAATTAACGAGTACATTTTAGAGCATTTATTTTCGACGGTTGCTTGAATTATTACGAAACAGCAATTTTATTATCATACAGTTCGCGGTATTACATAAAAATATTGCAGACTGTGTACGTAAAATAAGAGACGATTGCCCACCGTGACTCTTTTGCGAAAAAAATTACGAGTTTTGTATGGAGTCAATCGATCTTGATTCCCATGCTCAACATTCAATGGGTTGATGAATTTAAATATAGACGGTGATCAATTCGGTACCGTCCACAAAGGCAAACGACAATTGTGAAGTCAAGAGGAGCGTGCAAATGACGTTTGAAGAACCACTAACAAGCATATAGCGGTAGTATCTTCAGTAGAATATAATAACTTGAAATTGCAGCAGCTGCACACGTCTTCGAGTTACAGCATCGCATAAAAAAGAAAATCAATAAATAAAAGGCAACGCGCAAAAATTACTTAGATTGTTGTTAATAAAGCAGGTATATACGTCCGATGTTTTATCGTGAAATATTCCGAAAGAAATTTCGAGCAGACTCATAAATTCCGATTAATTTTTATAACTACCTGCTAAAAATACATGGAATTTTTTAGCAATTCATTTTGACCTTCCACCATGTTATAGGCGTATTTTATGCATACTAATGTCGCATTTCGTTATTCAATATAACTCAGCTGTTTTAAGTGGTCGCTACTTATGCCACGGTACATTAACACAGAATCAACGGGCAGCTGAAAGTGATTAGTAGACTGCGGATATTTAAGGAAATTTTAAGAAAGTGTGGAATATCAGTCTGAAATAAATAAGAAATAGTACTGAACTCTGTCGAATTTTATATTCTACCATTTATTGAAAACTTTCAGGAGCCATGAATGCATAAAGATCCGCAGTCCAGCGATTAGTTTACATTATTTCGTAAAAATAATTTGTACAGAGTACAACGGAATAATTCGTGATAAATGGAATGAAATGTCTCAATCCTGGCAGTAACTCGAGACAAGGTAATGTCCATGAACTTGGCTGGCACCTTAACCGTCAGCACCACGTATCAAGAACAGATTATAGGACCGAGTAACAAAACACAGCGAAAAAAAAAGAGAAAAGAGAAAAAGGAGCGGTCTACCCGACTTGTAGATCGGATACATGTATCCTCTCCCTCTTAACCTCTGCCATATGTACCCAGCATCCTTCTCCTTTCTCGCCTGGGTATGATGCGGCCAGTAAATCGTACTTGTACGCATGTAGCCCAGGCCAGCCTGCAGGTAAACAGGTAAAATCTTATACGCGGGTTATACACGCACGCAGCCCGAAAACCTGCACGCACACGCACACGCACACGCACACGCACACGTACACGCACGAGAAAGGATTGATTGTAGGAGAGGCAGGTGCTGTGAGAGCGACAGCTGCGAATTCGCGATCTTCTTTTACCAAAGGAACCAAGGCCTTAACCCGTTCCTTTTCATCTTAATGGGCCACGGTTTATGGAGGTTCCACCGCGCAGTGGAAGAGCCCGCTGAATATCGAAGGTAAAAAAGAGGGAGCGTGTCTGTCGCTTCCACGCGACCGATAAATAATCGTCAACTCGACGAAAAACGAACAGCATCGCGATCTCCTATTTTAGTTCGCTCCCTCGTATTTTATTCGAGTAGTTACGCTGCGGAAATGCAAAGTAAAAATTGGCCGCATGATATGTGACGAAGAAACTAATTTTTAATCATTTTTAATCATTTTAACAAATCTAATATGTATTAATCCTCTCAATCTTTCTGCTGTTTCAAATTATAGGTTACGCACTCCAAATTCACCCTTTTGCACATCAAATTCAACCTCCTGCAAATTGATTTTCACTCATCGAGAGTATTTAAAATTATTATTTTTTTTAGACACGTATACTCATACGTACTTTCATTTTTAAAATTGATTAATCAGAAAATCGGTACAATGAATATACATACATGTCTACACACAGTTTTCGTAAATTAGAAAGTTTGTGAATAGGTAATTACTTTTAAACAAGTATTTTATGTACATCTTTGTAATAAATAAAATTTGTTCCACTTTACGGTTTCGACGTGTATATTTATGCCTCGATTTCAACTCAATTTGTTATCATCCATGAACATAAAATCAGTGATAATATTGCAGTTTATCAATGATACTGTTAAAAACACGTTATTTGTAAAAGTTGTAATTGATTTGCAAAAGGGTGTACTTCGCTTGCAAAAGGGTAAACTTGGAGTGCAAAATCCGTACACCTGTGTTTGATTAGTGAGCTCCCACAAATGATGGAAAAAATATGTATTCAATATTGTTTGAGCACAACAGTCCTCCCTCCTAAAATCACCGTCACCATCGTCACCCATTACTGTACGAGGTTCACGTGCCGTGCACCTGGCATCGATGCATCCTTCGGACCGAATGTTTGTTGTTTTCGTTTTCACTCGGCAGTGTCCGACTTCTATCGACTAATTTGCAGAAGTTTAATTTCGTTCCGTACGCTCTCTGTGGTCGCTGTACAGTGGTCTGGTAGCCCGATTTTTGTGGCCAAAACTATTGTAGCGTTATTTCAAGGTTTAATGTTGTGTTATTATAGGTCGTTGGATTCTTCTTAATACCAGTTAAAATATTATGAAGTAAAAAGTATATGTCAATTTTTTAAAAATTGAAGCGTCCTGCATTTTTTATAAAAAAAGAAATTTTTCTTTAATATTTTGTGTTGAAGTTTGTGGAAAAGTGAATACTGATCAACTTTCGTTGGAAATATTTTTTTGTCAGATCATCGGAAGTATTTGAAAAATCGTGTTAACAATTCTCACAATGCATACTATTGTCTAGAAATCGCGGAAAAGTAGCTAAGATTGAATTCTGTACAGGAATTATATGAAATCTAGTAAGGAGGGGTTTTCGGATCTCTTACTGGCGTAGAGAAAACATATACACATATTGCAAGTCCAAGCTGCTATGTAAGATTCAAGTGGAACTTCGTATCCAGGCGTCGAATAACTGCGAGCCTGTATTTGTTAAAATTCGTTTATAGTTCAAGATTATTAAAATTTACATGCTCGTCTTAGTAAATGTTCAAGTTTTCATATAAAACAAATCCGATGCTCAGCGCTTTTAAGCGTTTTTGTATAATTCTTTTTAAAGTTTGAAATACTATTTTTTTACGCTATTCGTGTATGGACTAAACAATGCTTAAAACTGGATTAAATATTTTAAATGCGCTTATACTAACATACATATATAAAACCTTCATTAAAATCTGTTTTCTGATATTCGATGATTGAAATCTAAAACGTTTTATTTTACTTTGAATTTTCTGACTCTGTCTTTAGAACGCTATATCTCATCACAGAATTATCTAAAATGAATAATATTTTGAATTTGGGAGCTTTTAAGGGTTGTTACTTTATAGGGAAATTTTTTTTTCAATATATTAAAGTTGAAAAATTGAATTTTGGCCACGAAAACGGGGTCTTCAGACCACTGTGTGCCGGTTTGCGCGTTCAACACGTGTTGCGCTTTGTACTTCTTCCCTGGCGCCTTTTTTGTTGTTCGCTCGAGTTTTTCGTACGCACTGCGTGCCGATAAATGCTTCGTATGGGAGATCAGTAACAGTTGGCGAATAAATGAACATTGACTATTGTACCGGGACTGTGGAGAGGTCTTAACTTCGGGTTTGATACAACGCGAGGAGAGAAGTCGGAAGTGCGAAATTAAAGGGCGCAAGGTTATAAAGGAAGGACAGCAATCCCTTTGTTATTTTTAATTAATTAATTAGGTTCGCTAACAGTTGACTGGCACTACACCTAAATGTTCTCAGATTAAAAAATTGCTAACAAAACTTTGGATAAAACTATTGCAACGTTCTTTATAGTCTCAAGTTCATAATATTATACATCGTTGGATTCGTCTTAGCTGCAACATTCTGAAATAAAAAATATTTATTTTATTTGCTTCTAACCAAAACAAAGAAGTACTGCTAGCCAAATGGCTAGAAGTACTTCTGAATGAAATAATGCCGGAAACTCTTCACCTTTGATAACATGTAACACTTTATCTATATCTTCTATCTTCCTACCTTCTACCTTCTATCTTATTCTTCTATCTTCTATATAAATACAAATGAAATGCTGTTCGTTGGTAAGCGTATCACTTGAAAACGGCTGGACCGATTTGACTAATTTTTTTAGAAAATGTTCGTAATAGTCCGACTAAGGTTTTTAGGGAAAGAAGAATTGGAAAAGCTGCCCGGAAAAATGGAAAATTAGGGGAAAATGAAAACGCTTTTTTTCTATGGGATTTTTATACGAACTCGAGACCATAAATCACGATTCTAACGATAGATATGCGTAATTCTTTTTTTGTTTTGTTCGTTATGGTCCTGGAAAAGTTATCAGTAAAACAAATTCGATTCGATTACAAAGGAAAGTCGGAAACTTCGGACAAACTGCAAAAATCATAATTTTTGAAACGATACCAGTAGCACAAAGAAACAAACACAAACCGATCTTTGAAATTTGTACAGGACAACGTCTGTCGGTTCAGCTAGTGAGTGAATAAAATAAAGGAAAAGATATTGGAATATTATTTTCTATAGAATATTCAACTATCTGAGAAAGAAAAAAAATTACATTTTAGACAAAATGTTTTACTTTTGTTCAGTTTTTGCGGAGAACTACTTCACCGTGCGTGGTCTGGATGTTCTTCTCCGTCGAGACTGGAACTGCTAGACGGGAAGTCCGATACATATCGATTAATCATATCTGTCGACAAGATTCTTTTTTTAAAGGGTGCATAGAGAATGGCGTGGCAGCGTTTGCCGGGAAGTTCAGCAAAGAGGAACAGGGGGCCATGTTCGTGGGGCGGAAAGAAGAAATGGAAGTAGCATGGGGGGAGAGGATTCGTTGATCTCCTTTCTTCCTTTTCCAGCTGGATTAACCAAACTCCGAGAGACGCTCCAAGACCCCTACTCCTTTGCACATCGGCGACCAACAACGGGATTCTCTTGTCCTTTTGACTGAGGCTCTCGTTCACCTGCGGGCTCTCGGAGTTTCACCTGGATCGTTCTCGGTACGATTTCGTATACTTTTACTTCCTGCGTTTCGATACGTATCGTCGTGGAAAAGCAGAGAATAGCTCTGGATGTCTCTCCCTTCTCTCTCCCCATCTTCGATGCTCACCACACAGTTCCAGGTGCAACTCGAACGTTGCAGGTGTAATCACTAAATGATTTTCTTTATGCTGGCTCGTTGTCGCGCGTGGCTCGGATGATACTGACGAATCTTGCATCCTTAGAAAGTTGCTTCTTGCGGCACGTGTTTACTACTTCTCGATACGATTTGCAGTCACATTATTTTTCATCGGCGAAATTTATCGTCATCGGAATTATATCATACTTGGTATGATTTTTATTAGAAAAATGCCACAAATATGGTCATCGAAGTCCCATAAAAAGATAATGAAAAATAAAGAAGTTGGAAATTTGGATTAGCTATGGGGATAGATCTAGGACATTTATGGATAAAATACTGTATTATATCAAGGAGTCTAGAGGCAGTTTCTGATGAAGTATCACGAGTGGAGTAAGAAAGGTATTGGGATAACAAAACGCTGCGTCCAGACGCGCGAAGGAGATTCCATCTTAATAATAAATAACTAAACGTTACAACTGACGTTCGTAAGCCAGTAAGGTCTAGAAAAAATCTCAATAATCCGGATTGATCAATGTCCTCGTTATCGTAGTAGGACAGCTTTGAATTCCAGGAGGGTTGCACTTTCGAAAGAGTGCAACCCTCTTGAGTGGATGCATTGAGGCTAACCGCGAGCGCGTAATGGTTTCCCCGCAGCTTGTTTTGCGCGTTACAGCGCGTATTTTAATACAACAAAATTGCAGGTCTGCGGTCCGGGCAAGGGTGAATTTCATACACCTGGATGATTTTATACACCTGCAGAGCGGCGGGCGACCAAAGTGCAGCGGCATCCTCGCGCGCGTAAACTAGCGTGTCTTGAAAGTCTTGCGACTGCGAACGAGGAAGAGCGAAACGAGACAAAAATAAATGCACGCCGGTTAAAAATATTTTCTTATAGGAGAAATTTATAGGATAAATGCCAAAATTTCTGGTTACGTGAGGAAACGTTTTTGCCGATAAAGATCAGAAGTTTTATGAGAAAAGAATTATATAGTTACCGGAAAGATGATAAAAGATCATCGAACAAAATGTAAAATATCTTACTGATTAAAGTTCATTGCTTGAATAAAAAAAATCCAGTTTCATTTTACCTACCGACCATCAAAAGTGACTGATGTGTATAGCATTATGAAAATAACAAGATTACATTTATTTATATTTCGTGCAATTTTTACTATAATGTATACTCGAGTGAAAAAATGTATTCAATATAAGTTCTCATGTAAAAAACTTTACAATTTCAATAATTGTCAAATGAAACATCTAAAATGTTGTCATTTGACTCCTCGTGGTAGGTTTAGTGTTGAAATACCGAAATTACATTCTTGCCAACCCAATATTGACACGAGGGAAAGATGAGAATGAAAATTCGTGCTGATATATTCGTTCTGTTATGAATTATTTGGCATACAGCGCCATGAAGATCTCTCGACAGTTAATCGCAGCAGCTTATTCGATGAAAATTAGTAAACCGAAAGTGGTCCATCCGACATCCTGAAAGCATATACACACGTAGCAACGGCTGTATACTGTGTACATATGTATTTGCTTTCTGTCGTTGGAACAGGGCGAATTAACGTGCTATTAAAAGCTTAACGATTCTGTAAGCAACGAATTTGTCTTTCCAGTGGCACGTGTCTTCATTTTAAGAAACCTTCTTCACTTCGCGTGCTCACAGGGTCACGGAAGCCGTAATCGCGTGATGTTATCTGCGACGAGACCTCAACGAGCGAATCGCAATTTACCGTGAGCCACGCTAAGGTTAAACTAAAACGAATGTCCAATTAAATTTCCAACGCATGGCTGGCTGCTTTCAGTCGCTTATTTTTCTTCGAGATTTTTTCTTTTCGATTCAATGCGGGCGCCATGCCACCTGCTCGCGCGATGTCAGATCCACGTCTGTTCATGCATGCTGAAACAACGTGGCGACCTGCGATCAACTTGCGCCTATAATAATCAGCTTGTTGGAAAGCATGCTTTATTTCAACTAATCACAGCTGGTTCTTGGCGCTATTGGTGCCTATCAAAATTACCCTCATAATTTGTATAACTGAAGAACAGGATAGAAACATAAATTAAAACTTCTATAATGAGTAACTGTTAATATGTTCTACACGTATATATATATGTAAATTATAGAAATGTGTGTGTATATTATAAACTATGGGGGACACTCGATTGACAAAGTACATTGTTTAAAATCACTGACTTTCTAATGATATTAATTAGATGAAGTTAATATTCTAATCGTTACATTATGCGGATACGAAGAGGTAGAAGCCGAGAATGTGCTTGATCGGTATCGTGGTCAATTTAAATATTCGAGGTATTCCGGTGGAGAGCATAGATCCCTATTCGAATACTATTTATTATCGCATAAGGAAAGTCTTTCAAATTTGAATGTATTATAAGTAAAATTCATGAAATTTTTAAGGATAAGTATTTGAACCTTTTGTCAGTAGATTTTTTTAAACATATTTCATAATTTATAATTTCATTCTTTTATTAAGAATAAAGATCCGTAGGCTCAGTCAAGCCCATGGTAACGTTAGGTGACATGTAGATACAACGAGTTGCATTGAACCCTATTGTTTACTTATATAAAAGACAAAAATAAAACTTAACAGATAATAAACATACACAGTCCTGTAACGATATTAAATACTAAAAGATAACATTAATACTGTATTGAGATACTGCTATGGAGGAATTTTGTGTGGATTTAGTCTAAATTACTTTTTTAAAATTATGATCTAGAGGAGAACTTCAATATTACTTTAAGCTCTCTTACACGAGGTTTGACTAGAAATATATCAACAGGTAGTGGTAGTTGCAATTACAACGGTTTAAATCTTTAATTAGCTTATCTTTATTATTCTCTAGGAGCGGGCATTGTCAAATTAAATGATTAATGTCCCGAGTATAAAGATCATACTCACACGTAGGGCTGCTGACCAGATTAATTTTAAGTACAGACTCATTCAAATTAGGCTGAGTCAAGCCCATGGGACCGAGTACATAGGGACGTACATGTTATATTAGGTTGCACATATTGCTTTGGTATCATTAGGTGACATATAGATGTGTTATTGTACTACAACGAGTAGTAAACCTATTGTTTACTTGTATAAAAGACATTAACTTGTAATTACAAGAACTGGAAACTAGAATATCCTGGTACTGACATCTGTCAACAATAAGTGTAACCATCAGAATAAACGAGGCAAAACACCGTCGAGATACTGTTAAAAACTTCCAGCCTTACGGAAGATCGTTCAAATAGAGGCTCACATTAGCGACATCTTGACAAAATAGGAATCAACGTTATCGAAAGCTAACATATTCGATGTCCTCTTACGCCCTCTAGGACATGTTCTGGCACCAACGAGATACATTCACGTCGGCATCGACGAGAATCTCGTCCGTGGTATCTCGTTGGTGTCCGTGCTAAGTGTGAGTGTGCCAAAAAGTGGCGTCAAGTTCAGACAAAAGGCGTGAGCACTCTCATTTCCTCTCTGATAGTATCAAAATAGTGGCAAAACATCGTCTGAAATATGGCGGAGAATGTAACATTTAATAATAATCTCCTCAGTGGTCTTTTGCACCGACGAAATGCCGTCGGAGGCATTCTGTTCTTTTGGCTGAAGCCAGAATATATCCTAGAGGGCGTAAGAAACACCGAAATTTTCGTGGGACACGTAGTCCCGTAAGGCTGTCAGTCTTTAACAATATCTCGTCGGTGATGTAGGTTCTTGTCCGGAGTGCGAGTTGATGTAGGTTCTTGTCCGGACTGCGAGTTGATGTGCAGCAATGTGCAGCCAATAGTGGCACGGCCAAAGCCCGGGCGTGAGCACTCTCATTATTACTCTCTGCTCTTGAATTTGGCGTTATGTACGTTTAAATGCGCAAGGTTTACAGTAATGAACGTTACATTCACATTGTATGTGTCCCCGCAGCTCACTTTTTATAAAATAATCCTGAATCCCTAGATATTGATGAAAATGCATGTGAGTTGCAGCGGCAGCACTGTCGAGCCGCTCTTTACTCCAGATATTTGTTACTCCTCAAGGGCTGCCGAATAATGTAAATTACACCTTGAAATCGTACAATTAGGCCATTTCTGCTATAAGTACCTAGTACATTGATCTTTTATCTAGCGATTGTGACGACGTAGAGCACCGAAATGTGCATTATACAGTAATGGTTCGCCAAATTCGGAACCCTTGCATTCTCGTGTACGTATATACGTAGCAGTGTTGAGTTACGCACACTTAGAGAGAGGAGTCCACATCCGTAAGGCTATCTCGTCGGTGGTTTTACTGCGACGCCTTTAGTAGAAATAAAATATACAGAATACTCGATTCTGACTAACAAGTAGTAACAAGTTTAAATTCATGAGTTATCGGTAACTTCAAGCGCCACATAAAAAAGTGTATACTGTATACATTATACAATATTGTTTGATTGGTCTACTCCCACAAATTCTTCAAACATGAACAAAATTCTATCAAATCTCATGTTCTAACTTTCTTTGAAAATTTTCATAAGCCATAAAGATCGTCAGTCTATTTACCTGATAAATTCACGATGGCTACCAATTAATTTGTACACCTAATACTACATAAATTTATTTGTTATAGAAATAATTATAGTAACCAGACAGCTGTACGATTATTTGTATTTATGACAAAAATGAGTATGTGTAATTTAACACTAAACCTACCACAAGGGGTCAAGTGATTCATTAAAAAAAATTTTATTTGACAATTATTGAAATTGTAAAAGTGTTTTCATGGACATTTATTGAATATATTTTTTGAGTCCAGTATATATCATAGTAAAAATCGCACAAAATATAAATTTTAATCTTGTTATTTTTATAATACACTGTAGATACACATCAGTCACTTTTGATAGTCGGTAGGTCTAGTGTTGAACCTTGAAACGGTAAAAATATTGGAAGAAATGAAAAATACTGAACTTATTGAAGATATTAAGAAAGAATATATATTGCTTAAGTAGACAATTTTTCTTTTGCTGAAAGATTCGCTGTCTAGTAATATAACGCTTATAATAATCATTCGTTTAGACTTTCAGATAAGGCAGCTACATAATTTCGTCAACTGTCTCCTTATCTTTGCCAGATATATACTAATTAGAGAAAGTGTTGAAGCGTGCTTAATTGCGGATGAAATAAATCCTCGATAAGGGAAGACAAGCTGATTATTTCGATATAATTAAGGAAAAATAAAGAACTATTTATCTATTTTTATGCTCGCAGATAAGGAAAAACATGATGTTTTAATCAGATATGAAATCTTTCTGAATATAGTTTCACAGATTTGTTGAAAGTGACATATTTTTTAAATGATGCAGCAACAAACATATGTTTAACTTAATTTTCCGATTCTCTCGAGAATCTTCTTTACCGGCAAATATATCTGCGAAACTTATAATTTCGAAGATATCCGTTGACCAGAAATATTTGCTGAAATAAAATTGCACACTACGAAGGGGTTCATCCGTTGGAGATAATAGCTTTTTGCAGGTATAGGTATTTCGGACATTGGAAGGTCACCTCCATTTATTTAAGTGGAATGTCCTATTTTTATACCATAGATCGATAGAGGATCAAATTTTGAGTATAAAAGTTTTGACTTTCATATGTCTCAAACTTAATAGTTAACGAGATATTATCCAAAGAAGAAAGAAAATTGTTTCGATAATATCTCGTTAACTATTCGATTTAGGACATGTGGAGGTCAATACATTTTTACTCAGAATTCGATGGTCTATCGATTCATGATACAGAAACTAGGTGTTTCCATTAAAAAAAATCAAGGTGACCTTGAAATGTCCTCTATGCCTCCACCCTCGTAGAAAATGTTTCCGTCACGACATGTCCCCCTCTGTACCGTGCAAGTTTTGTTGATGTCATTTTTCCATATTATTACAAATAACGGGGATATTCAAGGTGGACATAGTTATATCCCCGGATCGAGCGGTTCATTACATTGTTTTTTTCGCCGTGCTACTCACCACACCGTTATCATTGATGCTCGCCGCTCCACTATAACCACGCACTTAGGGAGAAAAGATAAATGAATTTCAATCCGCTATGAAAATCGATTCATCAGTCGAATTTTTAATGTGCTGACTGAAATAGGTAACAATAATACCACCATAAATAACTATTATTAGCGTCTTAGTAACGTATTCAGAGCGGAGAAGCAGTAATTCAACGTTTATTGCTCATTTTTTCTCAGTTTCTATCATTCATTTCGCGATACTGCCACTTGTAGTAGAAAGTGTAGCACGGGGATTCGTGCGTGCATTCGTTCCTTATCGAGCGTCGACTAAGCGAGGATGACAACAAATATGTATAGGGTGTAAAGAAATGTTCTACATCAACTGCTAGAAACAACGACCGAATGCGAGTGGATTTCATTCTGTGATCATTTGAACAAATTAATAATATGTGGTAATAAATAGGTTTATTTCATTGAGAATCATTGAGAAACGGTGAAGTAAGAATTACGAAACACTGGCGTCTAATGATTAAACGCATTAACTGTTATTTACTTTCTTATTTGATGAGTTGATTTATTGCAAGACTTTTTCAGTCGTAACAGGAATTTTCTATTTCCATGTATACAAAAAAATAATAGATATTTCACTTGTAAACTGAAATAGTACTGTTGACCTTTAATAACAGATACATACAAATTTGAAATATACAATGTTCTGTAAACGACACAGCCACGTTTAAAAGTCGGCCATTTTGTAGGCATAAAGTTTCTGCAAAGGTAATTTTTTAATTAAGGTTATTAAGGTTATTTTAGACGATAGCTAACGATTTAATGAACGGCAAACACATGTAAGTACAATGGAGAACATTTTATTGACATTGTTTATTTACGTTTTCTTTATTTACAGGTTTACTTTTCATAGGAACGTATGTGCCGTTTCTAGAATGTGGACAGGAAATGTTTAAGGTTCATTTCACTCGTTGCAACAGAGGGCAATCGCACGTCGGTATTTCGTTTTTAATGATCCATGAAGTTGCTGCGACTCGCACATTAACTAATACCGAAGATTATGTAATGCAGTCACATAGTGAATGGAATTGGCGCGAGAAATTCTATCTATTAACTATTGCACCGAGTACGTTCCTCAACATTAGTTACATATAGACTGAGGTGCTTTATGCATTTATAAGAAAATCGAGTAAATGAAATTCAGAATTGTTGGAAAATTTTCCAAATTGAAGATGTCAATATATGATTTCACCACTATTATGATCATTGAGGGAAGAAATAACATGAAATAATTTATTTATCATATATAACAATCCGAGATATTTAATGTTAAATTACTCAAATGTGAGAACGGACGGGGTTGCTCGCTTTGCTTGCTCAAAAACCTAGCGGACTTAATAATACATACATTTTTATATAGAAATTTTGTATTCAGCATCGCCCTCCCCTTCTCACCTCTCCTCGAAATCTCACAATCAGCTCATTTTGCGTGGCTCATACCGACTGCAGTCAACAAAATTTCTGTTTTATATTTATCGTTAGACTGCGGATTTTATGCATTTGTGACAAAAATGAGTAGGAGTAAAATAGAAAATATATTAGAGAAATTTAAATACTTTTATATTATTCTTAATCTACTAAACGTAATAGGGAAGAAAATAAATTTCCATTTGACTCGAGTTTGTTGCAATTCCGGTAAGAAATTTTTGTTTTGCATAAAGATACATTCGAAAACTAAAACTTTCACTTACAGAACTTGTTCTTTGTATGGGCTCAAGCAGAATCTACAATGCAACAACGTTTTTTTAAAGAAAGTTCTACTTTTAAAAAGTACCATAACTCTTCTAATGTCTAGTTAAAATTCAGTTTGTGATTAGTGCTTAAACAAATTTGAAACATTGAATTACGCTTTCCTCTTTCATTGGAAAAAGATTGTGTAAACTTCTACAAATAACTAAAATTATAATCACTGTGTCAACGAACGAAAATCAAATAGAAAATGGTAGAACAGGGAGTTTCTTCGACATCTGATGTATTTTGGAAACGAGTTTATGAAATTTCATTGCATCTTGAGTCATCGAAGTCATTTGCATAAGTGCGTCCACGCGACGCGATTGCTTGAGTATATCTAAACGAGAAGCACGTGCATTCATGTATCGCACAACGTTTTGTATGCAATTACATATGCATATACAACGCGAAATAGCGACACTGACTTTAGGCTTGCCGCGATTTCGTCAGAAAGAAATTTGAACGCTCTTAGCCAACCAGAATTTAATCGCAAATGTTCCGAATAAAAAACCGATCGAAGCTAATTTCGATAAGCTCGAGTTATGTCATTTGAATATTCAACATTTTATTTTGCTTTCAACGTAGTATTCGCATCATTTTTTTGATTCACAGTAGCTATAATTAACGCGACTACGTTCCCATCGTACTAATATTGATTAAAATCGACACGATAACATTCGTTTATTTGTTTTCGGAAACATAACTGCTGACAGACTTACAGGGGTTGGCGAGAAAGTAATTTCGATATTTTAAGGTGAAATAAAACCGAATTACTTTATTCAAACGATGAACTTTAATCAATAAAATATTTTCTTATTTATTCTTTCTTGAAGAAGTTCATTGAATAAAAAGAAAAATATCTTATTTGTTAAAGTTGATTGCGTGGATAAAAGGAATTGGGTTTTATTTCACGATAAAATACTGAAATCACTTTCATTCCTACCCAATAATAACGATGGGTCATTTCAAAATTTAATTGATATATTCGATTTTTACTAAAATCAGCAAGTGATTCGAAACTTGTAACATTGAAAAAATGTTAGAATATAAAATTTGACAGAATTTAATACGATTTTTATTTATTTCAGACCTTCAGATGCTTTTATTTGATTCCACATTCTTAAAATTCGCCTAGGGAAATTTCAAATTGCATAAACATCGGCAGTCTAACTATCACATTAGCCTGCATACAAATTTTCCGATTTTTAGATCGATCTAAAGTATTTTTGATCCGAAGAGGGTTAATGGTAGCATTGAATTCGTTTGCAGGGCGAATGAACAACTCGACTCGAGTTTTGGTGTCATGTCATATCGGTGTGAGAAGAAATATCTACTCTGTCGACTTGTTTTCATCACGAATTGTGGCGACTGCGTTCATAGCAAAGAAACATTTCCCGCATTTACGTAAGCCACTGATCGGAGGGGAAACTGGCCACACAGACATTACAACAGACAGTTCGCTTTCGGATGGACAGTCTTAATCCAACTTCCGACTTAATAGTGTGTCACTCCAGGATTAGTTTCTTCTGCATCGTGAACAGTGGGCTTCGAGTTAGTTGCAACGATAACCTGATTATCGTATACTATTTTCACAGTTTTCAACGAGAAACAAAGAGAAAGTCACCAAGTGTATTAGGGGTACAGTACTTAATTACGTATTCGACGAGTTTCGTACGTTTATGATTATTTAACCGCATCGACACAACTTCCGGCAGAGACAGAAAGCCGATCAACGTCTGTGGTATCCTACTTGATGTATGTAACATTATTTATTATAATGTATTATCATTAAATTGCGAATCTTTACTGCAAAATTAAAATTGTCTGCAAAGATTGCAAGAAGTAGAAACTATATTTAAATGTTATTTCTTCATTTCACATTATTTTTTCATTCGGGAAATTTTGTTTATACGCTTGGTCCCGCAAAATTTTCAGGATTCCGCATCACTTATTTCAGACATGCGGGACCAAGAAATGACGCGGATCCTGCGGGATTGCGATATTGCAATCCTTATAGCTGACATTAAATAACTGATTACTTTTTGTTACGACAGATTTCACGGAATTTTTCGCAGTTACTATGCCAAGTAGCAAGACTAGAATCGCCATAATCGGCGGTGGTGTCGCTGGATTGGTGGTAGCTCGCCACACAGCTACCAAGCTGGACACTTACAGTCTCACATTATTTGAACAAACCGATCAAATCGGTGGAACATGGGTCTACACCGATGAAATCGACGTCGACAAAAATGGATTACCAGTTCATAGCAGCATGTACAAGAATTTGAGGTCAGTGGGAATTTCTTGTAACATACATTTCAGTATATGTATAGGGTATCCCGAAATTGTTGGGCTTCCTTAAAAGGGCGATTCCTGATGTCATTCGAAGTAATTCTTTCCTTTACGGAAATGTTTTCCTCAGCTGTGTTCTGGAGTTATTAATGAAAAACACGAACCAATCCCAGCGCGACTACAACAGACAGACGGCAGGTCTCACTGAACGTGGTGTTGGTTTTGTCCGAGCGGGAGTCTGTCTGCTGTAACTGCACTGCGATTGGTTCGTGTTCTTCGACTTAATTCAGATTTTAATGAAAATATAAAAAATTTAATTGGATGAATTATTTTGATTCCTTATCTAGCCAAGTTTCGGTTAGCAAATTCGCAGCAAATAGGGACCACATTCTACTTCAAGCCTGATCTTGGCACCAAAGCGACCGCCTTTTAGTCATAACGTACGATTACAAACTATACAAACTGGGTATTATTTTGTCTTTATTTTGCGAAATTAGAAAAAACATTATAAGTACTTATAAAATATTACGCAAGCACAAGGTGCAGTGAGAGGCTGGTTAAAATGGTTAAAACCTGATTCAAATGATTTCAACACAGTTTCTCCCAACCACTGATTAGCCGAGCAATTTCGCCAAATTGTGTTAAATGAACTTCGTGGTATAACATCTACATATTTATTGTTAGCAGAAAAAGTTGTGTCAGTTAAAAATTATATAGTAAGCGAAAGCATGTATATTTTGATAATAAAGAGGCTGAAGTATCTTGAAACGAAATGATGTGACATAGAGTCATAGAGTATTGGAACTTCGCATGTTTGTATGTTAATTTATTACTTTAATTAATTTAGTATACGTAGAAGAATACAAATTTTTTATATGTAGATATGTAATGAGAATAAGTATGTCGGAACTATACATATAAATATTAGGTTGGATCGAAGCGTTCGTAGCGTTTTTAAATTAAAACTCGAAGATAAAATGTGGATATTTATATATAGATTTGTTCAATAACATATTTTTCATTCTCTTCTATTACTTCTTGTCATTTTTTCGGTGACTTATCATGTTATTCAATAAACCTATGAATAAATATCTAAATTTTATCTTTGAATTTTGATTTAGAAACGCTACGAACTTTCGTTCCAACCCAATACATTAGTCTTGAATTTTTACAGAATTGTTAATGAGAAAAACGTTACTATTAACATATGATAATTACAATTCTACAAAATGTAGATCACTACACACTATTATTTACAATAACTTATTCTTTCCGTGCGTTTGTTACTCATCTCCTTTCTTTTATTGCAACAACTTTGTTCAATGAAATCACATTACAATCAAAAATTTATATAAACATAGTTATCTCTAACATTAACTGTTGACATTCGTCAGTATCTACATCTAACGACGTTGTATTTGTTAAACGGTTTAGTGATTCGAATGGATCATTAAGTAGATAATGTCGTTGATGTTGTCGTTACTGATGAAAACAGTGACTCATCCAACCTATATGGAAATTTATATAGTTAAATATTACATAACAAAATACAATTAATTATATTAAGTAGTCCAACGCATTAACAGCTTTGCCAACCGGTGATGTTTAATTGTATTAAGTATTTAGGTCACATATTTCACAACCAAGAACACTGCCGGAACGCGTTTGCACTTTAATATTTTAATTCACAAAGTTTTAATATTCATAATACAGAAATAAATCTTATTTATTGTATTTGGAGAGTATTTTATGCTCATTTCTGTTAATTGTATTTCATATACATTAATATACGTAGTGTACTTGTAAACTTTTTGTTAATTGTATTTTTAGAGCAACTGTCGAAATTCACTGTATATGTCCAGTAATAATGTAGTAAAAAGTAATAAATTTTAAATATCAAATTCAATATCTAGTGTTTAAACTTTTAACAAAAGACTATCATTTGAATCGAATAAAATAATTTTTCTTCGGCATGGTATGTAACACGGAGAGTTCCTGGCAAGAAAGAGTATTCTTAACCGAATGACACAATAGTACGAGATACATTTCACAAGTTATTTTCATTCTAAGTTGTTCAATGTTCAAAACAGCAAAATATTTTCATCGATTCGTATTGCTAATGTGTAAACGCCTTTCACAATTCTCCTACATATCGCCGACGAAGACAATAGCCCTTGAAACATCTCTGATTTCACGTCATTCGTATGATAATGGCGGTAGTTGTATTCTAATCTGTCTAGTCTGTCGTGATAAACTTAGCTGACACGCGATACACTGTTTGACACAGTCACAACAAAATCGTTCCGATCATTCCGTCAGTTCGATTAGGCGGTATAAAGAAGTTTCATAGTTACAATTAGTAAATAAATCAGATAATAAATTATATATACAAAATGACAAATAAAAAAGCCTTTTACGAATCTATTATACTTGGCAGGGTTGTGTCCTATTTATTTTAAAAATAAATTTTGAATAAAATAAAGTAGTTAACTTCGAGTACCCTAATAGTGCAAACTTTTGGGACCCCAACTCGACCCGACCCGACTCGATCATTGTACGACTCAACCAGAGGCTCGGATATATGCACGAATACCATGGAAATCACCAACACAAATTTTTCCGACACGGTTTTCACCGACTCCAGATTTGACCGGCAAATAACTTTGATCGACAACGATTTTGTCAGACAACGAGTTTGATCGACAACGAATTTGACCGGCAACGATTTTAGATTCCTTGTCGGTCAAATTCGTTATCGATCAAATTCGTTGGCGGTCAAACTCGCTGTCGATCACAATCGTTTTCGGTTAAAAGCGTTTTCGGTTATTGTCGGTCAAATCTGGAGTCGGTGAAAACCGTGTCGGGGAAAGTGTCGATGGTTTCTGTGGGACCCACTTGCACACCCCTAACAGAAAGAGATAGGATAGTTTCAGGTCAAGCCTATAAATAACAGACCCGTCCCCGTCCCTCGGTGAGACACTCGACCCCTCCTGGAGGGGTGAAAACTTACTAGGGGTTTGGGGAATGCATTTTTCCTATGTAGAAAAAACGAAAAATGGCCACGCGATAACCCTTTATCTGGCAATATATTCGATTCGGGACATTGGGACCCACGTAGAAAGCTGAAACGCGTCACGGAGAAATGTCTCAATCCGGCACCACAATGGGCTGGGTCGAGATATAAGTGGCTAACTAAAACTACTGTTACAATTATTTTTGAAGTTGAACATCTGAGCATTTTCTTCGTTGATGTACGTTCACAAATAACATAAAAACCGTACATTTTAAGATTGATATTATTGATTAGACTGTGAATTTTTATGTAAAATAGAAATTATTTGCGTAAGTTACAAGATACAGGAACTACACGGATGTGTAGTATTTTAGTGTCTATTTTTGTCATAAATGCGTAAAGTCAGCAGTTTAATCATATAAACTGAAAACCATATATGTAGCACATTATATAAATCGATTGTGGAACATTGCAGAACAAATCTTCCACGCGAGATAATGCAGATACCAGACTTTCCAATGAAACACGACATTGGTTCGTCGTTTGTTCACCATTCTGTGATTCGAGAGTACCTGTGCGATTATGCGAAACATTTTAACCTGCATCCTTATATAAAGGTATAAGTCGACTTGTCTTCACTTTGCTCTAGTCGATTTCAAAGGTCTGAGTTTTGCTATAAAATAATAGTTGGCTCTTTTAGCTAAACACCGTTGTGAAACACGTGAAGCCAGAAACCTTGCGAAACGGGCAAACAATATGGATGGTCACTTACGAGGACCTTCAAGCCAAAGTGGAGACTACGAAAACATTTGACGCCGTGGTACTGTGCAATGGTCATTACACATTGGGTCACATTCCACGTATCCCGGGCATCGAAACATTCTCCGGAGGACAAATACACAGCCATCAGTACAGAACACCGGAAGTGTACGCTAGGAAAACTGTTTGCATCCTCGGCGCATCCTGGTCTGGCATCGACATTGCGATAGAGGTCTCGCAATACGCGGAAAAGGTATTAAAAAGAGAAATTCCGCTAAATCATTAATTTTTTCATTAACGTTTCAGCACATAAACTCGCTAAGAAAAATAAAGAAACAATGTAATAAAAACTGGACCGAACACTAAAAGTGACTGGTATGTGTCGCATTATGAAAATTACGATATTGAATTTACTAGATTTCTCGCAATTCTCATAATAACAGGTTCGTGTTCGAATGAAACAATACATATTTATTCAATGATCTCCAGTAGAAGTATTTTTGTACGGTAAATGAAATTAAACAAGAATTCACGTGTCTCTTAAACTAATAATTTGAAAACTATGATTATACTTTCTCATTAACACTGGAACGACAAGATCCATTTACGAGAAATTATTCAAAAGATTCATTTATTTATGTTATAATAAAAATTGCTAAAAATCAGAATAATTACATTTTTATTATTTTTTTTTAACGTAATGTCGAATAGTCACTTTTACTGCTCCGTAAATCTAGCGTTGAAAGGTTTTTGGATTTTCAGTGGGTGCGAAATATTCGGCTTCTATGCATTTACAATTACCTGGAGCACAATGTACATTTCTGTAATATATTTTTCTTGTTCTTGTAGAAATTTTCTTCTATTCGAATATACACACACGTGTAGGTACATTGAACTTAAAGATCAACAGTTGGGTATCCTCATCTTCTTTCACATGATGGTCCGCTCATTTGATTGTAGGTGTACTTAAGTCACAATTTACCGGAGCCAGTTGACTCGAGAATGTTGAAAAACGTGGAACAGAGGCCTGGAGTACAGTCGATCCAAGGAAAGAAATTCATCTTCGGCGACGGTTCCACGGCTGAAGTAGACAACTTTATATATTGCACCGGTAAAAGAACTTGAGATGAACTATACAGGGTGTCTCAAAATTCCTTCACATCCGGAAATTGGAGGTTCTTGAGTTTATTTGAAGCAACGTTTTCGTGTGGGATTCGCGTTCTCATTTCTCGATAATACAAAAATGGGTGTTTTCAGTATTAAAAAACGCGGAATAAAGAATCGATCTGGGCCGCTGTCGCTTTGAAAAGTCCTATTTTTCCGTCTACGAAAAATTGTATTCTTCTATTAATTATCCTATTAAGCTGAAACTAATACATCGATGTCCATAAATATGTATAACGTATTCACGGCTTTAAATTGTACATGCCCGCGTTTTTTTGCCATAAATGCATAAAATCTGCAGTCTACTAATGACGTTCGTAAATCAAACCCTCGATAGGATTCTGGTTTCTAACATGGACCGTTTTTATGAAATGTCGATCTTTGTGCTTGCAGGGTATGAGTTCACGTATCCCTTTATGTCAACTAAAGTCGAGATGCGTACGGACGACAATCACGTTGAACCCATTTACAAACATTTGGTCCACATGGATTACCATAATTTGTTCGTGATGGGGCTACCGGCAATTGTAATACCGTTCCCGATGTTCCATCTACAGGCTCAATACATCCTTGGCATTCTAGAAGGCCGCGTTCATTTAGCTTCCCCAGACCAAATGCGCGAGGAATACGAGGCTGAGAAGATAGCTCTGATTAATCAAGGAATACCTGTACGTATAAAATTTATTGGTAATTAATACGTGCTGAAATATCCCAAAATATCGTTCTAGTATATAAAATAGTTTTGTAGTTTCTGTCACGCAAAAACGCCGAGCGGCTTGCCTTATAAACTCTTGCCTTAAACTCTATAAGATCCACCCAACAGTTATACGAAAACATTTTTGTTGTTGGACAGTGTTATTAGATATAAACATAATCTCGTTAAGTGAGTCTGGTATACCTAGAGCGGCAAAGATGTATCGTCGTAAGATACTAACGCCTGGAACTCGAATAAGGAATAGCGTGATCGAAATGAACTACAAGTGAATTCACACACAATGATATAATCTTAATTAAGAATAGGAATTACAATTGTATAGTGTAATTTACTAAATATAAAAATCTACTAATTTACTACACTCTCAGTGTTAACGCACCGATGAATGCGAGGGCTATGCTTCTACAGAAAAACGTGATGGGATTCGTACCTGAAGAAATCTAACGATGGGTAATTTATACCCGATCTTGTTTAAAAGAAATCACGAAGTGGATCGACACGCATAACGTGAAATTCTAGAAATGTAAGCCCGAAGATGAAGGGATCTAGTGCCCTTATAAGGCACTAACCATATATATATGGTACCCAAACTCGGGCTAGATGAGAATGGGGATTTCTGATTAGAGTGGATTCTTAGAAGTTATGCAACTCTGATTTTGAGTATATCTCCGGAAGGGTCAAGAGTCACCAACAGTAGCATCCGCATTTGTAACACGATAAATTGCCGTTTTTGAAAAAAAAATTTCACATCCTATAGTAAACTAATTCTTTTAGCTTCCCAAAAATGTTCAAATCGTATAGTACAATACGAAATAAGTTATAGTCTTTTTTAGAGCGTCCGAATAGTTTTCCGAGTCGCTGTACACAGACAAACATACGTTATGTTTAAATCACATTGATAGAAATAATGAGTGTTTCTATTTTTTTTAGTTACGACATATCATCAAGCTGAAGGAAAGACAATGGGCATATTACGATGAAATTGCTGCGAGCGTAAATGTCCCAAGTTTACCGCCAGTGATTAGGAAAATCTACGACCATTGCAACCAGATGCGCGAGAAAGACTTTACCACTTACAAAAATCAACAATATCGTATAATCGACGATGAAAATTTCGTAGTGTGTTGCTGTAAACCTTGTTAGGGTTTAAAGGTGAATATTGAGGGAAAATGATTTGAGAAGGAACAATTGTTCTATTAAATATATGATTACTCGGTGTCAGCGTTCATCGAGATTGATGTTTCGTATACAAATGACACATTTTGATGATTATATATACGCTATCGTTCTTAATCTCTACATGAAATGTTCACGTTCAATTGAAAAATACGTTAACAGGCTTCAACTGCGAAACGCGCCACAACAAACAATGAATATGAATAATTAATTGTATAATCGAACTATGACTGAATTATTCATTGTATGCGTTTTTAATATTATGTGGAGAGACTTAAAATGGATTGATGTTGGATGAATTTTTGAAAAAAAAAAATGATAATGTACTTACCTGCTGCTTACAAGAAGCTGTACTATATATTAAGCGTTACTTGAAGTGCAAACTTCTATGCAGAAGTGTTATTACGAAGCATTTAACATTTTAAAAAAGTAGTACATTAATCTGTGAGATAAGCGGTATTGTATTCTATACAATAGAATTTTTACTGTCGATTGTAATGAAAATTGTAATGTTTAATGAGTAAAATAAACTTATAAATGGTTGTATTCATTTTTTATTTCACTATAACTTAAAAATTCTGTTTCATAAAGAAAACCCTGGGTAAAAGCGAATTTAAATTTTGCCGCGTTTTGTTGGGAGTCTGCGTATCTAGCTACTAACGATACACAGGGACATCTATATCATAGTTATTCATTCTGGATATTTAACATATCCTTGTTTATTTATATTGTGCATGTATTATGTTGTTGAATGCAATTTGACAGGTGGTTAGGATAGCTAAACTAATTGAAATAACAGGGTAAGCGTCTGCAAACGTAAATGGAGGAAGAAGACGTTGGACAATCTGACACAGATATAGCGGCAGAAACCGAAAATGGAAACGAAGAAAAAGACGAGGGTGAAACGCCGGCAGAGAAAGTAGAAGAAAAAGGAAGAACCCAAGTGAACTTGGAAGTCCTTGAAGATGCAGAAATAGGGACTTCTGAGCAACAGATTTATCAAATACGTCCCCAACTACATGAGAAGTATTTTTTATTTATTCGAATAATAATGTTTATTTACGTTTCATTATTCACGATAGTTTTCCAGACGTCCATACATTTTACTTAGACTTTACATTGTTTTCTCTATTTTCTTTCTGGATGAATAGTACTACATTATATATTTATATTTTTACGTGTGAATTATACAAATCAAGTATGAGATTACTAAAAACCAATATAAGGATTAAAACACTTACATATTCATTATCTGGCATTATAAAAACATTATTACACATTACATTTAACTCTTTGACTCCAACGTGTTCTAACTCAAAATCATTAGCACTTTGCTGTACTTGTGTTGCGACCATTATTAATGATTGAAATTATTCGTAGTCATTTTATAGTTCCAATGAACGTAAGAACCGCATTGTTTGGAACAAGAGAATGTTGCAGCATTAATCGACACTTAAATATGCTAAATGCGCAGCATATAATCCTTTCATAGTGAAAGGGTCACTAATCACAATGCAGCTATATGTAGGACTAAAATGTTTTACACAGGTTTAAACCACTCAGAGCTAAAGAAGTTATACATAATATATTATTCGATCAGCTTTCCACAAAAGTTTACGATGCTCAGGAAGCTATTCAGTGGACCAAAGATATAGCTGATGTAATTAGAGAGAAAGTTAAAGGTGAAACTTTTTTTCAAAGCAAATGCACCGGATTAATAATAAACTACACACACGATCTTCTGTGTACTTTTAGAATTGAACTTTGGACGTTACAAATATCTTGTAAATGTGGTTTTGGGTGAGCAACATGGTGCTGGGGTAAAAATGGGTACGAGGTGTATCTGGGATGCAGAAGCTGACGCATATGCTTATGATAGTTTTGTAAATGTAAGGAACATTATAGTGTTTACTACTTTTAATTTATTGCACAGATTAATATGTGTCTAGATGATTATAGTGCACCTCTTATATTGAATTACTATAATTGTATTATTGTATTCTTCTAAACTTCTAAAGATCAAAGGTTTAAGTGTATAGTTTTATCGATAATAAATATCAAATATTGAGAGTGATTTATATGTTTAAAAGGAACCAAATAGTTTGGCGTAACACATAAAATATCATGAAACATTTCTCATGGTGCGCAATGTGTTCAATAGGATTTCATTCAAAACAATCGATTTTTTTCAGGATACAATATTCTGCGTTGCCACTGTGTACGCTGTGTATTTTTATTAAAAAGATGGTGTTCCTCTCAAGTTGATGCAGTAACTTATTAATAAAACTATAGTATAGATGACGACAATGAATGAAGGGAGAATACATATGAGATCACGCTTCTAAGAGGAGGAAATTGCTTTATTAATGTAGAAGCTATTCTTATTACTTGTTAATACGTGTTTCAACATGGCACAATTTTTGACACATACTTAAAGATAGTATTTGTATGTACACATACATACGTTCACAATGAAAGTACATTGTGCCTTTCGTTCACTACAATTATTATAGCACCATAATTCACAGTATTATTATAGTATAATTACAGAAATATCGCAAGGCATATTTTTAAGCTATAAAGGAAATTTAACACTACTGCTATACCATCATTCTAAATTCATTTATGTTAAGATTATTTTAAACTACCATATGTTGCGCTAAAATTACTGCATTATAATTTATTTATTTTATACGTTGTATATTAAAATTAAAGTATGAATTTTTGCTGCTATGTATATATATATGGATGTAGTATAAAAACTCAAAATTAAAAATGATGCAATAATTTCGTTTACGTGACAGTAAAGAAATAAAATATAGAATATTTTTAACAATATTATGATACAAAATTACATATAGAATAAATTATTTGCTAAAAATTGCCCTATCGCTTGGCCACATATATTTTTCGAGATATATGAAAAAAGTCGTAATCTCCTTACAATACAGATCATAACATATTGTAAATAAACATGATGACAAAGTGAACACTAACAGATTTTGTATGACGCTGGGAAGAAAAATAAATAAGTTTCTTATTTGCTATAAATGTAGCAAAATGGAACAATAATTAATTCAGTATTTTATATTATTGAATAAAACAATAGAATCAGTTAGATGACTGCATTATCTTCGCAATTCTAGTACTTATTTCCAAAAATTATACAAAATAAAAACAGCAACTAATTAATTAGAGAAACACCTTAGAGGCTGTTTTATAAGATATACAATTTACATAACGGATGTATATGTATATTTATGGCAATTTAATTTCTGTTTACAACTTCCTCTTTCTTTTTTTTCTTGAATTGCAATTTTACTTTCACGTTATGCGAATAACGGATGGTTAATAAGTTCAGGCACATTTTTGAATCTATAAACTTAATATGTATCGGTATATTAATAAATTACATTACTGAACACGGCATGGCACAACAAAGGGGAAGACACACAGGGACAACAGCACCGCCGCTTTTGGTTTGCGATTTGCTCTTACTAGACGCTTCGTATTCGTATTTTGCGCTACCTTTTTGCCAACCACCCTGTAAATAAACATTTTTTTACTGAACACATTTTTAACAAAACATATTACTATAACATCAATGATATACACCCTTAATTAAACCACTAAATATGGTTCAAATTATATCGTGTTTAGTGTTATTTTAATGAGCAAAATGTTACAACTAAGAAGTAAACTAAGAAGTAAAAAATTTTCTAATTGAATTAGTAGGTTTATAGACTTCACTTCAGCTTGAGCTTTTGCCCTCCCTCCCCCCGTGAGATATGCCCCATAGTGGAGTGGATATTCGTTTTTCGTAGATCCTACTGTTTGCGTTTTCTTAGATGAAGGCTTTACTGTATATACTTACACCAGCTTGTGACATTGCCATGCTCGATTCTTCCTTCTTAGTAAACTCCGCAGATCCAGGAGGATAATAAACTGGAGGGCCAGCAACGTTTTTACTTTTCACTTTAGGTGGCGAGTGGGGTATAAAGTCGACTTCTTTTTTAGTGGCAGGTGATTCTCTTTGTTGTACCCTTTCTCGTTTCTGGATGTCCTCCAACACTTCGCGCTAAAACGCAATGAAATAACAGTTAAAATATAGCGCACAATGCTAATAAAATATCGTTTACTGTTTAATGTTGCTAGCTTTCTGCCTGAAACATTTTCTTGTATTACTAAAAACAGCAGAGATATTTTCGGTGTAAGTCTTAGGTGTCATCACCCAGTATACACTTTTGCTCGTTGCTGTATATCGAGACATCGCTGTGTGTACTTCTTATTTACCTCAGTGTCCGAGAACGACGCCATAAGGTCTTCCAATTTTTTGGGCGGGCACTGTTGGGTGGTAGCAGGTTTCGCTGGGCAAACCTGAACCCCATCGGTTGGAAACGGTTTTGGTAACAAGACCTCGTGATCCTCGGCATTCTTGTGCGGCGGCACGGTCGTGGTCATGTTCGAGAATTTATATATCGTCGTGGTGGACTGCGGTGGGGTGGTTTGCGGCGGTGAGGTGTAATAATTAACCGGTGTTCCCGGTTTATCAGGTGTCGGGTATCGTCCGCTGGAGGGTGACCTGCTAGGATAGTGTTCCTCGATCCGATTTATCGTGGTGTGACTCTCGTTTACTGTTTGATCCGGATGATCCGGCCGATCGACAGGACCGTAACCGTTCGGGTAACTACCATCTACCGCGTAGTATTTCTCGTTTCGCATAATCGTTGTTTTACTTTCCGGAGAGCCAGGATGGTAGACGACCGTCGTTGGCTGCACTGGTGAACCTCCGACATGTTCTTCGCGGAAGAATTTCTCTTGGTGTAAGGTCGTTGACTTTTTCGTGATATCCACAATCGGCGTTGGACTGCCATATCTGACCGGTGTTCTCGGGGGTACGTTTTCGGTTATGGTTTGATAGGTGACCGTTTTATCGGTCGCAGAAGTGCTACCTTTTGGTAACGTGTACGTTATAGTCTGATCACCCGGGAGCATAACGGCCCCTGGCACACTGCCACCTGGTAGGTACGATTCAGGTGCTCCTGGCAACTCGTACGTGTACGTTTTAATGGTTGTTGTGACTTTCGTATTGGGACCTGGTGCCAGGTTGATAGGGATCGCTGGCGTCGGTGATGGAACTGGCACGTACTCCACTGGTTCCGTTTGGTAGCCTTTAACAACAGTTTATCATTGAATTATAAGATACAGAGATTCGTCCTAATAACGTATACATTCAATTCTGTTTTTATACGATCTTGGTATAATACGAATCGAAAGAAAAATTGTTTTTGGAGATGCGTTGAAAACGTATTTCAGGTATCTCTTCATAGAAAACAGACCATCGTTGTAAATGGATTATGTGGATTTATAGTGTTTTTGACCTTTCAAAATACGTATCCTAAAATATGATTAACCTTTTGGTCTCTATTGGCGTCATTCGTACTCAGCTACCCAATAGATTATCAGTAAGTAGCGGATTTTATGCATTTTTGACAAAAATGAGTAAGTGTAATTTAAAAAAGTAAAACCATTAGAAAAATTTCAAAATACTGTTACATTATTTTCATTCCATTGAACATAGTAAGGAAGAAAATGAACTTCCACTTCACTCTAGTTTGTTGGAATTCAGGTACGAAGTTTTTATTTTGCATAAACATCCGCTGTCTAACTGTCAGTAATTATTTATTGTAATAGTAATATTATTGATTGATTGATTGATTTATAGTAGAATAAGGATAACCAGTAAACGAAATCAAAGTAAATTCGTTCATGAACTTTTCCAATTTTTACATTTGAACATTTAAAATTTTTAGTTAAAGGCTTTGATTTAATAATTGGAGTTACCGATGGCATGACAAAATGTTTGGAGTACTAAAGCTTAAAGAATTGTAATGAGATATTTATTTTCTTTGGAGTATCGTAGAACCTTTAATATGAAAAGGAACATTTTTCTACGAATCTATTTTTTATATACACAATATATTTTTTCCTTGCACGTTTGTTCACTATCGCATTTGTACTCTGTCGCGTAAAAGCAGAACTTGATGTTTTACACTTTTTCAATTTCTCAACGATACTCACTTGATGAAGTCTCGTTGACATACTTCACTTCCTTTTGAGCACTTTGTCTAGGCAGAGGTGAAGTTCGTTGCATGCGAGATGTATATCCATCATTGTATACCTGAACCATGAGTATTATATCAGTTATAATAATTTATAGAATTTGATATCTAGCGTTCGCAATTATGGTTTGTCGGTTTTTAAAAACTGTCATATTTGGATAATATTTGTGAAATTCCGAAAATTATTTTTACATTTGTAAACCCAATTTCGAATAGATTATAATTGAGAAAAATTTTTTTCATAATAATTTAATATTGTCCTCAATAATATTAAACTTTCTGTATAAATTTCAATATAAATTTTTTTTTCATAATAATTTAATATTGTCCTCAATAATATTAAACTTTCTATATAATTTCAATATAAAATGTTTTTCATAATAATTTAATATTGTCCTCAATAATGTTAAATTTTCTATATGAATATATGAATCTATATGATAAGAAATTATTTGATGACAAGAAATAATAAACTAAACACAAGTTTATCATTTCTATTTCGTACGGATTTGAACTATTTTAGTTTTTAAAAAGTTTTAAACTATGCTTTCCATTCAGTCTATTCACAACGTTCCGACAAATGAAGTACTTACTAGCTCTCTGTTTACTGTTCTATCAATGGATTCTGCATCACGGTGTAGTGTAGACTCTTCGTAAGTTCTTTCCCGAATATCGTCGCTATAAAATGCAATACAAACATTTATATTTTTATTTATAACAAAGTATGAATATGTGCAATTTAAGACAGTAAAAATATTATTATATTATTTTCAACCTATCAAACATATTAAGATAGAAAATAAATTTCTATTTCACTCCAGTTTGTTGCAATTTAGATAGAATATTTTTATATTGCGTAAAGATCCGCTGTCTACTAATCAATTACTGTACGAGTTATTATATCAATTTCATACTCATGAAATTTCAAAAACCATAGAGAATGAAAATATTCTAGGTCGAACTAAATGTTTAATCTTCGAGTTAAAATAGCTCCGAGTACAAAGGGTTAATAAGGTATTGTAACTATGAAGACGATCGTAGTAACAGATGTTTACTTACTTAATTATACATCTAGCTGCTTTGATTGCTTTAATCACTATAATTACGTTAATGCATTATGATCGCCATAATGGTCTGAATCATGTCGTATATAGCCTTGTTGTTTTGAAAGTATAGCCTTGTCGCGAGTTATTAATTATATGACAAACATGCTTATATTCTAAAACTATCTTGTTAACAGATTAACTTCTTGGCAACTCAAAATTTGCCTTTTGTGCACCTCTGTACCAATATTGAAATTGCACAATTTACATTTCGTCTTTCATTGTTAAATTCTGCGTAACAGGATGCATTCGAAGAAGATACGGTTGCTTTCTTGGCAATGAACCAATACGCGTGATATTTTGGAGAGTACTTACATCAAGGCCGAGCTGCCAGTTGTTACAGCATTGTCAGGGGTTGTCCAGGTTTCTGTGAAACATAAAACGAAAATAAACCTTACAAAACTGTAGTATTAACACTAGATTTACGAAATACTAAGAGTCAGAACTGGGTAAATTTTATTCGAAATGAAAGGAAGACGTAACTGTTTCAAATAATTTATTTCGCGCTGTTATTCGAAAATAAAAATACTATCGAAAAAAAAAAAAACTAAAAATATTACAATGAAAATCGTCAGAGATTGTAAGGTATTTATTAATTTGTCGATATCACAAAGCAATATATACACATCGCATTATGAAGAAATTGACTGATCGAAATATAAAACAGTTTAAGAATATTGCAATATCGTTTTTAATGCAATGAAGTCATTAAGGGATGAAATCAATTTGTATTTTATTCGTGCTTCTCACAATCAATGCAGAACTTTTTTATTTTGCATAAAGATCCACAGTTTACACGTCATTAAAGGTTTCTATGTATAGTTCTAGTGTTAACCCCTTGCCTTGTTGTATAGTGTCGGACTCGTGACGAAGATTTTGAACAGAATCTAATAAATATGTATGTTATTAATCTCCTTTAAACCGAATTGAAATTCTATTTAATGTATTGTTATTGAAGAACATGTAGGCATGCAATAGATATTTCTCCTGTTTTAGGAAATTACGAACTACAAAGAAAGTTCTAATCACTGAAACCGCAAAATAAATCGTAGGGAATGGAGTTGATTAATGAATATTCATTAAAATGAATAAAATGGAAAGTGTTGGCACAGAACGGCAGAGCTAGACTGGTTTCAGTTCGAATTTTTGATCTCGAAATTCAGGTTTCTGATGAACGACCATCACCCACTGACCCAACGACAATGGCCATCCTTGGGTCTCAATGTCGCGTGTCCTTTCTTTGCTTCGCATCGCCATTCACATTTTTCGTCTTCCTTATTTTCTCATTGGGAATACACTGGAGGGACGGAGAAATCGGGTCAATCTTCTGTTATACGCAGCCCTAATATGGGTATGGTTGTATGTCGCGTGTTACCGCAAACAACAAAGACATTCGCATTGGCTGCTGCATCACCAGCATGTAGAGAGTCAGCCGGTTTGGAAATCTTGTCTGTATGATGGCGTTGCCATGTTTCTTTCGACCATGATTTATTGCAAATGCGTACAATTTTCATACAAATTATGGAAACATTCTTTCCTGATAGAATTATATGGATAATACGGATTTATTATCATCCGTTTTTCAAAAGAGGATACTGAACTCTAAAATTTACTCATAAACCATTACTTATAGTCAATGATTCTATAAATGACTGATTGTTTAATTTTCTGCTGTGTCAACAAACCAAAAGAACATATTTCAGATAAACGAATGAATTTCAAATTTTAAATTATGCATTTGTTACTCATTGGAAATACAGGTAACTGTGATTAAGTAAAAATTACTTATATTCAACGATTCTATAATTGACTGATTGTAATTTTCTGCTTTGTTAATTTGTAATTATTTTTTTAATTAATTTTACCTAAAAATAATTTAGGTAAAACATTTTTATTATTCCATAAAAAAGATCGGCTGTCTATTCATAATAGACTTAGTACATGTGTATTTGTGTGACAAATGACGACGCGTACAAGAATAGTATCTCTAACAGAGTACGGTCTGCTGAGAATGAAGTTTCGCGAGAAACTTCATATCTCGAGGCAGGTATCGAACCTCCCTCGTTTTGTCGTTCTCATTGTTAATTGACAGTATACCTGTAGAACCGCTCCGCGCCTTAAAAGGAGCGACACGAGTGACCAGCTCTCCTTCCTTCCACGATCGCTCAAAACGCACCAGCAGCGCTTGCGCGCGATTCCTCTCGTGAACACGCTTTAGAGTTTACAGAAGTATAAGCCGCGTATTGCATCGTAGGGAGAATCATTTTAATATTCACGGACTGCAATAGGAGAGTCCACAGTATCGGAACACTCCTATAGCTCGACTACCAATCTTCGTGCTAGATAAAAATTTTCTGTATACAGGCTGTTTGTTATTACTAGCCAGCGTTTCTTAAAAAAAAATAGAAATGAAAGAGGAAAAAGTTATACTGTTTTTTGTAAACAATATAATGGGGTCTGTAACTTTATTTCATCTGCATTATTTTTGTAGAAACGAAGGTGACCTTCAATTTTTTAGATGGAATGCTATGTAGTTTTGTTGTATATCATTTGAAAACGTGTGTCGAAGTTCATTAGTATACGATATAATTATACGACCTTCACAACAGCATCAGAAATGGAAGAAATACTTTGAATATTTCCAGCCAATGTATTTACAAGTATTCCTTATTGATCAGACTACAGTATATGTTCGATATGATTTTCTTGCGCAGGGTTTTCAACGCACATTTCGCCGATGAAATTACGAAGCTGAAATTACTTTCTGGCCAGCTGAATATATTGATATATCTTTGAATTCTTGTAATATTCTCACAAGACTGCAGTCGTTTATGCATTTACCTATTTTTGTGGTGATAGTTTAAGAAAATGGAATGAAATAAAATGCTATTTTTAATGGAAACAGCTTTTGAAAATCTAAAATAAATAAAGATTGTGCGAAATTCTATGAAATTTTATATTCTGGCCTTTTGTGAAAATTTTTGAAACCCATAATTGCTTCGTAAAGGCTCCTTGTTGTAGAGAAAATCCTCGTATTGTTAATATTAAACAATATTTCACGTGAATATGTGCAATATTACAAGAAACACAATGACGTTCACATATTACGATCTTTGTCATTTAGTTGAAAAAGTTTATAATGAAAATTCGTATATAGTAAAAACGTAAGTAAAACATTAGAAATATAAATCAAGTGGAATTTAAAAACTTACCAACTGGTTTTCCATCGAGGCTCTTATTATACTGATACGACACTTGTTTGTAGGCGATCGTTTTGCTTTGACCAGGTTGTACCTAAATGAAACAAGAATACTACTGTTGAATACGTTTATGTAGATATACAGGGTGTCCCAAAGGAATTGTTCTTAGCATTCTTAGTTAGCATTAGTTCTTGTCCGAGCAGTGTAAACTTGCCGAGTCATTTAATCTCGGCTCGTATATATCTGTGTGAACCTCTACTAATCCAATTGCAAATCTTCTTTATTTTTCATTATTTTTTATGAGACTTTCACCAATTTAGTTGTGGCATTTTTCTGACTAAAATCACACTAAACACGATATAATTTCAACGGTATCTAGTGGTTTAATTGACGATGAAAGTTTCGGACGCAAGGAAGGACAGCGCGATCCGTATTTGCACGCTATCCTTTTCTAATTCGACTCCCATTGTACTTTCGGCGTGGTCGGCACGATAGACTCGGTCATAAAAGAATGGTGTCCCTACACGATATTTCTTCGTGCAGAACACAGCAATTTGCAAAATAACGCGACTTTACTGTACAACATTTTTGGGACACCTTGTACATTGATGAAATCTGATCGTGACATACTCATTCACTATTACTATTCTTACGATATCATTTTTCTCAGTAATGACATTCAAGTACATTGTATAAGAACAATATAAATAGTCAATGAGTCTTTCATAAATGAATAACATCGAATAAATTACTATTCACGTCGATTTGCGCACGTCTGTGGGTCGAACTAGTAGTCAATTGCGTTACATTTACAACGTGAGCTAAAAACGAATCTCAAAAGACTTCTCAATAACTTAAAAATTGTTATTTTATAGACATGTAAAAGGAAGTATCATCCTTGTTTCAGTAAATTATAAAACTAGAACTAACAAACCGACGAGACAAACATACATAAGAGTAAGTTTCCTATCACATAATATGTTCCAAGAATTGTTCTCATCCACCAAATAAACGCTCAGTGTTTTAGAATTATTGAGTCAAATATTTTCAATGTCAATTGGTTACCATAACAATAAATGGTATACAAGCAAAAGTGTCAATGTTTGGAATGGCAGGTTTCAATTCGTATTTACCGCCTAGTATCGATTTAAGAACTTTCGGTCACTGTGTCTGAGTGGCTGTTTGTCAATATACGTTGTTCCAGTGTTTTTGCAATGGTTCTCCTAACGTTTACATGGTTCAGTTTAGTTCCTACCACATCATGGAATACAGTGACACACTTAAATACTCAATATAGACAGCTTACACATAGTAAGTACGGTGAAAAATTATTTTGTGGTTATTACTGATCTTGTGAAACACTTTGTACAACATTCAGTTTTTTTCAGACGCAAAATTTCTCTTGAAGATGATCCATAATGATGAGCAATAGTTTTTTGCGAATATCTCGAAAACTAAAAACGAGCTGCGGTAACATGTATAGGAAAAAGTTGTTCAGAATGATGACCTTGACAACATATTTCAAGGTCATCAAAATCGTTGAGGAAGCCCATAATGTAAATAATTAACGAAAAATGTTGTTTGTCACCATTTATTTCATAGCAAAGAATTGTTTAAAAATTTGGACAAAAAATGAAGGTATAGCCACAAGTGTCCCCTTTACGGGCCTATTTTTTAAAAAGTGGATACATTAAAATTGACGAAATTAAAAATATTTAATTGTGTCAACAGTGAGAGGCAGCGGAGAGTGGGCTGGTTCGAGAAGTGACATTTTACTATAATTCTCGAACCATAAGAGATATTGGGATGACATTGCTCTATATTCATTAAAAAATTATTTCTATATATCTACTGATAATTATCATAATAAATATATGTATATTCTTCGCCGGAATTTCCCGTCCGAAAATTGAATTTATGGTAACATACGTAACGTAAAAAGTAGTTTTAAAGTAGTTAGTCCGGGTTTCAGACGGAAAAGTCCGGGTTAAAATTTTCAAGCCGTTCGTTTCGGGTTCGCCGTTTTATAAACGGCAACTGTATTCCCGCCAGAACCTAAGCGTATGAGCGGAGTGAGGCGTCAAGAGTGGGGTCTTGCACATTCCAAATCACTGCCATCCCCTGATGGACGATCAGTAGGTTAGTTGCGAGTATAATTTACTATCTATGTGCATGCCGCGATCATCGGATAAACTTTCAAGCCCGAAGCCGTTCGCACGTCTAAGGACGCCGCCTATTCTCATTTGCATACGGAATAACAGCTTTGACTATAAAAACCAAAGATATAAAGAGATGTAATTTGCTTAGAGTTGCTATCGTAGTTTACCTTTTAGCTGGTATACACTGAGTATGCGAATATGTGAGTATTACTGAGTATGTGAAATACGCACACAAACAGACAATAGGATTGTCCATTTTTTAATGCAATATTGATATTCTAAATTTTCGATTGGGGCATTTCGATTCAAATATCAGAATTACTTTATTATTTTACTATGATTTTATTTCAAGTTGGAAATTACTTTGCTGGGTTATAATTAGTGTAAACAAAGCCACTCTGTTATATACATACATATATTCAAAAATATTTAGATGAAATAAATTTCGAAACAACGACTTACATTCTGTAATTCTGAATCGATGAATTCTAAGCCAGGTATACCACTCGCTGCTCCACTTGGTCCAGAGCTCACATATTTCTCTGTGGTGGTCATGGTACTTCGATTAGGTGAAGTGGGTCTGAAACAAGATTTCGAGGATCCACTCCTAAATTTAAACTTTTAATGAAAAACAGTGAAAATGTGCCTGTTTTAGGGTATCTTAATATCTTCATGTAAAGATTTCTACAGATTTTTAAAATATTATTTATTATCTGTATTATAGTAAAATTATAGTAAAATTATAAGAAAGTTGACGTTTCAGTTCCAGTTTTATTAATTAAATTATTTCGAGTTGGCGGGAATGATATTCTACACTTAACGTATCAATTAACGTTGAAAATGGCACTTTTACGATGAGCAATGTTTTTAAGATTCGCTTACCTGCCCTCGGAGACCACCTTGGTTGGATTTGCAGCCACGCGGTACTCCACTTGGGGTGAGAGTGTTCTGCCTCCTCGGCTTGGGGTGGCACTTCTCGACACACTTGTCTGCAGGTCTTCAAGAAGAGCGTCTGCAATCGTTAAAGACGTCGTTTTGCACTATTTTTATTACACAGTGACGAAACTTCATGCGAATTATAGCTGTACTAAACGAACTTATGTAGGAATTAAGATAAAACAGCTATAGAATCACGAAGAAGTTTCAGAGGACTTCTTTACTGTTAGCCACGCAAGACGGTAATCGCGAAGATTTCACGCTAACTGTAACTACATCTATTCAAATCTTTATTGAACAATTTTATTTTTCCTACGTTTAAATCTGCTTTTCCAAGATCAACGTTAATCTTTCTATTGGACCTATTAGATGATTGGAAAAATATTATTAACCCATAAAGGTGTTGTTCCATTTATAAATATTTCTTTTTCTTCTATGAAATCATTCAGGACAAAGAAACTTTAATTATTGTAGCTGCGAAGACGTCATCCAGCAAGGACTTAACATGAATTTTTATATTATTGATGATAATACATAATAACTAAAAGACAATAACTTTTGAACGAGTTCAGCAACATTTATGTCATCAATGCCTACACGTTTTGTAATACCGAGAAATGTAAGGCATTGAACAGATCAAACAAACGCATTATTTATAAAACAATTGCTTGTAGGGTAGCATTACAGAGTGGCACATTTAAAGGTTTACCTAAATTGTTTTCGAGGCTGTTGGCCGTGGTCGCAACCTGGCTCTGGCCAGATATAGGACTGCCATGACTCACGATCTTTCTGCTGCTGCGTGTTGTCGTTCTCTCCCTTATCGCCGTTGACATTGCGTTCTGCTTCATTCCCTGCCTCACGAAACCTGACGAAACAAACAAAATAGATATCGATCTATTAACAGCTGATTAAGAGAGCAAACGTAAAAAGTAAAAAGAGAAGATAACAAACCAATCATTACACTAAACCACTTGTAATTTTTTTAAGACGTTAGAAGAATTAGTTTACCAGCTAATGTGTACATAATTTTTTAAAAATATTACTACTGCTCGCAATTTTACGAAGGAAAACGTATATTTTGCAAATCTAAGAAAGTTACATACATGTACAAGGTTTCATTGAAAGATTTGAGTTCTTTGTGAAGATCTTTGAATTTAGGGTTTGCGATGGCACCTCTAAATTTTCATTACACACACAGATAAAAACCTTCACTTTTTTCTTCGCAATTGCGACCAACAACAATTTAAAAAGGAAACTTATTGACGCAGATTACCTAGTAGATTAATCATTCTATCATCTAAAAAAAAAACTTGAGCTGGTTGGTGAAATTTTGAAGAATTTTTTGGTTTTCAAAGGATGTAGGAATATTTCTTTACACTGACTGTAGGTGACTGTGTATGACAAGTTGTTATCTATGTTTTTAGGAGAAAGTTCAGCGTGGAGCGACATTTCCTCGGCTCTTGTTGTTACACTTCATCTGAATATAGGACGTAACATAGGGCCTATTTATAGAAGCTGCACGTTTATAAATATGGCAGATTCGAAGAGATCGAGAAACTGGATCTAGAGGCGCGGAGCAGGAACTTTCGCAGTGAATACCTGAAGCCGGTTTATTGGCCGAGCTCAAGTCACTTGTGGGCTAAAGCAGTGGCATTTCGAATTAAGTGGGCGCGTGTAACGCTGGGCGTACACGATGCTAACTTGCAAACTGAAATTTATTGCTGTCCTGACCGTTCTCTGATAAACCGATCCTCGAAAAGCATTGCACTTGCCATAAAAAAATTCCACACATTATATGTACAGTTCTCAATCGATTTTTCGTTAAGCAAACATTTGCTGGAAATCATAAATATTTCATTTTGGACATGTCGGTAAATATTCATACAATTGTCTCGCCAGACTTATTGTTTAAAAAGAATGAATCTCTGGTTTTATATTATGTTCGTTCATTGAAATTTAAATAAAAATTGAGTCTATCTCTAACTGTTGTTAATACGAGTGAATATCAATATTCTAAGTTATAATTATATCTATAGTTGTACTAAGGGATAATAAATTGCGGAGTAATCATAACTATGAAAGTTTCATGAAAAGAAATTGTTACTTGTGTGATACACTTTCAATACAATGATTAGACTGCGGATCTTTATGCATTTATGAAGAAATTGGTTGGGTGAAATATAAAACAGTAAAGGATCAGAAAAGTTTAAGAATATCGTAATGTTGTTTTTAATATAACAAAGTGATTAAGGAATGAAATCAATTTTTAATTTAATCTTGCTTCGCACAATCAATGCAGAACATTTTTGTCGGTGGATTAGCATTGTAAATATGCCTAATCCCACAACTTCTTCGATCCCTGATCGATAGTGAAACGAATTAACAAACTAAGAAAATGAAAGGTGGTGTGTGCTATGTTTGTAATGGAGTTTCCCCGGGAAATGGTTAACGGCCGTGTTGTTCGGGCGCGACGCAACGGAGACATCGATGCGAATGGGGCAAAGGGGCCAAGGAGGTCTTCCGAGAACCGTCTGCGGAGGAGACACGCACTCGTATGATCACTACTAAACCTTGAAACGTGTATCCGGGGCGGTTTCTAGAATTTGTATGCTCCCAACAAGTCGAACAAAAATGTTCTGCTTGAGCAAATCCTCCGTGAGTGTACTTTAAACATTTCGATTCTTTCTATCCCACCGTCTCTATTTAGTCGTTTGGGAAAAGATCATAGTAAGAGATAAATTGTGTGAATCGTACTCGAACTTGTTCGCTCACCCTCATTTACATTTTATGCTTCGAACATGGTGTTATAATTCAGTTATCTGTACTTTCATTCCGTAGTTGATTTTATTTACATATTAGGCATCACAGGCTACGGTCCTTCATGGTAAAGGAAACCTTTCTGCATCGACTACGAAGGACATGGGCCATATATGTACAGGGTTGTCTAAATGTCACTGGATCATTTAAAAATCGTTTTGGACTATTCTGTGGAAGCACATTTCCTTCTTTAATAATTTTGAAAAGATCAAGACAATATATCGATATTCTTAATTTTTTTAACATTTTTACTACTACATGAATATATTACTATAAGTAAGTCCTACATGTAATACACGCTATTAGTTACCGAGTTTCAGACCTAACGAGTTAATTCATTTCTCAAAAATATGTTCATATAAATGTGTCCTAGTAGCATCGAAACATTTTCCATAACAATTCGATTAATTAGAAGAATAAACCATAAGCAAACTTTATAACATTTTTTGAAACATTGTTTTAATAGTCTGAAGGGAATATTCTATAATTCTAAACAATACAGAACTGTGGAAATATTAAAATTTAAAAGCGGCATTACTCTATTTGTGGGTTATTTAAATTATTGAAGGACAAAGTACATTTCCGTTTCGTACAATTAACAGAAAATCTTAAGTATATAAGCATTCGCAGTCTAATTATGTATAACTTTTCTAGGATAGAAAGCGAATAATTTGTATATAGAAAATTGAATTTTTATAACCGAACAAAGAACATGCTATGAAATGTTTGAAAAGAGATATAGATTCAGTTATCAATTTTTACGACGCTAAATATACTAACATTACAATATTTAATGTGGATGTATCTATGAATGCTGATTAAGAACCAAAAAAAGTTGTTTACCCATAAAAATGGCAAAAGTTGCAGAATAAAACGTAATCAAGGTAAACTTGTCGAAACATTACTTCCTCACGGATTTTTGATGAAATTGAAATACGTTTTGAGAAACATAAAGAATTGTTTAGTCCATATTGATAAATATATCAATATTCTAATTTCTAGTAATCGCGACTCGGATCAAAGTAGTCTGATAACTGGTTTTATTTTGTAAATTCCAGAGAACCCAATGCTCCATATATGTATGTACTTTCGTGATTGTGAATGATTACGAGGTGTGACCTTTCGTGTCAGATCGTTCAAAGAGTGGTAGTGACATTGTGCATCGCTGTCGAGGCCTTCGTGTGAATCAAAATGGTGATGACCGCGGTTGATCTGATTCTGAGCGCAATTGCGCAAGCGTTGCGTTTAAAATTGGAGTATATGACTCATTTAATTTTTACCGTATTACATGCCTAGTTTGCTTTCGGAATAAATGGGTTTCTTCATGAGCTAGGCGTGAATCAAAGTTTGTTGTGATAAATGTGCTAGGAAATTTTAAATAAAACAAAGTCAAAATAGATTGTTTAAATTCGTACTACTTTTTGCAGTAGAACTACCGGACGGTTGAAAATAATCCATTTCAAGTTTGTTTCAATATTACATGTTTATTATACATTCATTAATATTACAATAAAATGTATTTACTTACTCTTGGAATTATTAAAGAGGATTGAAAGTAAGTCGTTATTACTGTCGGTACTCCTATTGTGCAATTTTTTAATATTTTAAACACAATTTAATGAGGTCATTTTCTTTTTTAGTCTAATCAATTTCTGTTTAGAAACGGTCTATTTGTTAATTAGTTTAGTTTCTGAAATAATTGAATAAATGGACACGTGAATAAATATTTGGAATCTGATTTTAATATACGTGCATGTAGTATATGTATACATATTTATTGTACGGTGTAGTATAGTATATGTATGTTTATAGTATGATATAGTATAGTATATTATATGTATAGTTACTATACTATGTACCATGTTTCACAGCCCCAGTGAGTTTCCCCCTCCTTCTCTCTCTCTCTCTCTTTCTTCGAGAATGAAGGATTTCAGTGTTTTATCTTCATCCTTGTAAGAAAATAAAGGATTTAAAAAATAATGTTTCTGCATTATACTGTGTACAACGTCAAAAGATGACAGGATAATAAATTGACATTTCTCTATGAGTGTCGCTTCACATTATACACTATTCGGCCATACTATACTACAGAGAATTCCAAAGGCTGAAGTCGGCGGAAGGATCAATTGTGATCGTAACATACGATCGAAGCGATTGTAAGAGGTAATTAATCAGCCATTGATGGGAGGACATTAGTAACCTGTGTTACGTATGTCAGATGTCTTTACGTTTGTATATTGAAGGAATTGAGTCATCTATTATTCAATGACCATTAAAATGTACACCGTGATCTAAAAATAGTTATCCTGCAAAGTTATTAGACAGTTTCACACAAAATGTTTAGATCTAACTTTTGGTTTTGGTACACTTTATCGTACCATTGTTCATTAATGAAACGTTTACGGATTATTATTTTGACAATATTAGCAACATTCAGATCCGTAGCTACAAATTAAATGTTAAATGCTAAATAGTCATTATGTGAGTTCAAAATACACCAGTCTGTCTTTTTTTTATGAAACTTTAATTCTTAGTAGAAAATTCGTGTAATTATCTCTCTATCTCTATATAATAATAAAATCGTGTCTGTCCGTCTGTTTGAGACGTCAAGATTTTTAACCTATGAAACATATCAAGAAAGAAAATAAATTTCTATTTCATTCCAGTTTGTTGCAATTCAGGTGGAAACGTTTTATTTTGCATAAGGAATCCGTTGTGTCTAATCATGAGTCAGCTTTCAAAGAACTTCTGTGTTTCAGGAAAGTAGGACAATGTTGACTGAATTACGTATACCAGAATGAAACGTGTGATTCGATCCTGTATCTCATAATTGTCACTTCATTACATCAGCGGACTCAATTGAGATTTCATGTAAAAGAAGATTTTATAGAATTCGAAATGAAATCCGATCTGTCTTCCTTTGCAGATTGTACGAGTTTTTTTTCTTTCATTTTTTACTTCTGCTTGGTCTGATAAGAAAACAGGTTTTGCCATTATGACACAAGAGGAATGGATAAATATAGATCCATTCTACATAAATTTTGCAAAAGCGATTCAAGAATCAGCCAAAAAGAAACCTTATTATGGTGGACAGTTGCGTTATACGAAAGTAAGTTTTTGTACAATACCTAAATCAATCTCTACAATCCTAGCGTCTCGTGTATTTTCCGCACCTTAACTAATTCCCTTTATTTTCGACGGTAAAATTGGCAACTGAAGCGAAAGAGTTGGCACGAGTTCTTGAACAACAAACGCGGAAACAGTCGCGTGCGTGACGGCCAGTAGATCTTTCCTGGTACATGGTAAAACTTCTTTTGTATACATTCAGAAATTTATATGTATATCACAGTAGATCTTAATCATGTTTTCAAATACGCTATTTTTAAAAATATAAAAGGAAAAAATCATGTAAATTACATTTAAACAATATTTGCTATGGACAATATTCAAGCAGTATAGTGACCTTTTTAAATTGTAAATATCAATATTATGTAATCACCAGACAGCGGATCTTTAATGCAAAATAAAAATTTTCTTATACAGTAAATGTATAAAGAATGGTTTAAAAAGATTGTACACCAGTGCCGAATTAAGCTAGCGTGGGGCCCCTAGAAAATGTTGCCAGGGGACCCTAGGTTTTGCATGGTAATAAAATAAAGCAGGATGAATGACCTTTTTTTAGCAAACAAATATCTGTGAAATGAATGGCTTTTTTTAGCAAATATATCTGCATATGGTATTTGCTACTCTTGATACGGGGCTTAATCCGGCACTGTTGTACACTTACTAATACAAAAGGTACGCATATGCAGACATTTTTAAACAATTTCTTGATCGCGTTATACGGGAGTTTAATGTAATTGCAATAAGCGTTTACCGTCACAGAACTTCCAGTCTTTGAACATTTGAATTGTAAAAATAGTGAGTAGATAAGAACATTCAGAATTGTGTAAAGAAACATGTAAAAGAAAAAACAAGACACGTGGATCTAGAACAAAACGTGACTTGAACGCGTGAATTTTCGATCCAAGAAAGCCGAAGTGGAAGGAAAGCTTGACTCGCGTAAATTTAACAGGGACATTCGACATCACGTGGGTGGTAATAGTCCGGCCAACTGACAGCCAGAGTTTCATTCCGCTTCTTTTTTCTCTCCTACGTCTGACGTAGCATTCCTTCTTTAACTCGCGTATTTACGTGACAAATATAACCCAGCGACTTTTACGAAATTTGATCTACTCACTTTTGTTATAAATGCATAAAATCTTCAGTCTAATAATAAGAATTAAAAGAATTTTTATTTATGGTTATTCTTGCATACAGATAAAAAATATCACTGCAATTATATCTCATTTTAGAAAGTCCTATGCGTTCCAAAACTTTGGGGGAATAAGCAATATTCAACAATACTGTTACATCATCTCGAAAACTTCTTCTCTACGAGAGAAAAATTATGTGATCCCGGAACGTGCGAAAGATCGGAGTGGCGTATCGCATAAATCATTCGGCGATAAACTCTTGCGCTATCATAACCAGAAGAATCAAACGTAAACACCCATCAGATTTTTTCGAAAATGTGATCCTCTTCGTGTCAATAAATATTTACATTTTTAAATAATCACGTACCTGTGCCCTTTTTCGGCAGTGCTCTTGTAGTTGTTAATATTGTCTACTGATAGTATAATTATTCGTAATTTGTTACTGCAATAAGCAAAGACCGATAAAAGTTATGTTACTTCCTAATAAATTTGTTATTATTGCTTTACAAGTTTTGCAATTTACAATTCTTTTTATAATTGTCTACTGATGCTATAATTATTCGTAATTTGTTACTGCAATAATCACAGACCGAAAAAGGTTATGGTACTTCCTAATAGATTTGTTATTATTAATTTACAAGTTTTACAATTTTTTACAATTTTACTAACCACGTGTCGAAGAATAACAACTCTAATCTTCACAAATAAAGTAATACCTTCTAATAAAAGATCCACGGGAACAGGTATTTTATTAAATGAAATATACAAGTGTGAACATATTATTTCAGAAATGAATGAACCGAAAGTTCATTTGGTTTCCTGGTAATAAGTGTAACTGGGATAATAAAAGAGAAAATATCGAGGTGATATGTTTTCGTGGACCATCCTCTTGGATGCTGAAATTCTGTTGCGGGAGCATGATCAAAATGATCCTTGACGTGCACCTTACATGGTAAAAAGATTCACGAAGACGGAAAGTGGGGTTTGACCTTCCGTTCATGTACCAAGAACGGTCGTCTGCTCACTGGATTACGTATGCGGCAAAGAACGTGATTGGATCGCGTCTCTCCATCATCTCCCTAATTGACAGTTCGCTCTACAGCACCACAAATTGAGATCTTAATTAAATAGAATTCGTATGAATCGCAGAACTTTCGTCTGCTGTATCGTTTTTATTTCACAAATGTTAAATTTTATTATATAGTTAATTTATATAATGAATAAATTTAATGAGCAGCCTTTCATCCTTCGGCTTTTTCTTAAATAATTTGCTGATGCTTAGGGACTACAACTTTTTTTTCATTTGGGTGTACACAGTAATATTTCGCAGTGAATGCTATATAAATAGCATAAATATGAATGTATGATCACAAATGCAATATTCTATGCCTTTATGAGAAAAATTAATAGGTATAATTTTAAATAGCAAAACTATTTGAATAATTATATTCATACTGTTATATTATTTTCAACCTACTAAATATAATGGGGAAGAAAATAAATTTCTATTTCACTCGAGAATTATTCTTTTATAGTATAACTATAACGAAATACATTGTTGGACAATGGTGCACAGAAAATGAACAATTTCAATAAGATTTTTCCAACGAGTAAAATCAATCATTCAGTTCTATTTCACTGAATTTACGAGGCGAAATATATGATTATTCTTAACGTAAAATTGAATGATTATTTAGATAAAAACTTCCGAGTAGCATAAAATTAAATCTTTTTTTAATCATTGTGTGTACTCTAAATCTTTGGAGGAAAGAAAAATGATGAGCAGAAACTTCGAAAACAGAGTGCGAGCGCGAAGAAAATAGTCTCTGAGTCACACTCGTAAAATAAACGCGACGCATATTTAACATTCGGGATTTGTGGCGTTCATTTTTGTGCCTGCCCGAATCGAATAGGCCGTTTATTTTGAAACTGGTACGGCTGCACTTTTTTTATCCTTCGGTTAGAATTACACGGAAATGTATAATGTCGTTGCGTGACAAACAAAGGACACGAGTGCAATGTCTTAAATATTTTAGACTGTGGATCTTTATGCAAAATAGAATTCTCTTTCAATCAATTGTGAACAGCAGAGATTGAATAAAAATGCACTTTTTCTTTGAATAATTCCAACAAGTCATGAATAGTGTAGCAGTGTTCTGAAATTCGTCTTCCTCATAAACGTAGAAAATTCGCAGTCTAACAAAATAGTACTGAATGTCTATAGCTATTTTCATTGATGTGTTTTACGTCTAATATTTCAAGTATTTACAAACCATTAATATACAGTATTAAAGTGTAATGTTATAATTGTTTATTAAAAATTTGTCAAGTTTCTAATGCAATATACTAAAAAATTCTAATTCAAATAACAATTTAAAGATTCGATTGAAATGAAAAATTCGGAGACCTACATCCGTCAGCAAGCAGGAGAGTATGAATTAAAATTTGTAATATAAGCAGACTCATGCTGCACTTAAAATAAGTGGCTCAAACAGGGATTGGTGTTTTTGTGTGTCCGGCGAGATGAGGCGCCTCTGCTAGTGACACATATACATACATATGTATGTAACATAACGACTGCTTCTGTTCGTGCAGCCTCTTAGAGACGATGTGAGTTTTTTAATGCAGCGAAATTAATTGCTGCAACGCTGGCATGTTGACCACTGCATTCGCAGTAATTCAACGTTAGCTGTCTTCTGCCAGGATCAGCGAATATTTTTCCCCACGAATTCTTTTCTCTACACATTTTTGTATTTACATTGTGAGTCTTTTCCTGTCAATTTTCTGTAAATAACAATTGAAAATCGCATAAACATCCGCAGTGTAGTATTAACACTAGGTTTATGGAGTGCTAAAAGTGACTATTAAATTTATAAAAATAGCAAGAATATATCGATGGAATTTTTTAGCTATTTTTTCAGTGATCCGTATGCAAAAAAAAATCGAATGAAGTATTCCTAATAAATTTATTGACTGCGGATTTTAAACATTTATGGCACAAAAGAGTAGGCGAAATTTACGAAAATAGACAGATAAAAAACATTTAAGAATAGCAATGTAGTAATATTTTTGAAATCCTTAAAAGAAGAGAAGTCTCTACCTGACTCTTCTTGCTTGAAATCGATGTAAACAATTTTGATTTTACATAAACACCCGCAGTCTTTTAATACGCCAAATAGAGATATTCGATTATTGTGACACCAGCGAAGCGTGTAATACTGTATAAATACAACCTCAAACTGACTTCGGACGTGTTGAATAATTCAAACGGATGTGCAACCACTCTTGTTGGTTCTCGTATGTATATTCCACGCTGACAGTGTGACATTTCAAATTTGCAGTTCTCTCCGTGGAAACAATAAAACCGGGAAGAATTATTCGAAAGTAAGTTTATTACTTTAACTTCGCCTCTGCGTGAAGAAATGCTAGCAATTATACTTGTTCAATGCTCCATAAAATTCATTACAGTCCCACGTAGCTGCACATATTCTCAGACCACGGATTTCATGCAATTTATGACAACAGTAATCAGTAAGTACATCAAATAACGAGTAGTAAACACATTTGTTGTATTGTTTTCCACTCGGTAAAATCACTATGGGAAGTTTCATCTTGCATAAGAATCTGCAGGCTAATTATCAAAAAATGTCATTAAATGGCTCTCCCCTTTTCCTTACCTTCGGTTCGTTCGATAAACTGCGAACAAAACGAACAATTACGATTCCATTGTTCTTAATCGCGACTGAAGTACCTTCGCATACAGTGAGAATTCATTTGAGAAGAATCGAGTTCACTTAAATTGGATAATTGCACGGATGAAGATTAATATCGAAAGATCCGAAGCCGAGATAAGATTGGGAAAGGCGAAGATTGTTCGCGAGTTATGCTAGTATGTAGTTTTGAAGTTCTCGGGCACTCACCTCGCGAGAAAGGGTAATCCGATATTCACGACCGTACGCCTTTTTTCGCTTTCGTTTCGTCGGCGATTTTCGCGCGTCAAACGAGTCGTTCGATTAATTAGTCGGAAAGATAGCGCACGTGACACCGTACAGTGTCTGTCCAACACTGACTCGATCCACTTGGCGAATCGCTCGCGTCGCAGCGCTAGCGCGCGCGCATGCGCAAACAGGTTTCCTCGAGTCAGGTGCTCAATTCGTCGATCACGTCAATTTCAAAGGAATTGAGAAACAGTGTGGGCCGAATTTGAATCGAAGCAACCATTTCTGCATCTCCCGACTGAGGGATTTATGTTTTCCAGTCTAAAATCAATTTCTGATCTCACCGAATCAATTTTGTACTCGCGACGGATCTTCTGGGAGTTATGAAAACCCATTTGTCTGTCAGAGATTCTTCTCAGAAAAATATTGCATACGTATTTGTTTGTTGGCTATTGTCCACGTCGAAGGGGTGGTAAGCTCTCGTAGTTGCGGGTGGAAAACTCATGTTATAAGATACGTAAGAAGCTGAAGGGTCTAGAAAAACATTTTTTTTATGTAAAGAAACATCGAGAAAATTGAGTTTTATTTTTCTAACTACGATGCACTATATAACAAATTATAGAAGCAATGCTTTCACCAATATTATTATTTATTCCAAATTTCTTTGAACACGTTCGCAGAACCCGAAAAATCTAGAAAAATACACATTAATCATCACGATGCGACACAATTAACATAATAAAAAAAAACTATAATATAATGTCGTCAATGTTATGCTTTCGGATTTTTGAAACAATCGATTTTGCAACGAAAAATTCTGAAATGATTCATTATCGTTTGTGCTATCAGGGAAAATGTTCAGGAACTTTTTCGTAATTTTTTTGTTGAGCAGACCTGACGAAACAGAGCATGATACACGATCATTTCATTTGTTTCTATGCGACCGAACCGTCTGCGTCTGGCCGAGTGTGTCGTCGTTACAACGATTCAGACGGCAGACGCATTAAAAACGCATTGAAACAATTGCGTCCAGTCCATACCCTAATACGGTTTCGCAAAGGTTACACTATATTTTTAATCGAACGGTACGTTTAATCGCAGATATACATGTACATATGTATATTATATTTCCATTCCTTTTAAACTAGTTTGAAAAATGTGTCTAAAGCAGATCAGTTTTGACATCATACGTGATGTATTATAGTGGACATACGGGAATAATACGAAAAAAATATTTCTTAAATATATGATGTGGGCAATGCGTTCAAACGTCAATGCTTCATTAAAAAATTCAAGAATTTAATACAGATAGGATTTCATTTAAAGAATGAGACAATAAATATATGATATAACACGTTTAATATTGTAACCCCGATAATTCTTTTCTTATCTCAGAAATAATAAAGAATATCCCACTCGGCGTCTCATAAACATTTAAACATTTTTATCATTCTAATGCCACATTGTAATAGGAACATTGATGTTGAAATTGAAAATGAAATGAAAATGACAATAGCAATAGTAATTTCACTCTCCAACCCGTATTATTATTTTAAAACAATATTGTTAATCCAGTGTTTATTAAAATTATACATGTCTCGAAATTCGTGTGCTATTATATCTATCTACTCCCCAATGAATTGTAAGTTCAACTTT
>CM052327.1:553941-566699 GCA_028455615.1 Lasioglossum zephyrum | reverse complement strand
ATAAATTTTTATAATTATGATTCTCAGTAATCATTCTAAATATATTCATGCTTCATTCTATTAGCAATTACTGAACATATTTACAAATGACGACATCGCATATTAATTCAGCACAGTTTCGACGTTGATTTTATTTCAATGAAATCACATGTACAAAAACTAAACCACTGATTAAATTATCTTAACCTCGTTACAGTTGCATAACCCTTCTGCTAGTTATAATTTACAAGAAATCATGCAGACGTATTTTTATCTACAACTTATTATTTGCGTAATATACACACAGTTTCGATGATAATTTCGAGACAGAATATTGAGATTCTTGATCTGAATGAATACATTCCTGCCTACGCCATACTTATTTTCCGCCGCCCACGACATCCCTTCTATTCGTTTCCGCTGTGAGAATCGTTATTTATGGTAATAACGATACCTGTACGTCCTCAGACAATTAAATATACTAATATGGTTACCCACCATTTCGATGAATTATGGAAGTTGTAAACGTCACGTTCCTTAAGGAAGAAACCGTACAGTAAACCGACGGTATTTCAAATTCTGCATACTGTTTATATAAACAATTGTTTCGGTTTAATATATGAATGGAATTATTCTATTCTATATAATAATGTTTAATTATGTTTTTGGCATAGGAAAGGGCAAGATTAGTGGATTTTCTGTCGGGTGGAACGACAAAGAAGTGGGTGGGCGGATTTCACTCAGAGCAACCTCCACGTCGCATAGTAGTCTGGAAGTCAGTTCTAGTGCGAATTAATTATTGTGAGAGGAAAAGATTGACATTTTGTGTAAAAATTACTTTTAAATATTTGAGTAAAGTAAATAAAACATAATTTACAATACTGACTACTTGTTTATTAATATAATAATTAATAATAATGTTATTATATTAATAATAATAAATAATAAAAAAAGAAAAAAAACAAGTTCGTGAATGTCAGTCTCATTAAAGGGGAATACTAGGTACGATTCTAACCAAGTCTTATTTTTTGACAGAAATCTATCTTTATAATTATTGCCTATTTTCCAATGTTTCTCAATATTTTTGATAAAGTTCTTTAAAATTCCTTCAATATAAAAGTAAAGGTAAAAGTAGCCTCTAGTAATCCAGTAACGCAATCCTTTTGTTTCAAATTCTTCAATTTGAACCAATTTTCGAACAATTCTAAGCGGGTCGTCGTAGATACGTTTATTAAAATATTAAAATAAAATGATAACGGGATTGCGTGGGACCGCGTTTTCTCTTTGCAGTTTATGGAGATGAAGTAAGTTTTCAAATTAAATACTTCGCAACGCGTGCAAATGCGTGGAAATTAAATTTATTATTTAAGGGAAGGTTATTAGAGAAGGTTTTATGACTTATTCATTCAATTTAGTATCCTAGGTTCAAGAGACCGCATCGTAAAGTCCTAGTACCAATGGGCCAGGTAGTAAGTAAGCGATGTACGCTGCCCAGACACCCACCCCAGGACCCAAAAAGGCAATCAGTAGACTTAGAATCTCAACAAAAAATACACTGTAAACAGAAACCAATTTCTCTATGGCCGTAAAAAGTTGTGAAATCAAACAAAATACAGCCAAGTTCGTTAGCTTAAAAATACCAGTTACAATACTGCAAAAAGCGTTCGAAAAAATTAGTTTAAAGGGACGCTATTTAATTTTTAAGGAGTTACATGCAGGGCTAAATCATTCAAACTTGGTCGTTACTTTTTAAACCAATGGCTACAACACACCCAAGGACACTCAAGTTCTTCCAATTCTTACTATTTTGATACTATTCTCGTCGGTGGTCGAACTTTTAGCGATGCGGTATTTCAGGTCACTGTAAGTTCCACGTTATCCCCGCGCCCAACGTGCTCACTTACTTGTATCGCTGAATAGCACAGGCGCTCTGGCAGTCTTTAATAGTATCTTGTCTGTGCCGCAGTGTGATTATAACATTTATACTAATTTCTTAATAACTAGACAGGACAGAGTCATTTTTCCATTTCAAAATCGCTTTTTATAGAAGTGTTTATTGTTAAAAACCTGGTGAATTATTGGATATTTATATTTACATTTTATAATCGGTGTTCAATTTGATGACATTGCTTAAATGCTTAAATCTAAAAATCTGCTTAAATCTACTGATAATTATTGTAAGTTGATAAATATAGAAATATAAAAATATTTATCAACTTATTTTATATTTTTTTATATTTTAATGGATTCTGTGCAGCAAGGAAACAAAAAATTTTGGAGTATAAAGATACGAAAAGACAGTTTTATATCATATAATGGCCATCGAAGATAGACGAATTAATTTTAAACACCTTAAGGCAAAAAATTCCTTACAATATTTCTTTATAGTATGTAGTGTTTTGCGAAAGTAAACATATACAAATGTAAAATTTAATATTGGCGCGCGTACGCATGATTCAGTGACGTTTCAACATGGCTGTCAAGGGGGAAATCAATACAGTGTTCCCAACTTCAGCATTGATGATATCGTTACTTAGCCTCGTTTTTAGCCTGAACAAATATCAAGTAAATAATTGACCATATTTATAAGCATTTTTTCACTGCTACTTTATGGAAATTGTTCCATTACATTTAAATCATTGTTTTTACATTATAGTAACATTTGAACCTTTCACGTTGACACTGTAACACCTTATTATCGACTCTGCTAATAATGGCGCTAATTGCAAATGACAAAACTACGTTCTCAGAGTATGCATGGTTATGGAAATTATTTTAATGATAGTAATTTCTTATGTTAGAAAAGAATTCATTTGTAAATATTGTATTTTAGTTTCTATTTTTTGATTATAGAAACAACATGTACTAACTATGTATTGTGATAACGTACAAAATCTAAAATTGTGCAAAATATTAGTACACATTTGAGTATGCGATAAGAAATAAGGTAATTTTTTAATAATTTTTTACTTTTCTGCTACACTCGCGTAGGTTCTCGATTTAACGCTTTCATAGATTTTGCATATATGTACATACATTTATGTATATATGCTCCAAGGAAGATGATGAGATAATGTATTGCAAAGAAACACCTCGTAAGCTGTTTACGTATGCGAAAACTTTCTAAAGGAACATAGTTCGCTTAACCTTACAATTTCGCGTATAGCATTATAATTAACCATTTGAACAGCACATCAAACTCAATGTTGATAATTATATTTTTACGATTGTAATTTCCATATATGATTTTTTAGAAACTACTCCAATTTAAATAATAAGCATGTTCTGCATTTATTGTAAGAAACACAAGTCAAATAGAAATTTCTTTCTTTCTTGAATCATTCCAAAAAGTTGAAAATCTTACGTCGATGTTTAAATTTTGTTAATAATTAATATTAACATTTTCTATAAGTGCGTAGTTTAATTTTTTAAAGGAAGACCTAATTAAAAATATTTTATTCAGTTTTACATATAAACTGAGCTATAATTTTTAAATTATTCTTAATGTTGATATTTATTCGAAAAACATAAACATTCAAGAGTATTATTACAATAACAGGACGCATTATTGAATTTTAACGGCATTGAGTTTCTTTTTTCCTAAATTTCTTTATCCAACCTTTTTACAATGTCAAATAAGTTTGTCGTTTTCGAATTTAAAACTTTTTAAGACAAATTTTAAGCCCAAGTTATTGTCAAGCTCCTATAATTAACAAAAAAATTGACTGACATAATCATCACCGAAATTAAACTCCGAATAATAATGATAGCAGAAAAGAACAATAATCGAAAATTTTATTCAAGTCTGATTATATTAAAAAATGGTTTCACACCAAATTCTGTGGTATATTTCTCAAAAAATTTGAAATGTCTCCCCAATAAGGTACGCCGTGATACGCTCTTGGCATCAGGTCCGTACATGCAAACCCAAGTTGGTGTTGCGTGCCTCTTTGTTTACGTTAGAATTAACTAATACAATCACAACAGAAACTTAATTTCAAATAAGAATAAAGCACGTGAAAATTGTGTTCAAGTTTGAGTAGAGTGAAAAATATTTTTACATTAGATTCTGTGATGTAGATCCCCCAAGAAGTTCTAGTATAAACGCAGATTGGAGTTATGTGCTTCATTGTTGATATGAACATATAATTGCATATGATATAATTACCAGAGTTGGGCACATTTTATCTGAAATAACATAAGAATACTGAATTACTTTAAATACTTTATACTTCTTTTATTTTATAAATAACATAAAAAATTTATCTTCATTTGGCATTTAAATCAAATAAAATTTTATTTGTATATTTGTTACATCAATTACATTGTTCGAATAAAATATAAAATAATTTCACCTCAAGAAGAGAGGTTATTGATGTAACTAATTGAATCGCGCTATATGTTTGTAGTGTAATGATCAAAGTTTAGCTGCATTCGCTTTTAAAATTGTAAGACATAATAACGAGATAATTAAAATTTTAGAGAGCACGAAAAATCATTTACATTTCAAGTGAAACAATTTTGAGATAATTTGGCTGTTCAAATAAGATAATCTTTTATCTTAGCGATTATTCTCCAAGCAATTATTTTCGATAACGCATAGGTCTGATAATTAAAATCGAAACTTAAGATAAGAATACATCAGTTGCAGATTGCACTCAAGCGTGACTAGCAAACTGTAGTAAAAAACTGTGTCGTCTGTTCTAAGAAATTAAAATAATTTTCATAAAGCAAGTGAGTAACTTATTTCATAATTAGATATTCAATGGTTAATCAACTGATATCAATAGTAAAAATAATAATTTTTTGTTTAATAATTTACAGGCACAATTATTAATTTTCATGAAGATGACTTGAACATAGATCGAAACGTCGAAATTTGAATTTGATAAATTAGAGAATTGCTTCCAAGTAAAAATTGATCGAACCAGTGCGCCGAGAGCAGTGATACATTTTTTATAAAGAAATATACGATTGATAGAAAAGATTTCAGATTTTGTGATGGAGCCCCGAAGATATAGAAAATGTCTCCCCAGGAAGGATACAGTTTGTTACGCTCCTGGCACCAGGTCTGTACGTGTACTGTATGCTGCCGGATCTATCCGTGGGTTACATAGACTCTAGCTCGATGACCAGCGAGGAAGGAAGGTAGAGGAAGGAGCGAAGCGAGGAGTTCGTACTGTTCGTGGCAGGCAGTAGCAGGGAATGCGCGAAGTGGTGGGAGTAGTCGTAGCTAGATGATGGTAGGGAAGGCAATGGTGGTGGTGGCAGCGGCTGCGCCGGGTATTCGGCCTGGGCAGCCGACAATTCGGTGGATGGAGAGAGAAGGGAGATCAGAATGGAATGGAAAGGCAGTCAGGTTAGCCGAGCAACGGTGGGAGAGGCTAGGGACGAGGCAAGGCAAGCGATTTAGCTGCTGCTGGTTCGGCAAGCCACGAGTTTAAGTGCCGAGGTCCCGTTGCCCGTGCCTGCACCGGGTGAGGCGTCATGAAAGCGCGCCAGTTGATCGAGTGCACCTCTCGCCGGACGAAACATCGGATTTCCCATTGTTGATTCTACGTGTTTGTCCCTCGTTCTTCGTTTCTCCGTTTCTCCGTTTCCGTAGCGAACTATTTTATTCGCGCGTGTCTCTTCCAGCCGCTGTTACAAGAACTCCGTTCAAAGAAGAGAACGGGGATTAGGATATACCGATCCGTGGACAAAGGATAACCGTTCCCCATGTGTTTTCCATGGGTTTCCTCTACCTTTCAGTGATTGTACGTGTCCCTGTTTCCGAAATGGTATCTCCGCCGTTCAACTAGGACAACGTGCGTGCTGCTGCTGCTGACAAAAGTATTCGACTCGAAATATACTAAAAAAATTGAATGCTCTCGGTGATATCTACGCGTCGTTCTCTGTGATTCAGTGGTTTTCTTCGGTTCCGTGATCGTACTCCGAATGGTACCTTGACATATTGATCCCGCAGGTGTGGCCTCCACGACGGAACCAAAAAGTGATCGAAACAATGAGAACTCGTCCCTGTCAATCGGCCAGTTGCTTTTAGCCAGAACTGATATGCTCCGTTTCGCGGTTGGTGTTTCACCTTGACGGTGGAGCATCGAGTGTGCCAGTTATCTACGTTTCGGCTGATAGTTTGACAGTGAGGATACAGAGAGCTCGGAGCGGAGGGACCCCCCAGGGACCGAAACGCGGATGGAACTGATTCTAATGCTTCTCACGTTCCGTACTATATTTTCTATTCGCATCGTCGACGACGTCGTTAACGCAGGCCGTTTACATTCCAGAATAAAATAGTTGACAGTATTTATCGGATTCTAAGGGAAACGCACAGACACACGGAAGCGTGCACAGGTGTTATTTACAAGTTACATATCGTTGGGTTCGTTAACTCGCCGTTGTCTCGTCTGCGTCTGGAGGGTGGCATCCCTCCCGGTCATTATCCCATTCCAAGTATTCCGAGCAGTACGTTCCGCGAGGAGGAAAGAGTCTCCTCTGTCCAGGGCGGCGAGAGCATTTTCTTTTCCGATTCCAAATTAACGGGAAACACCATAACGTCGGACATGCCTGTCGCCGACAAACCCGGACTTTCCTGGTAGATCGAATTCGACGGTTGATCGACGGTATGTCGACCGTGTCTGTAACTTTCTAGTCTGAAAACTAGGAGGGACGAACTAAAAGTTGTCGACGAAAGTACCCGTGCTGAACCAGCTTTCGCAGTCATGACGGAAGGAGGAACCAGACGAACGAGAAAAAAGAAGACCACGTGATCCCCGTTCAGTTACCGAACCGCTCGATTAGGAGTAACGCGAAAGACTCGGCCGGAGATCAAAGGTGACTGGCAGTTGGTTTGTGACACGACGGTGACACGCCACAGAGAAGACGCAAAACAAGTGGACGAAGAAGAAGAAGAAACAGCGTGTGTTCCAGAGAGCCAACCAGTCAGCCAGCAAGCCAGCCAGCCGAATTAACAGTCGTCAGGGTTGCGGATGGATATGGCAGCTGTCGTTCCTTCTGCCATACTTCGAACTCGCTGCTGCTGCTGCTGTTATCGACAGCGTGCTACCTGTCAGTCGGGCGAACAGGTGTTGTCGCAAGGTGTCCAAGGTGGGATACATGATTTCTCGTGATAACAGAGGCAACACCGAGGGAATTTCAGTGTCGTCGATCGATCGAGGGACTGCGTAGCCTCGTTCTTGCTCACGGAGGAGAAGTGTTTGCCGGCAGGTCTTAGGCCGAGCAAGTAGACCAGAACAGAAGAGAAAGGGGGAGAGGATATTGGGGAAGGAGGCTGCGTTGGATAAAATTCGTTTGCGTATCCGTTGTTTCATGACTTCGTTAAGGATGAAGAGCTGCGCGACTGTCAATCACCCGAAGCCGAATTTCACCTTTTACGGCACTCTGCTTCTTTTCTTGACGCTGCTCGCCGAGGTGAGTGGAATGGCGACGGATAATCGTATGAATCTAGGACGTGTTAGTCGAATGCCTTTCTGCCAACGATTCCGTGCATGCACGAGAGTGTCACACTCGAGACACGGTGGCGGTGATCACATTCACTCCGATCTGGAACGGTCTGTTTACCTGTCGATTCTTTGCTTGCTTTTAACCCTTTCCGTCTCAAGGTAACGGGCCGTCGCTACCGCCGCGAAAACCCTCGCCGTCTAACGATTCATATTTACTGCCTTGTATGTTTACGCAGGATTCTTCTGATATTGTTTTTCCCGGACGAATCAATTCTCTTCTGCCTCTCATGCAATTGTTTTGTTCTACTGTCGCACAGTGGGGCATTTCGTTCGAAAAGACGGCTAAAACTATTTTAACGTTATTTATGGGCTCAAGGTCTTGTAATCAGATTTCATAATGATCTTTTATTTTCTGTCGAAACAAATTTTTTTCGAAATTTTATATGTACAAGTTTGTAGATGTTAAATACTGTTCAACTTTTCGTTTTGTTCGTAACAGTTTTTCCTCAGATTTATCGAAAACCCTTGAAATAATCGTGATAACGGAGCTCTTCCATCGAAAAGCTGGAAACATTTATTTCTGCATGTAAATTATGTTGAAATAATGTAATTTATTATTTTAATGCTAAATATGTAAATATCGCGAAACTTTTTAATTAGTAAATATTAATTTTTAATAGGAAACACGCTGTATCGTGATGGTCTACAGTATACTGTACATTCAAAATATGGAGTTTCTCTCCATAAAAAAAGAATTTTTGAAAAATTGAAATTGGTCGAGATTAGAGGGAAAATACTAGAATTTGTTGTTTATAACGTTAGGCCAAGTTAGAGCAATTAGTTCAGTATATGACGCGCAACAAATTTTTGAAAAAATTACAATTGGTCGGAATTATAGAGAAAATATTAGTTTGTAGATATGTATTAATTAAACATATTTTGAAATTTGTAGATATGTTCATGTGTCTACTAATGATTTCTGGTATTTATTTTCCCACTATCTAATCTACTAAGTGGTTCTAATATGTTCCATGAAACGTGATAAATAGTTTGAATGATACTAGGAGTCACGAATCCTTTCGATTAATATACAATTTTATGCGTTCATTATGCATTGTATAATAGAATTCGCACTTTGACTCTGTCCTTATCTTCATAATTGAATGACAGAATCAATCGCCTGATGTTTATGAATCTGCAAACATGCAGGATTCCTGGAAAATCAATTGGGAAGAATATGATTGATGGATACTGTTCTCAGAACTATTGTTTCTATGTGTTAGCAGTGTCACACTAATTTTGTTAGAAAACTAAAGGAAATCGGCCGTTATACTATAAGCTGGCGAGACAGGTACTGACAACTCCTTTGAAGTAGTGTACCTGCATAGTATTGCAACGTCAAAACTGTATCAGTATTTTCAGTAAACGCAAAACATTTTTTTATCAAATAACAACAGAAACCTACAAAATCTCTTACATATATACATCTAAATATATTCCTGTTAAACATTTTGACATATCAAAATAGCTTTCAAAACTGTTGCCAGTATAAATAAATTATACCCCATATAATAATAAGAAAATAAACATATTATTTATAGATAAGTTTTTGGTGAAATATTACAGATTATTGAACTTTTTATCGATGTATATGTAATTAGATTTCTTTAAAACTTTAAATAAATACGTTAAATTGCATGAAATATGAAGATTGATATCGTTTGGAAATTGTTGTTCGCAACTGTGTATCACGGTACGGAATTTTGCCGGATTAATTCGGTTCGTTAGACGAAAATCCAAGGTATCATTGTCGGATCGCTGCTCGGATAAGCATACTGGTCTCTCGTTGGATCACAAAATCACAGAGGTCAATGGGCATCAGCGTACGAGGCATCGTTCTCGACAGTTGGGAAAGTCAGGCGAGTTTCGCAATTCAGAGACAGAGATTGGTCAGGCAAAAAAACACTATAAAGAAATTGTCGGAGTTCCCCTTCACTGGACGCTAACAAATTCAATTTTATTTTATTACTATCTTCCTTCGCGTTCATTAAAACCGGAGCGTTAGAATGACGCTCTGCTGAAATATTCAGAAAACTTATAAACTTTTAGAAAAAAGCTTCTTTTTCACATTATAATTACTCGAATCTCAGTACTGTTAAAAATCAAAATGGGTCATTTGACCACTCGTGATAGGTTTAGTGTTAACGTGTGATATTTAATTATCACATTTCCGCAAATGACAGCTATAATCGTCACCATTTGTTTTTGATAAACTAATAGTAATAGTAGTATTAACGGGTAAGCATTGTTTCTTCATCTAATTTCATGTAGCAGCAAAGAAATATTTAAAAATATAGTTAACTAGAAATAGCCTGTTAACTTCAATTAAGGGTATATGAATTATACATATTATGACTTGTTTGCAAATGGATGTATTTAACAAATTTCAAGACAGATATTTGTGATGCACCAAGCATACATTTATCAATCTAGAAACTGTTTGATGGAATATTGTAAAATATTTTATTGCTTTCTTCATCACATTTCAACAGTTGCTTTTTATAAATTAAAGTACATATGTTCTATTTGATAAATCAGAAAAAATTTTATGGCTAAATAAACATTGATTTTATCTTCTTACGTTCCCGATAATGATTTTAGATAATAATTTCGTAGATATTTTACTAATATTACAAACGTGTTTTATTCTGACTTGAAAGGAAACAAAATTTCCTACGACACCTGGACAAACACAGCTTTACCAAGCACGAGTAAAACGTGATTGACGTCATCAAATTTCTTCGAGTGATTCTTCGAATGATTCCGCGAGTGATTAAACCGGGATGAACCTCAGTAACTAAAATACTTTAAACAATCCACGTAGTTTGATAATAATTATGGTTGATCACCAGTGTGAAAAATACATGATCATATTATTTTTGAAACTTGAGAAGAAAATATCAACATGTAATTAGCAACTTTTAAAAATGATTTGAAGAAGAAGAAAATTTTTATATATAAAATTTTTTATATTTAAAAAAAAATTTTCTCGATAAAAAAATAACCGGACAAAAATATTGTTCTTCTATGATACTCCTCCTTCGATAGCATTTAAATTATGCCATAAATATTTTTCGTGTCATTAAAAATAAAGGAGATATTTAGGTGGCCTGCTTTGGCTGAAACACCCTGTATACTACATACATTACCAGTCAATAATTTTTGTTGGTTACTTTAGTCACATCGACAGCAAACAAACAATTGTACAAAAGGACGGAAGATTTATAACCATTATAATTATGAGTCGTTATGCATAAACGATTGAAAAAGATTGAAACTATTGAACACACACACACACTTTATAATTCTTTTAATGTTTTTCAGTTTTGTATTTGGTCGGTTTATTTTGATCGGAAACGCAGAGGAATCCATAGTCTACTCGTAACGAAAAAATAGTGCAACTTTCCGAAGAATTTCTTGGAGAAAATGAAACTCGAAGCACGATGAAGGATAGGATATAGTTTAACGACTCGAGGAAAGTTTCTTCGGCGAAAGTCAGCCGCTTTGTATCCAGCGAGGTTTGCAAGAAATGAAATTTGTTTTACGTTCGACCAATGGGCCCACGCCCATTTCGATTGTTTCAGCATCGAAATGGTTAGCGTTCCCTTGAAATAATCGTGTATCAAGGATTGCCGACTGTGGTACAATATTACGGGAAACTATATAATAGGTCATTCACGTATGCCAACGAACAGTAAGTAGGCTAGGTGAAAGTGAATAATGCATTGATCGACGGAAAAAATAATACAACGGCGAATCTTCTGTGGAGACTGCTTGACAATTCAGTACAATTCAATGGAACAGAATAAATGGAAACAATAAAGGACATTAGTATTTGAATGTTAATCACAATGTGATTATAGATACATTACTTTTTTTTAAATAATAATGAATATTGAAAATCATAGCATATTTAAATGTTTCATATCTGGGCGATATCTTTGTCTTTGCCATGTTGTTTTTCTCTTTTGTTATGGACAAGTGTGCAGGTGATATATTTACAAAACAATAAAAGGGGATTGAACGAATTTAAATTATAAAAATTATTAGATGATCAATGTTTCTTTGGTTCTGGTACCTTACAAATGATGCAAACAAATTTCTCTTAAATTGATGTAATGATGTGAATCGTTGTTCCTAAAATTGTTTAAATATATTCACTGGTCTAAATTGTAAGCACCAATTTTTTTTATAAACGCAAAAAATTTGCAGTCCAGTGATCACAAAGAAAGAGAAATCAAATATTCCTCCATGTCGAGTTGCCATACATCAGGACATGAAACTTTTATTGATATGATATATGAAATTTAAAATTAATTCGGAGTTATCGCGAAAAGATAATATATCAATGCTTTTTGCAAACAATATTTTACTCTGATTTTATTTGAGCAGAGATAGAGAAATTTGGCCGATTTGTTCGTAAATCGAATATTTTCGTTGGATACTAGGAAAATGGGAAGCAACCGTGACATTATTGGCCTAGAATTCGGGACTCATGACCGCTTGCTATATTAAGGCGCTTACTACGAGGAATCTGTTCACCAAATAGTATGTATTACAAATAACTGAGATTGTCGACTTCGAAGTGCCACCGAAGCTGAAGCTGCATTTACGGATGCACTAAATCTCGTCCGTTCTACCTGGGTTTTCTTTTGCCGTCAGCAGATTTTCAAACCGGCGGCCCGGCTTTTCCTAGTGGCTTTCCAAGCCGTACAGGAGAAGGCTAAGCTGGTGAAGATGCGGCTTAACGCATAAACTCGCCGTTTCACTCGTTAATTCCCTACGACACCCCTATCGCAACGATCAAAGGTTTTCCACTAATGTGGCACGAACCCTTTCCGACAGATTGTAGGCAGTTTATCCCTCCATGGGGTAAAAATAAGCTGTAAGTTTCGTTGGAAAGATTACGCTCGCAGTATATCATCCAATTAAAATTTCCACGAGCCATTTTTAAATTTATTATACAAGCCTGAGCCGGTTAAATATAACACGCTTCTTTTTACTACGTTTTTATTAGCTCGGTTTCTTGTCTGTCTGTTCGGTGAAAAATTTTGCAATCGATTTTAAACTAACTTCCCGATGAGCTAGAGACTTGAAATTGTAAACATTGCTTAGAATTGGATGACAATGCAATATTTAAAATTTTTTTTTAAATGTCTGTCCGTTTCGGAGAAATAACAATTAAATATTTATCGTTACATCCACCTGTTATAATTTCATAACCTGGTAAAAATGTTAAAAATCGATTGAAAAATTTCA
>CM052327.1:488936-553841 GCA_028455615.1 Lasioglossum zephyrum | reverse complement strand
ATGCATTTCTATTTAACTTCTGCTTCCCAATTGGCTTGGACAATTTTGAGTTTGTATAAAAGTCTAGCTACCACAGTTGTCAGATATTGACAGTGGATGACAAAAGTAATCATTTGTATAAATCAGCGATTCTACATTAATAATCACCAATCAATTTTTACTTAAATTCTATCATATTCATGCAAATTATTTATTGACGTCTGCACATTGAAGTAGACGTCATTATTTATCGCATGGTTCAAAAAATGAATTGTTCATGGTAACATAATTTGATCAGCAACCGTACGTTTCACGGAATTACACAACTTTATTGTCAGATATTAACCTGTTCATTGACGATTTTCTTATCTCAACTGCATGGACACTTTTCAGGATACATGAAATTAAAACGTACACTTAATAATAACAATAATATACTGCAACTAACGAATCGGGAAGTTTTCGTGTGACTCTTGGAAAGTCACACACAAAATAAAAAAACATTAATAGCTGTAGACTCTACTAGCCATGCGTACCACTAACCCTCTCGTTTGATTTTTTGGTCAGCGAGAAGTTTATTTTTTAATTTTACCAGGATTCGGATTAATTGCAATGCCCTCGAAAACAATATTTGCCCGAGACTTTCAAGAATTTGTTTATATGCGCATATTAAACCGATCAGGATGTCGACAAGTATCACCGCTGAACCAATCGCGGTGTACACGTATATGTATATGTATATATTACATAATTCGTATCTGATGTCATTGTTCGGATCAATGACTACTTCCTTGATGTTCCAATTCCCTGAGAATATTCCCAGCAACGAAAATTGTCCGACTTCCGGCATGTTCCACACAAGGGTTTATTAAGATTAAATCGCGTGCGCGATGAAAATACAAATGATGCTGGCTAGTGTAGCACGTGCACACGACTATCTCAGAATTCTGACGTCATTTCGGGGGAGGGGAAAGAAAATCATCAGACTGGTTCTTCTACCAAACACTATGTTTTTACCCTTCTTTTTTTACCATGGCTGCGCTCATTTAAACGGCCCGCATCCTGTTTTCAACTGGCTTTATACTTACCTCCTTTTCTTGAAATCGCTGTACTGGCTAATTTCGTGAAAGTTTATTCCACCAGTTTTTACTGTATTATAGCTATAAAGTGGATCGCCTTATCGACTCGTTCAACAACTACTCTGTTAAATGCTAAACCTGAATGTGTGATATTTTCTCATGACAGTTCCATAAGTTCCAGGAGCTTATCGCCTTGATTTTCGTCGTTATTATTATTCGTAGCGAAAAATATTTACATGAAGTAGAATGGCTTCGAGAGACGAATACTTTAGTGTTGTGAGTTTTTGTGTAGGTGGACGCGTAGACGAGATATGAAGGCCATCAGTAGTTTTTCTTTAAAATGGGATCTATCGGATCTAAAATGGTATTAACTTATTAATATCACAAAACCGTTAGATAAGAAGATATTTTAATTTTAGTGTTATTCTGAAATCTGAAATCTCTACTGGTTTCCGATATCTATTTATCTATCGTCTATCTTTTATCTTTTATATAAATAAAAATTAAATGCTGTTCGTTGGTAAGCGCATCACATGAGAACGGCTGCTGGACCGATTTGGTTAATTTTTTAAAGATAATGTTCGTGATAGTCCAAATAATATTTTTAGGAAAGGAAAAATTGTAAAAGTTGTCCCGAAAAATAGAACATTCGGGAAAAAGTGAAAGTGCTTTTCACAAACAAAATTGAAAGGACATTCAAACACGTCTGACGGGTCAGCTAGGTTGGTATTCAATGTTCGTATAAATACACAAATCGTAAATTAATCATGTTATTACTAACATTTAATCATTTTCACCTAATTGAAAGTTACCTGAAGTCCTAGCCGAGACTAACTATTTTCGAAATTACGAAACTCGTCTGAACTTTTTCTGTCGCATATTCAATAAAATTCCACGCGAAAATAAAATCGATATCCACGATATACATACACGAGTTCCGGAAACTAAGTGGTATTTAACGAGTAAAGTTTTCGAACATCACCTGATGCGTTTCAATCACGTTAGTATTGCAATGGAGTGTAGGATCCGACAATTTTCACACATTTCGATGAAACTTTTACCAAAATGCACTTCCATTAGAACCCCCCTTTAAACAATATTCAAAATTCAGTGCGTCATCCATATTCAAGTAGATTTCTGTTCGTGTGGTATCGTTTTTAATCATTTTTTTGCATTCGCTTCGGTATCTTTCTGCTATGCTCGCTACTACGTGTTATTATCACGACTCATCATTTTCCGCCTTAGAGTTACATAAATATGAGAATTATTGAAAGATACATTACGCATCCTGTTTGGAATTATCCTAACACACGATGGTAACATCCAGCGGTGGGAACAATCTCTGTTGATTGGTTTCAGGTATAATTGGCGTTGCTGAACATCAAAATTGTGATTTTCCTAAATAGAAAATAATAACCTCGTTCAAGGAAGCGCAACATTGTTAAGACACTTTGTATGTGTTTTTATGCACCTCGCGAAATATCTAATTACCCCGATTTGCATTATGTAAGCTCGCTTTTTTCGTATTTATTAATTAGAAAACACTTGTTAGGACTTTTTGGATATGATACAGCCATTGGCAGCTGATCAATGGACTTCCGGTAGGCAAAGTGCCAAATATGTTTCTATGCAGCGATTTACCGTTTCTCTTGCTCGGTCTGGACTTTAAAAAATTAAACAAGTGACCGTGACTAACGCGTCTGCGGTCACGTTTCAACCTTAGTGAACGTAAATCTTTCTCCAAGCTGCATACTGGCACGTATAGAAGGGTTAGCATTACCACATTCTGAAGAAGTGCGAAACTAAATGCATTTGGCCGAAACATTTTGTTAATTAACTAATTTCGTTCTGTTCTAATACTATATGTTTATTAAATCTGAATATATTCAGGTCTTTAATGCAACAGGCAACACCCCTATTTCTATAATTCCTATTTTCGAGGTAACTTCTTACCTTATCGAATAAACATATGAATAAATACATTAATTTTATCTTCGATTCTTAAGGCGGTAGGCCATACCTATTCTAAGGTAACTTATTAGTGTTATCAATCTCAATCTCCTGGTATGATAAACGGAATATGGGGAAATTGATGCAATCACGGGCTTCGGTTATTTGTTCTTATACGAGCATATTTTGAGCTGCACAAGGGTTCATTTGGTAGAGGAAGGTTCATCGTACTGCGCTGTGCTCCATCATATGAGTAAAAAAGTCTTTTAGTGACAGAAAAATAAGCAGCAGATAAAAACGCCAGCAGATTCCGATGTATTTTGCTGTCACAAAAAGACTTTTTTGACTCATATGATGAGCCACAAAGCAGTGCGATGGACCTTTCTCTATCGAATGAATCATTGTACAGTTCGAAATATGCTCGTACAAGGACAAATAACCGAAGCCAGCAAACCCATGTTTCGACACAAAATCTGGTAGAAGTCTAGTAACTTGCTAGTTATGTCACGTGGTGTTCCTACCCTCTTAATTTGAAAACGCTACGAACCTTCTTCGCAACCCAATAGTATAATTTATTAAACCTTTTCCACCCTATCGCTACCCTTGTCGAAGGGATACCGACTTGAAACTTGTCACGGCGGATTTCCTTTGGGAACTCTATCGAATGGTCTGACCAAAAATCGATCTAGCCTCGAGGACACTTTTCTTTTCTTTTCTTTTATGATCATAGATTGAAAAATACGAAAGTCCTGATTTCGGACGACGCTTTCAACCAATGTGAAAACCCGACGAATATCCGCGCATTTCGAAACGACAATGATTCGCAACATTTCGGGGAAGAACATTGTTTTTTATCATCCTTGGAACCGAATGCGAGTTGTATAATTATTTGTTAATTCCCAGAATTGGTATGATTGCGTCAACCGTTCATGGTACAAATTGCGCAACCTACATTATCTGACGTTACTTTCTCTCCGTGATTCAGTCACTCAAAAATTAATTTGCTAAATCACGGTCGGAGCGGACGAGCCACACGACGGATTTTCCATTAAAGCACCTTACAGTTACAGGATTCAAGAATGGCCGAGAATGTTACGTGACTCACCTATGCTAGTCAGTCTTGGATCCTATAAGGTAATTTAATTGAATACCCGTGTGACTGTGCGTGGTATACTGTATAAGGTGTACTATAATAAGGTGCTATTCACAATATTTCAGGATTTTTGCGAGGAATAATGATGTACCATTCAGTATGAAATGGAATGGGTTGCAGTTTTTACAGAAACAGAACCGGGAAAGTGAAAGTGCCAGACAAAAAATCATGGTTCCACTGTGACGTCTAGTAGACTTCTCATTTCGATATACAGATCAAACCAAACCGGATTTACAGATTACCTGTTACTAAGAAGTTTTAGATTCAACGTGTGCGTGAATAACTGTTACGTTTTACATTCTGCTAATTTATTCAAATAATTATCATTTCCAGAAAATGAGTAAGAATATTTAAATTAACATAGCAATAATCATTTGGGTCTAGCAAACTCTCGCATAACCTACACTTTTTCCTATGTCTGTCTTCAAAGGGTAATCTCCATGAATAATAAGAAACTTGGAAAGAAGAAAGCGAGATTATGAACCTTGTACCTCTTACTCACTGAAGACAATTGCGCGTTAACTTGACTTCTTAGTTTTTAGGTCACAAAGAAAATTTCCTGCTCTGAAACTTTGCAAGTTTCTAGAAAGCCGTAATAGGCACTTCTTCCTTTTGCTACATTTTATTTTCCTAAATGAAAAGTTTATGCGTTTCTTCACGTCCCAGTACCTTGAGAAATTTAGCAAACATTAAAAAATCGTTAAAACAAAGAGACACTTCATACGTTGTAAAATGGTTGAATGAAATTATTAAAAGTATTATTCTCTAAATAAAAAAAGTGTACTTTATTATCGTTATTTGAACAGTTCTTTGTAATGTTTTGAATTATATCAAATATGACTAAAGCTCCGTTGTAATAATTCTTGTACTGCAGTTCTAGCAAAGTATTAGAACCTACAAAAACGCGCAAGTAAACAGAAAACAGTAAAAATAGCATGAATAACTATCTAACGTCTTCATCAAGTTAAAGAATCGATCAAAAATTTTCCAACTTCCAAAAGTTTGGTTAAAAGGTTATTTGGCCACCGAATTATCTCTATCTTTTATTATCATAGATAAAATAAATCCCTTTCAAATCCACATCCGAAAATGTCAAAGTCCAGTATTGCATAATTGAATTTGAAAGTCAAATTCACAGTAGATATTGCGGAATCAATAAATTTCGGATTAGAAACCGGATATTACGTCTAAAAATCAGCCGATGTAAAACTGCGGTCAACAGGAATAACCGGGGACCATTCGTTAGAAATCAATTAATCAACCACCGTTGAGAATATTTTTAATTTATGCAGTTAAGCGTTGCATCGCCGAACTGGCAGTTACGTAAAACTAAATTACGCAAAGTTCCAAGTTGCGCGACCGCGTATAGGCCTTCATTGGACTGTCTGGAACGCGTTCCCTCGCCTAAACTCGCTCGAAAACCGCCCAGTTCTGCATTACGCTACCTTCGTTTTGATTAATTGTGTCGCGATTTCGTCACGGTTCTCGTTTTTCGCTTCTTTGCAACTTTCGAACGCGGCACTTTCCTCGTGCTGCTGTAAATGCAAAAAGGAATATTCATATTGCTGGTTTTTCCGTTCAGCGAAATCGTGTTTAGTCGAAAAAAAGAACTCTGCTTAGGAGATCCCATCTAAACAGGAAATTAAATTACTAGTATTTTTATGCAAAATACAAATTTGCCAAGTCAATGATGAGAAGCAGAGCTACATATCGCAGCATTCACTTGAAATATTTTTAATTTCGTAAATTTCAGTATGTCCGTTTTTTTAAAGACAGGTCCGTAAAGGGAACGCTTGGGGCTGTATTTACATTCCTTCCAAATTTTGAAAAAGTTCTCTGCTATGAAAATACTGCATTTATTTAAAATAATTGCAAAATTAATGGAGAAAAATATATATTTCAAATGACAACATTTCTAACAGATTCTCTTACGTTTTCACTATTAGCTCCTGTTCTACACGTATAATTTAATGAAAGTATAGATCAACAATTTTAATATCAGATGATTGCATAAATTCAGCAAAATGAAATTCAATGATTAAGTTTTACAGAACACAGGTTTATTAACTCAACGATCAGAAGCAGAGATTAAATAGAAATGATCTTTTTCTTTTAATAATTTTAATCAATTGAAAATAGTTGATTCGATATATGCAGACTTGGGCAAAAATCTTGTTCAAATAAACATTTCGAATACAATGGATTTTTTCCAAGTGGGTTTTAAACCCACTTTATTCGAAATATTTATTTAAATAAAATATTTACACAAGTCTGGATATATGTGTATCACTAAAATATTATCGATAATTGACAACTTTAACCCCTTGCGACTGGAACGCCTTTATCTCCAAAAATGTCGTAGAAGAGAAAAGAAAATTTATATCTTTTCCATGGCAACATTTATTTTAATGCTGAAATATTTGTTTTACGAGGAAAAGTGTTATGTCATAAATGACGCAGAATGTGAAGATCTGCAGATTCTATGATTCTCTAAACTTAGGAAAAGAATTTTTACTAATTTTGTTGGCTTTTAAGAGAACTGGTCGTAAGTCTTCGTCACTCTAATGTTTAACAATTTATGCGTTCATATTACACGCGGCTAATTAACGATATCTATGCAGACATTTTGTTTTACAAAAATTTACTTTATTAGCGAAAAATATGTTTGTTTTTAACTTGCGGAACTTATTTCTTTTTAATTGTAGATCATTTTGCAGGATATTCCATATCTTTTTTGGTCTTCTTCAAAGTCTTGAAAATTTTGCGGGTTCCCCTTTCTCAAGAGTTAAGGTCTTATAAAGAGACATGCGTTTAAAAAGATCCTGTAAAATGAACCGTTAATAAATATGAGCAAATCCATGCTCTGAATCGGCCGGTCGAGGTAACGTATATTGTTTACCTCGCCAGCATCCACGCTTGTTGAGGGTGCTGTTAATAATGAACGATATACTTCCTCTAAATATTTGCCTCGATGTTATTCATCTTCTAACAACCGATCTCTCGTCTGACGGTTTTGGATAAATCTATTTTTTGTATTATTTTTGTATTATTGTTTCTGGCAATTTTTTTTATTTACAGCTAATTGTAAGTCAGCAAATGATTGATGTTGGTACTACTGTAAATACCTATTTCAAGTAAGAGTAGATGCAAAAAAAATATTTGTTGTTTTTAACTAATACCGAAAATACCGTATTTTACCTTAACAAATACCGGTTTCACGAAATTGCAAAATATCACGAAATACCGGTATTTGGTATACCGGTATTGCAATCCCTAGAAATCACGTCTTTTTGGTTTAAATGTCACACGCCAGGTGAGGATCATTCGGGCTAGAAACTGTATCAGGATACATCGAACAAACAACTAATGGTTTGATAAATAAACTGAAATATACCGATATTGAATCGGCCCTTCCTTGTGTGGAACAATAGATTAATTTTGACAGATTTTAACAGCCAGATAAACGCAAGCAGAGAGGACAGTAGTTTCGATCAGCTGAAAGCGTCCGCGAAACTTGTAGCAACAATCATTGTTCCTCGATGCCAATCTAATCTGACGGTGCAATATCCTGACAAGAGCTGAATCCAACCACTAATCGTTGGATAAGATCTGCATGCGCTTAACGATCCAACTTCTCTCTTTTTTTCTTTTTTATTTAAACGATCCGACTTCCTGTTTACTAGATGCTCGATACGTTTCCTTGGTCTTGTGTAATCTGACGATTTATGCAATGAACAAAATTCTCGTAAAGGAAAATAAGTTTGATTCGTGGCCATTTGAAATTTAATTTCAGTCAATCTTACTGTGTTGATTATACTGTGCTGTGTCAAGTGGCCTCATAACAGTTCAGTTGCGCATATGCAATTTTCAATCTGTTAACAAAAATAAGCGACGATGAAATGGTAACAGGACTGTGAATTTGAATCGGGTATTATTAAGTGACGCTTAAAAAATACGAAGAGAATTCAAATGGTGTTTAAGAAAAATTTAATTTTATATTTTCAATGACCGAAACTGGTTATTCAGGAAGTGTCTTTCGTTATCGTAATTTTCATAATTATGAACATTATAGACGGTTATCGAATATTATATTATTATTGTATGCATACGCTTTTATATGATAATTTATAACAAATAATTCGAGAGAGAAGAAATACTTGATTGAACATTTCAAGGATTTCAAACTGCATTTAGTTGTCATAATTTTCATAATTTATGAATACATTACGATATATAATAAATAGTTCGAAATATAATAAATATTAGATTGCAATTATGCCAATTTATTTACAACTTCTAATTTATAATAAATAGTTTGAAGAAACACGAGCATTGGATTGTTACATATTAGGGGAATTTAATTATGATTCATTATAAAGCCGCATGACTGCAATTAACATCTAGCCATTTGTAACCTTTTCAGTAAAAAAAAGGTAACTTTTAGTTAACAAAGAAGTGAGGAATTTATTTCACTATACTTGCATACAATGATAACTATAATTGAGCTCTTTTTATCTACGTACGGATTGCGTAGACTTACTATGAATAATTGCTTTTGTCGATATTCTTTCCACACAAGTTAAATAATTCCTTTGATGTAATTTTCTTTATCTTTTTTAATAGCCTTGACATAATTCACTGTTTAAGGCATAACTCTTGCTGCAATTCCTGCATTAGAAAGGCCAGCCATAATCAACGCGACGATACCTAACACCTCTTCGCTTTGCGTCCACTTAATAACATTGCTTAAACTAAATTACTTAATCCCCTGTTGTTACGATATTGCATTTAGCCATATATCTTACCGAAAGAATACGATATTAATTCTTGAAGAATAACGATTTCTTTAATAACGTTTCGAAGTCAATTAATAATATATAATTCCTTCGCTTGTTTACAACACTCGATTGTCAAATTGAGTGCCATATCAGTGCCAAATCAAAGCAATTCATTCAATACTATGTATTGGGATGAAACGAAAGTTCGTGGTGTTTGTAAATTAAAATTCGACAAAACAGAATTCACATTGAGATATTTATTCATAGCTTTATTCAGTAACACGATAAAGGACCTCAACGATGGCAAAAAGTAATAGAACATATATAACATAATATTATTGTAACTATATTTTTAAAATTTCTATAATTTAAAACGGAATAAACTCATAGAAATTGTTTTCGATTATACTCGAAAATGTATTTTAATTGTTAGTGCACACTTGAAGAATTCACGAAGAATGGGCTACAAATTAATTTATACACTTAAAATACTTCTCGTAAAAAACGATTCTATTATAAAGACTTTATTTGATATTTTTCCGGTCAGTTTTACGTACGATAGGTCATTCGTGAATATCAAATAAGTTAATAAATGCATTAATTAATGAATTATAAGTTACAAGATTATCCGAGGATTTGTAGCGTAGCTGTGACCAATGACGATCGATAGCATCGAGGCCATCGAGGTGTGTTCTTCGACACGCGAAACTCGCGTGACGACAGCTTCGGCCATTATCCAACTTTGCCATCCACTTAGCTGTTACCGTTGAATTGTCCAATTTCTGTAATTGTTATCGCTCCACTAGTTTCTAACCCATTAACTCTTCGGTTCCTATGGTGTAGCATAAATTTTATTAATTTATTTTCGTTATTATGATAGTTTATATAATCAAATTAAATATTGAATGAATCTTTGAAATGGTAGTAGAAATGATTTATTTGAACCGGCATACGTTGATTCCAACTGCTGTTATCTGTTTCGCACATAAATAATATTAACGTCCTATAAATTTCCAGAAACATTGTACATACGAAATTGTTGAAATCGAGGTAGCTACGACCTTTCTGCAGACAAAGGATGCATGCAACTTACGTAATCTATTAATGGTACAGAAACGACTATACGAATGTTATATCACGAATTGTTGCCAGGAATGCGTCATTTCCTCTGCTAGTTAGATGAAAATGCGCTTGAAATCACACGTGTTACTCACTTGACATCGAGACGCGGAAGTCGCTTCGTCAACGATTCACAGAGCAGACTTTCTTCTTCATTAGTCCGGAATTAACGAAGCGAAAGTGGAAACGAAATTATAATAATTCATATTGTAACGATGCTTAGTAGTAAGGATCCTCAGGACTAATAAGTAGGGTGTAGACTTATAATTCATCGATGGCAAACACCCACCGACATGGATTATTTGAGAAAAAAACATCAACACAACAAAAATAACAAAATCATTCGCGGAAAAAGTAATCTAGAAACGCAATTGATCTTTGTTAATGCGCAGGTTTTTTTTTCTTAAAATTATTGTATCTTTTTAAATAGTATTCGCACGAATTCTTTAAAACTAGTTAAAATATTAAAGACTAAGTATTTAGTAAGTATATGCTTTATGCATGTTTTTCAAAATGTTGTTTTCAAAAACAGTTGTTAAATCTAAAATCAGTCTTTATTCTCTACTCTTAATTGATAACACAACATTGTGAAAAACATGTATGTAGCTAACACATACTTAATACTTGTTTTTTGGTTCACTACTATACCAGAGTTGATTATGCATATTCTTTTCCATTATATCCAAGTTCAATCGTATTAGTCCCAATTTTTTGGATATGTATCATTCAAGTTGTTTGCAAAAATCAAACTCAAAATCAGTTTTTATTATTCTCTATTCTGAATTGATAGCACAACTTGAATGATACATATCCAAAAATTGAGACTAATACACAGCAGAGCTTGAATATAATTCACATGTGAATTAATCTCCAATTAAAAAATGCTACGAGCTTTCATTTCAATCCAATAATTATATTAAAATGGGTACTTATAAATCAGGAAAATGTCGAAACAGCGAACATACGTATGTATATGTATATGAAACGACATTAAATTATCGAGGGGATCCCAGTGAATTTTTCGCATAATTATTCTATTCCTCGAAGATGTGAACGTTGCCGTAAATTATGTCGATGTTTATAAAAATTCCCGCGATATCTTTAGTATGCGTCGACTGGAAGCAGTATAACGAATGGATTGGACGTATCCTCGGTTCTATAATGATTTATCTCGTTAAACGGTGCGTTGAACGCGGCTTCGTTCGCGTCGCGCGTTTCAATTCGGAACAATACGCCTTGCGACGTCGCGGTTCGCGCGAGCGGAAGAATGACGCGTTCTCGTTCGCGTTCACGAGCGTGTGTATGCATCCTACAGCGCTTTGGAATTTCGCGAGACGTCTCAAATAAGCATGCCGCGACGTGCAATAATCGCATTCGCATGGCTATGTACCCGCGTGTCGATCCTTCTTTCTGAAACAACAGCGACGTTCTGCATTTTCACATGACTGATACGAACGGAATGTGGCACAGGGAAATTTCAAACTGGAACGATCAATTTAAACATGTTTAAACAATCACAACGTATTACAAACATGAAAAAAGTTGAAATTTGTTGGATAGTGTTATACGCCTCCGAGAATCTCTGAGAACATGAACTTGGTCGAATCCGTGACTACGTTTTTCCTTATTTTCATCAGTTATAGCAATTAATGTTGTAACTGCAACAAACTGTCTTGCGTGTGAACGGCTCGTTGCTAGCTGCAATTGTTACCTCGAAGTCGAAGCAAATCTCAAATGTTCCTGAAGTATACTAGTTTAGTCTGATTAAAATGTTTCTGTAAATTACTGTTTGTTGAAGACGTTTAAGAACACGCAGCATGGGGAGCCACGAAATGCTTCTCGTTGCTGCTTCGATGTAGATTTATCCTTATAGTCATAATTGAACTGCTAAAGTCATGCAGTTATTATCAAAATGAATAAGAGAACGTTATTAGGTTGTGGTATATGAAAGGCTCAATTTTAGAACGTAAATGTTGCCATGCGTTTTGATCAAGATATACTATTACAATCGACAACGAGTCTTTTTGTATGTCACTTTGAGGTACAATGCTTATAACTCAACACCTCTACAAGATGTCTCAAAATTCCTTCAACATCTAAAAATTTGTAAGGAGGTTTGACACGTCAAGATCCTTTGCTCGCTCGTAGGAAACTGTTTATTTTACGTATTACGTTTAGCTTCCGTATAAAAATTCAGTTGTGGAAATGTAGAAGAAGGTTGGTTTGTTATGGAGAAAATTGTCAAATTTTAAATATTTTGCGCAGGTCATTTACTGGAATTGTAAACATTGAAAGAACTGTCGGAGTGTTACAGTCACGCGTTACATAAAGAGGAAATGTAGCATTTCTATGCTGCGATATTGCGTATCTAGATCACAATACAGTGTCACGCGACCAGACGAGGTCGCAATCAATGGCGGAGAGGCATAAACCTTTCTGGTATTTATAGTACGCGGTTACAATGCACAATTAATCCGTGGAATTTAATCAATTACACCGATGAATTCTGCCCTTATCAGAGCCTACAAATAGAATGATTGTTCAAGCAGAGAATGGAATTATTAATTTTTCTTACTGGTACTTAAAAACTGGCTATGTATTCAACCCTTCACTGCATGATTTTTTTAATATACTTACTTACTTAAGGGGAAAATATTAAAAGAAACTAAAACAACATTTTCAGACAGATAAACATTAATATAGAATAGTAAGAAAACACATTCTTCGTTTACTAAGAATAAGATACACTATACAGCGAAGGATTAACACGATGTAATACATTAATTGCATACTAGTTCAATACCACGTTTTTGAAAACGAACTACAAAGTATAAAATCATTTTTCCTAGTCCTATACAGATTCCTAACCTCGTATAGATAGTCTGAAAGATTTGTGATTGTGAGTTTTTGATAGCTATGAAAATGCTTGTAAGATTTAAAACGAAAAACGTGGTGCATGCAATAGGTATGAGAAAATTAGCCTTATTATGTCTCAGAAATAGACAGACAGAGAGAGAGAGAGAGAGAGAGAGAGAGTTGTCGCATAAAAGAAAAATTTCAGAAAAAGAATTCTTGTTTGAAAGGATTTTCTTTGAGAGAGCTTGGTCTTCATTAAATTAATTAATTTTTTTGATATGACGTGTACTTCTCGTGTATCCCCAATTTTCAACGATTTTTTTACCCATATTGATTTTTGTCCATTACAGCGCCATCTGTGAACCAAAGTGGAAAAACTCCTACGTCAAATTTGTGTATTTTTTTCTGGAGAATCTAAATGTGCAATGGAAAATGGGGGTTCCCATTTAATTTTTTTATCTTGGGGGGGTGGAGTTTAGTATCATTGGATGTCCCCCTTCGCGACGAACAACTTTCATTACCCACCTGTTTTTGATCCGATGCATAGTTCTCGAGATATTTCGATGTCTTCAGATAAATGGCCCACCCTGTATACACGGTGGAAAAGGGAGCGTGCGAGCTCCGACTCTGCAGAAGGGTGACGACGACGAAGGGAAGAGGGATCGATATGCACCTCAGCGTCGCGACCGGATGTAGGAAGAGCAGAGCACAGGGAGAGGGTTACAGGAAATCTTTCGAAATGGAAAAACTTGGGGAAGTTCGCCTTAAGACGCGACGCGACGGAGGGCGTGATGGCTGATGCTCGTGCAATCAGAAGGGATTCAACGAGCCACGAAATTGGGATTAGAGCATTCATACAACCGCCAGACTAAATGATAAGGCACCGTGAAAATGGGATAAGTGCTTGCCATCAAGTACGGGGCGGACTTCGTAACTTGATCACGTCCATTATCTCCGACACCGTTCAACTAATTCGAATTAATTTGCGTTTGACGCATTATGGTTGTAGCATGCTAACGCATCCATGCGACAGATTCGATTCAATTCGAAATAGTGAAACGTTCTTATTTTATTAACAACAAAATTTCACGATTAAACATACTTTGTAGTCTACATATTTTTCTGTTTTATCAAATTTAACCCCGTCAGAGACGACGCGCAGTACAATTATTTTGAACATGCAACGAAATAATAATTTGATTGCTGATCTCTATATACAATAAACATTGTCTCTTGCATCGGTTGCAAGAAATACAGGAGTCACTTTAGAATTACTCGTACTCACTTTCCTCATAAATGCATGCAATGCACAATCTAGCAATAATTAGACAGCGATACTTACGCAAAATCAAAAATTTTTTACCTGAATTGCAACAAACTGGAGTAATGCAGAAATTTATTTTCGTTTCCAATATGTTTGATAGATTGAAAATAATATAACAGCATTTAAAAATTTTTCTAACTTTTATACTGTTTTCAGTTACACTCATTTTCTCATTTTCTCATAAATATATGAAATCCGCAGTTCAGTAATAATTAGACAACGGAATTGCAACAAACTGGAAGTAGAAATTTATATTCATTTGTATAACAGCGTTTTCAAATTTGTCTAATGGTTTCACCGTTTTAAGTCACAGCTGCTCACCTTTCTCATAAATACATAAAATTCGCTGCTAGTAATAGCCGACGTTGAATTAAATAATTTTGTAATAATAACTCGAATTGTTCGAATGTTTAAATATTCGAAATATTTGTGTTCGTTTATCACTAAAAACTCCAACTGGTTTCATAAAAGAAATTAGTTTACCTTATCGGCGCACAGGTTCGATCTAAAAATCAAAAATTTTTCTCAACGTTTCCATCCAAGTATGAATCATCTTCAAGAGAAATTTTGCGTCTGAAAAATACTGAATGTTGTACTAAGTGTTTCACAAGATCTGTAATAACCACAAAATAATTTTTCTTCAAGAACTTGGCTCTTGTTTACAGGATGTATTTGTTGGGATTTCACCTATGTTTGTTCATTGTTTTTTTCATCAGTATTGATGAAAAGATTATACGGCTATGTTCTATCCTACGTACCTATTTCGTAATATTTTTTTTCAATACAACCCCTTTAAGTTGTAAAATTTTAAACTTTCATAATTATTCCTTTGAGTGTTTGTTATGGTGGACCTATGTACCAAATTTCAAGCTTGTACGTCAATGGGAAGTACCCAAAATGTTTTGATGATCTGTCAGTCAGTCAGTCAGTGAGAAATTTAGCGATTTTTGATGTCCTATATCACGGAACCTACTAATGTTGGAAGATTAATGTTTTGTCAATATTGAGACATGATAGCATTTAACAAGTGTGCGAAATTACATCTCTCCATCTGCCTCGAGTTCCGAGTTACAAGCTCTAAAAAACGGCTAAGTTGTTTCGTGCAAAAAGAGGTAGTGCGAGAACTTGGCTGATGCACTACCGTGCACATAGATATTGAGTATTTATAAAGGTTTCATAAAAGCCCGAAATATTACTTAAGAAATGTCCGATTTCCCGTTGTATTGATAGTTTTCGAGAAAGAGTGCTGTCACTCCCCGACTGACTCTACGATCGAGACGTGATTGACGAACGGTAAAATTGTGATCGTTTTTAATATGTTCGAAGCAGGCTGTTGTGTTACTGCTGGATAACGGCATTATATATTTGCGGCGCGCCTCTTTCCCACGTCCGTCTCACCGCTTCCGGCATACCGTGCACATACCAGCAATGGTACTTCATCAGTATTTATCGCTATAAATATCATCGGCCATGATATTGTCGTGAGACGATATTCAAATGCGATAGAAAAATTGCATTCCTCCGTTTGACCTTTATTGAGAGGAACGATCTGTGAAAAGGGTATAGTTCCAGCACGATGTCACCTCAACATCACTTGATCTTCAATTGAAACGAGTTTTTTCAAGTTGAAACGTATCACTAGACAGCGTATCTTTATGCAAAATAAACGTTTTTACCTGATTTGCAATAAACTAGAGTGAAGTAGAAATTGATTTTCTTTCTTAATATGTTTAATAGGCCGAAAATAATATAATATATATAATAAAATAATATAATAATATAACAGTATGTACTTTTTTAAAAAAATTTCTAACCTTTTTACTGTTTTAAATTGCACCTATCATTGTTCTCATAAATGCATAAAATCCGCTGGCCAGTTATCGCTAAATCTACGGGATCCATCAAAATGATGGATACCACGTTTCTCATTTACGGCTGTTGAGCTTGTGAAAATGTATGTATTAATATTTCGGAATTGATGATAGTTATTTCTGTGGATATATGTTACGATAAAAATCTCTAAAAATCTAAATAAATACACGTTTTGTACCCCCTCAAGGGGGTACACTCCGCAGTAGTGAGGATAGATATAGGACATTTACAGGTCAGACTTTTGGGACATTTATGAATAAAATACTGTAAAATGAAATTTTTAGAATTTTCTGTACAGTTCCGACCAATTGCAATTTTTGACAAATTTATATATTTTCACTATAACTTCTGAAGAAAGTTCAAATTGTATAGTCCAATATTAAAAAAAAAGTTAGCACTCGAACGGTGATTCTGAAAATATTGTTCATATTATTAAATATATCGGTATCTAATCAATTGATAAACATTTAGGTATTGTATGCGCAATTATACCAATTTCATATCCACAAAATTCAAAAAGTCATAGGGAATGAAGATATTCTAGGTCGCAGGAAGCGTTTAATTTTTTAGGTAAAATAGCTCCGAGTGGAATGGGTTAATAGTGTAATCGATACTTTGAATAATGGCACAGCAGTTTTTCGCGGTGACCCTGATTCATTTCAAACTATTGATATCTAAGAATAAATTGACAAGTGTAAGCAAGTGTTTAAACGGAGTTATTTCTATTTTTGTTTTAGGTAACGTATTCGGCCGATCTGGCAATTGAGATACCAGGGAACTTGAGCCAAGGAGGCTCTTGGTATCGTTTAGATTACAGCCCTGCTGTCGGTTATCCACCGCCAAACACCACCATAGCAGCCACCGACATAGGCGATGATATCAAGTTCAAGGATGGTCTTCCGGGGACAAGATACGAATTTTGGTTGTATTATAGTAATAGTACCCTTCACGACTGGCGAACATGGACGGCCTCCATCACGACAGGTACATATTGCGTAAACTGTAGACAATACAGTGGCTGATCAAATTGTTACAGCCACTTGCATAAATTTCAAGACGGTTTTACATTAAAACAATAAATTTTTATACGAAAGCCTAGCTATGCTGAATATTTTTTTTTCTGTATAAAATGTTGATGTTCTACGATTACAATATCACAACTTAACATTTAGCAACGCATCAATAATAAATACTATTCCATGTGTCATCTAAAACTGTGGTGCCCAAAGTGCTTCGGAACCCACCTTAACCCTTTGCACTCTGAATTATTTTTCAATTTTATTGTCTACAACTCCCTACTACGTTAAGTATTTTAGTTGAAATTTACTTCAAAGGACAATTCCTTAGGTGCTACTTACTTTAAACAATGTTGTTTACTAATTATATTAAATATAGTTCTCACGAATTTTGTTGTAATTTATATTTGAAAAACTTATATTTGTGTTTCTAACTAAAAAATAAGACAATTAAATAAATGATGAAGAACCAAATACATATAGAAACAACCAGTTTCATTTACATTTTTTTTTGTCTGATGTCGAGCTGCACTCGACAGAGGAGTGCAAAGGGTTAATAAACTGTAGGTCCTGTCGCTAATAACCATTAGCAGTTGATGCGACGTTAAATAAATAAATGTAAAAAAAACAATAAATACACCTTTTTTATAAATTCAAAGCAAGTCCAATTCTTAGTTGTAATTTTGGCTAAAGCTATACATACCATTACTACTACAAGAATTAGAATTAATTAGTGGAACGTATCCCTTATGTTTATCAATTTCAATTTATATTACTTTAGAGAGGGGTAGCTCTAAAATTGATCATTCGACGTATTAATGTTTTCGTTAACTATTCATTGATTTTCCAGCACCGGATCCCCCGTCGAATTTGACTGTTTCCGTTCGAAATGGCAAGCACGCGGTGGTTTATTGGTCGCCACCAGCCCAGGGCAATTATTCCGGCTTCCGGTTGAGGGTGCAAAGTTTCAGCGACACCGGAAATCCAAAAACAAGCGTGATCCCTGCGGATGCAGTTCCCTATGTGCTTCGAGATCTCATTCCTGGGGCAACGTATTCTCTCCAGCTGTTCACCGTGTTAGACACCAAAGAAAGCGTGGCTTACACTAGTAGAAATTTCACCACAAGTGAGTACAGAATTAATTTCATCATATTACGACTTGTTACTAGACTTTTCAATCAGTAGAAATTGTTATCTTAACGAGTTAAGATATACTTCACGTAACTATAGCCTTTTGTTTCGTTAACTCCTTGCCGTATTATTTTCTTTACAGTTACATTGATTAACATGTCTTTATCCCGAGAAAAGTCTTAGAGCAGAAAAGAAAATTTACATTTTTTATACGGCTACATTTATTTTAGTGCATAAAAATTGATTAGAAACGAATCAAATTTTATTTCAGTTCAAAAGAAAGGGGTAGAATTTCAATCATATATGTTAGACTTTGTCTAAAATCTCTGTAATGAGTGGTGGCTAGTTAAAATACAGCAAGGGTTTAAAGAAATTACATTGTAACCTTTATTGTTTACTGACAATAATGAGTAAGAGAATGATTTTAATAATAGAATTGTTTCTTCAATTCTATGTACATGTATATGTATGAAGGTACAAAAATAGTAGGACACTATAAAAATTAATTAAGCAATTGTTAAATATACACGCCTGACACATGCTTCTTATCTTGATTTTACCAGAACCCAACACGCCTGGGAAGTTTATTGTGTGGTTCAGAAATGAAACGACCTTATTGGTCCTTTGGCAGCCGCCCTATCCCGCTGGGATTTACACTGACTACAAAGTTAGTATAGATCCTGCTGATGCCATAGAATCTGTTCTTTATGTGGAAAAGGAAGGAGAACCTCCAGGGCCAGCGCAGGCCGCCTTCAAAGGACTCGTACCTGGTAAGACACCTAAATATAGTACCTACTTAAATTTTTAACCGAAACAAATTAACGACAACATGAAATAACACGTTTATCTCTGCGACTACAAAAAATCGATAAAATCAAAATAGTTTATCCAATAAAACAACACCTGAAAAGTATTTGCTCTTGGCTCAGTGGCAGAACAAGCAAAGTGGAGGCCCGAAGCGGTAAAGATCTTGGGGGCCTCAAACTCAAGTTAGAAATAGAGTTGCAAGAAAACTCTCATAAACTTAATTTTGCGTAAATAAATTGAATTTTTTTCTAAAAAAAATGAGTGCTGCAATTCGGGGTCCTATGTTATCGCGAGGCCCTGTGGCGGCTCAAGTCAAGTGGAGGTCCCAAGCGGTAAAAATTTTGGGGGCCTCAAATTCAAGTTAGAAATAGAAGTTGTAGGAGAACTCTCCTAAACTTATTAACAAAAAATAAAAGTAATGAAAAATCTCATACCGTTGCACATTAAATAAATTTCTTTGAAATTTGGGACCTTATGGTATCCCGGGGCCCCACGCGGATGCTTAGTCTGCTTATCATTAGATCCGCCACTGTATGGCTGCCATAGAGACCTTGAAGTTCGCCTAAAATTTCTTGTAGTATTGCATTGTATATGTTTATTAAGTAACATAATTTATTTTTGAGGTAACTTATCATCAGGTTTAATTTCGAACACTGAAAACATTAGAAGAACTTAAAAATACCATTACATTATTCTCTACCTATTAATTATATTAAGGAAGAAAACAAATTTTTATTTCACTGCACTTTGTTGCAATTGATGTAGAATATGTATTTTTATCTTGCATAAAGATTCGCAGTCTATTGGTCACGTTATCCAATAAACCTATGAATGCACATCTTAATTTGATCTTAGCATTTTAATTAAAAAACGCGACGAACTTTCGTTTGAATTGAATATTATGAATTTTTCGAATTTCTTTCGCATTTATGTAGATTATCATTAATAGACTGCGGATCTTTATGCATTCATGGCTTACGGAAATGTTCAAAAAAGGCTAGAATATAAAATTCGTCAGACTTTTGTACAATTTTCATGTGTTTCGGATCACAAAGGCTCGTTGTTCTCATTCACAACAGGATTTTATCACAATCCATGTTCTTATTTGTCGACACAAAATTGGAAAATGCATGAACATCTGCAGTCTTGTTGTTAAACACTACCCTGATCTTATAATTTTTCTTTTGACTATTACAGGTAGAGCTTACAATATTTCCGTGCAGACTGTATCGGAAGATGAGACTTCAGCGCCCACGACAGCCCAGTATCGAACGGTGCCATTGCGTCCATTGAACGTTACCTTCGATAAATCTTCAATAACGTCCACGTCTTTCCGCGTCTTTTGGAATCCTTCTGAGGGAATCTCCGAATTCGATAAGTATCAAATATCGTTAGGGGGCAACCGGAGACTTACACCGGTCACTAGAAATCGAGACGACGAGACTAAATGGGAATTCAAGGATCTGGAACCGGGGAAAACGTACCAGGTTGTTGTGAAAACGGTGTCGGGAAAGGTTACTAGCTGGCCAGCTAGTGGAGACGTAACTTTAAGTGAGTCTACGTACTTTTCCTATTTTATCGAATTTAACCCTTTAGGGACGACGCACAGTATCCAAGAAAATGTTCAAATGTCACATTTTCGAAGTATGCAATCTAAATAAAATTTTTGTCGTACTGTACGGTGTCTGTGCGCCACACTGACTCGAAAAATTTTTTTCAATATAAAATAAATATAAAAATAAATGAAATATAATATAAAAATAAAACGATTCTGTTTAAAATAGCAAAGAAATTCAACGAATGAAGCAATATCAATATTGCTTTCAATTTGAAGACATTTTTTATGTTGCATTAATATAATATGTCCAAATAATTTTAGTACTGTTTTGATACTTACTGTTTTAATCTAATATAAGTTTGGTACTGTTTTAAATTTCATCTGCTCATTTTTCATGTGAACTGAAAAATCTGCAGTGCAGTCATTTTATTAAACAATATCAAATATTTGTAAAATTTTTCCCGGAATTCACAAATACGTAATTACAAATATGTCTTCAGAGTGAATAAGAATAAATAAGTTAATACATTGTTATTATTTTGTTATCATATACAGAGATTGAATTTGTGGTCTAACGATCGACGTTACATGTTTGTGAATTAATACAGAAATTTAATAATTATCTTGTTTGATCTTGTTTTCGATTAATACAAATTATTATCTTGTTTGTTGACGTTGTCAGAACCATTGCCAGTACGGGACTTACGCGCCGTCATCGACGAAAAAACTGGAATGGTAGAGGTCTCCTGGCTTCCGGACAATTCCAGTACTCAGGATAATTACAAGTTGCAGTATCACGAGGTGGAGACAGCGATAGGCGGCGACAGTAATACCCTAACTACAGATAAAACAAAAGTAACTAGCCGAACATTTAATTGACTATGTAACAGTAAATCCGCAAACTCTTCAACTGCTCAGATTGAAATCTCACGAAAATACTCGAAAAATACTCTCGCTGAACAGTAGCTTTCTGTTGGTAATTTAACATGTGTCGTCACAGCCGCAATCATCGCATCGCAAGTCAGCTGTAATTGCTTCGCTTTGGACCAGAAATGCGATTAGAGAGAGTTGCGAACACGATTCTGCAATCGTTTCATTGGCTCGTAGCGCGCTTATGTTTTTTTTTTCATTTTACTCGTTCATCACTTTCTCTTTCGGTTATCTTCTACCAAACTCAAGCGAAACTGCCTCGCTATTAATTAATCCGATTATATTATCAGGCTGTCGATGCGATTATATGAAATTTGAAAAAAAGGATCGTGGAAAGAGGGTACCATGACAATGAATAAAAGACGACACTTTTAATGAGGTGAAAGCTTATCGGGTGTCGAGGAATTATCGATTTTATAATTAACTTCGTTCCATAATATTCTTTATATTTTAAGTGGTTGTTCATACGTTAAAAATTATTAACTTTCGATTTAATAGAAAAATTACTGTGTCACTTGAATTATCTTCACGATGAATTCCTTACCATCTAAGGATAGTGCACACATCTCTTGATGATTTGTCTGATTTTTATATTCAGAAGAGTTTTGGTTATCATCTAGTAACATACCAAGATATTTTTGCTAAAAAAGGTCATTCATTTCACAAACTTTATTGTTAAAAAAAATGGTCATTCATTGCATTCTATTATACATATAATCCTGCAAAACCTAGGGACCCCTGGTAACATTTGCTACGGGCCCCGCCCTATCTTAATACTGCATTGTTATTTATTACTATAAAGCATGTACAAAATATATAACGAAGATGTCTCATTTTCATGATACTTTTTCAGGTTACGTTAGAAGCTTTGTTACCGGGCCGGAATTACTCGATAATCGTACAAGCAATTAGTAACAAGGTCGAGTCAAACGAGACCGTTCTATATCAAGTAACTCGACCGTCAAGTCCGATTATCGAGGACCTAAAACCGATCGAGAAGGGACTGAACATTTCGTGGAAAAGCGACGTCAACTCGAGACAAGAGAAATTCGAGGTGACGCACAACAGGAACGGCACCGGGGAAAGTGCAACGACGTTAACCACCGAATCCCACATTGTCTTGGAAGATCTTTATCCCGGCGCAGCTTACGAAGTTAAAGTTTTCGCCATTAGTCATTCCCTGAGGAGTGAACCGCACGACTATTTCCAAGCAGTTTGTAAGTCCCCCGCAATAAAAAAGGTCGTTAAAGTATAATTTCGAAGGAAACTTCGCTGTAGGAGCGAGAAGTGAATTTTATTTAAATTTCTGGATTATTTATGGCTCTTGAAAATTAAAAAAAAATGCTACACTATAAAATTCGTCAGAGTTCAGTTTGGTTTTTATTTATCTCAAATCTACAATGGCTACTGTCACTGAAAACAGGATTTCATTTAAATCCACCTTCTCAAAATTCGTCTACAAAAATTGCTAAGTGCATAAACATCCACAGTCTACTTAAAATATTATTAAAGAAATGTATGTATCGATATCTTCGTTTTATGATTCCATTTTAATTTTAAAGCTTTCGTCGCCAACCTAATATACAGGGTGTCCCAAAATTCGTGTAACTCCTGGAAATGGGAGATTACTTGGGTCATTTGAAGGGACATTTTCCTTTACAAAAATGGTGTCCGCGTCTTTGTTTAGAAGTTATTAACGAAAAACACTAACCAATCAGAACGCGGCTATAGCGAACTGAATCCGACTCGGTGACAGGTTCCGCTAAGCGTGGCGTAGCCGTTGGCCGAGCCAAAATCAATCCGCTGTAACCGCGGTGTGATTGGTCCGTGTTTTTCGTTAATAACTCCTAAACAAAGCCAAGAACGCCATTTCTGTAAAGGAAAATGTCGCTTCAGATGATCCAATGAACCTCCCATTTTCAGGAGTTACACGAATTTTGGGACACCCTGTATTGATAATTAGACTGCGGAATTTGTGCATTTATGATCAAAATGGTTACGCACAATTTAAAGTAGTAGCAAAGTTAACAAAGCCTAACAAATCCAAATGTTACGTGTTTCTTTCTAAATTAAATAAAATTTGATTCGTTTGTACAATAATTGAATATTTGAGCTTTAAAATAAATATAGCCGTAAAGAAAATAGAAATTTTCGATTTTAAAAAAATAAAGGTGTTTTAAAAAGATAAAGGCGATGCGATATTACCGTTCGAATAGCTGTCTTTATAATTTTGTAATAAATGAATCCGGAAATACTAATTCGTACGAATAATAATTCAACTAACTATTTGATTTTAGTGCCGAAACCGCCAAAAAACTTGAGTTTCGAAAGGATAACGAGCAATACGGTCGTCGTGAGATGGGAAGCGCCGACAAACTCAATGTACACCGAATTCTCAATTAGATATCGAACAGAAGACGATCCGAGATGGGTGAAGCTGCCCAGTGTGAAAGAAACGGAAAGGGAAGCGGAAGTGGCGGATATGACGCCCGGCGAAAAATATACGATCCAAGTGAACACCGTCAGTTACGGGGTCGAGAGCCTTTACCCGCTTCAACTGAACCACACAGTTCGTAAGTAAACGAAACAACCGCTAAATAAAATATTTACACCAGAAACTCTATTATTACAGAAAAGTGTGGCTGGATACGTGTCCGACCGTCAAGAAAACGAATCATGTATCTTCTTCACGTAGATTTACATCGCAGTGATTCCTATAACAAATTCATGATTATTCACACCATTTCGTCGTTCTTATATTTCTATTTATAAAACGGAGAGCTACTGTGGTTAGAAAAGTATTTCTACGCTCAGCATTCTTTATTAAAAAAAATAATAAATAGCACATTCACTGGATTTAGACTCTTTAGTACGTCACTATACACTATACACGAAAGCAACGTGCTCGTTTAGAAATATCGACCGTTTCGTATTAAAAATTGAACGAGTATGTAGTGATTACAGAGGGTAATCTTATTAGCGAGATCCATTTATAAAATGAAAAGATAGCAAAACATACTCCTTTTTATTTGATTTTATTAGTAGATTGTGGATTTGAGCAGATGGAAAGAATCTCATAATTCAATACCGGATCTTTATGCAAAATAAAAATTTGCTATCTGATTTGCAACATACTGAAATTAAATAGAAATTAATTTTCTGTCCTTAACGTGTTCGATAGGTTCAAAGTAATGTAACAGTATTTTTAAATTAATATAATGTTACGCTTATTCATTTTTGTCATACATGCATAAAGATCCGCTGTCTATTAATAATATTGATATATTTTCAACATATGAAAGTGATTAGTGAGAGAAATAAATTTCCATTTAATTATTTTCTGACAAAGATCCGCAGTCTATTCATGAGATTTATTATACCGACATTTATAAATATTTAATATCGAAAGAACCCCATCTTCTTACACATTTGCACATCTTAGGGACACAGTTTGGTTACAATTAAAAGCTACGAGCCCTATTTCATCTTGTTTATCCTTGCTTCGAAGAAACTGCACCGATACCTTAGTTGAATGATACAAATAACTAGCACTTGCAACCTGTAAATACGAATGTGAAAGTTTGAAAAATTAAACATGACCAGCCATGTTTATTTTTCAAATTATTCGTGCAATCTTATCTTTCGGCACTACAATATTTTTTAAGATCGAATACAGGATGATTCTTTTCCCTTGCATTTCTTAAAATCTCCGGCATTCTTGCCGACACAGAAAATAATCATATTTTCGTATCGGTAAAAATAACGAATTTCATTGAGTGCACGATACAAGAAACGCCCTGTACATATACTGGATTGAATAATCAGTTACGAACCACCTTGTATACGTAGAAGAATTCTGTACACCTTGCATATTTATACGTTCGATTTCCAAGGAAGTACTGCAAGATTTCTAAATGTTTGTTATTTATTTCAGGCCCAAATCCTGCGGTGAACATCACGCCGATCATCGACTCGACCAACGTGACACTCGAATGGCCCAGACCGGAAGGCAGAATCGAGACGTACGTAATAAGATGGTGGCCGTTCGACAGTCTCGAGGACATAAGGTCGAAAAATGTGACGGAGAGCAACGACGTATCCAGCGCACTTTTCGATGAGAACGCAGTGCAAAGGGTCCTCGTAGGCGACCTGATGCCAGGCGTACAATATTCTTTCACGATCTACACGGTGTCCTACGGCCTAGTCAGTGACGTCACCAATTTAACCACCAGGACAAGTACGTTCGATCATAAATCTTCTCAAAAAGTTCGTGCCTATACTGTGTATATATAACCGCTACGTTTAACCGTACGCCTGACCATGAGTGCTAACACACGCTAAGAGTTTGAGTCATCATTGTTTTTCGTTACTAATAGTGTGTTCAGTGTGCCATTATTCAATCTTACACACAGACTAATTCGATCTTGGCTCGTGAACCAGTTCGTTCAGAGTATTAATATATTCAAGACGCCGCGCCGGTCGATTGAAGCAGCATCGACAAACTTCTTTAACTTGTTTGGTCAGTTGTACCGAATCAAAAGGATTATATGGTCTATCATAATTGATTGAAACTGTTCAACTATATTCTTGTTAACAGCAATTATCCGTGGATGAATTTCAATTTGTAAAAGGTCAACAAGATTTCGTAGCTCGACGGCTCGTGCTGAACGACGATTGTGATGCATATGCGCTCTGTTTCTATTTTTAATTTCATTCATTATCGACTAAGCTAGAAAACGTAAGAGAAGCGCTCTGTCTATTATACAACACTTATATTTTCGAGTAAATAAAAGTCTAGAATAACAGAAGAATGACGTTGTTAAATCGATCATTCGATGCATTCATTATCGTCATTTGCTCCGAGAACATAATTCATAAGTACATTGTCTGATTAAATAGAACCTGTTTAGAAAATATAATCACTCTAGAGAAGTAAGAAGAATGGTATTGAAGTAGATCGTTCGTTGCATTGATTGTCCTAATTTCTTTCGAGAACAACATTTTCACAACTCTTCAGAAAATATCGAAAGACAGCTAGAGAATAATTTATTGCTTTCAAAATTAACATGCGTTGTGATTTAAAAAAAAAATATTACAAGACTGTCGTGATTCTGCATATACGACGTTGCTAGGCGTTGAACGAAAAGTAGAAAAGAAGACGCAAAGCTCGAATGTTGCGACAAACTGCGGAATTGTAATTTTTCATAAGTTATGGTAGGTCCATATGAACTGTTTGGTTCGAAACGCACTAACTACGTTGGAGAACTTTGTTGGTGTTTTTCGGGGAGGCTCCGTAGCGTTGGCATAGTTAGAGAGAAACACGGTAAAGGTTTACTTAAGGAAAACGATGAGAACGCAACAAAACAAGCTCTCTGAAATCCAGTGCCGCTAATCCAATCGGAAGTCGTTGTGGTGGTCGATCGAGATCAACCGGACTCCTTGACCTTGAGGTACACACCGACACCTATCCAGTCCTCGATTTTCGATCTCTATCGGTTCCGGATTAGCGACGAGAACAACACGACGAAAGAGCGACTGGTTGACGACACCGACACTAAGGTGACCTTCAGCGGCCTAACACCTGGTAAACTCTACAACGTGACGGTTTGGACTGTCAGCGATAACGTGGAGAGCAGACCTCTGCTTAGGCAGGACAGACTTTGTGAGTATTTCGCGTCAACGAAGAACAACTGACGGTGATCAACGTAATTTCATGTATCCTAGTACAGGCTGTCATGAAATTATATGTCACGGCTACCATAACGGGATTCTACACCTACGATTTAGTAGAAATTGACATAAAAAACTCCTCGCAAAATTTACCTTGACCTTGAAAATCAAGGTAAAAACGATTTTTTTTTTTGTTTAATCGTGTTCTATTGGTCATAAGGACCAATTTTGGTTGGTTAATATGCAAAGAAATATTTCTTTTGACCTTGATTTCAAGGTCAAGATCAATTTTGCGAGGAGTTTTTTTATGTCGATTTCCACTAAATCGTAGGTGTAGAATCACGCTATGGTGACCGTGACGTATAATTTCGTGACACCCTGTACCAAAGGAGTGACACTTAACTGTACCACCTAATTAATCGCAAACTACTTGTTTTGGGTGGTACAATATATTCGCTGTTCAGTAATTAATTAATAAAATATAAAGTGAATTCGTTATATAGAGTTAAAAATCATTTCGTTTCTCAATGCTTTTCTTTCCAAAGAATTTTAATTTTGATAATGAACCTGAAAGAAACAGATTCGACCATAATATATACTATAAAAATCAATATTACATTACTACTATTGTATCAGTATCTATAAAAACGGTGTAAATACCATAAAGCACAAATAACTTGACTTTCAAATTTCAAATTTTCTACAAAATAATTCCAGGCTACACGTACATAAAAAAGATTGATTATCAAGTGGAAAATTCGCCGAATTTTCGAACTTCGATGTATGAACTGTAGATACTTTATTATTTTGTAAATATATATAATACACAAGGCACCGTCACGAAGAAGTATCACATTAATTTCACGTGATTGAAATGTTTTTGGATTTATGTTTCATGCAGTACTCTCCCAGAAAAGTAAGAATTGAATCTGATTATAAACTGTGCTAGCTCTTGAGAGAGAATACTGCATGGAACCAGCACGAATTGCGTGACTTACTTAACATTTTCTTCTACATAGAATTCAGTGTGTTATGTCAAAAGAAAAAACAAACAAACAAAACGTACATGTTTTTAAACACTCACCACGCAATCCTATACTATTGCGGCTTCTGTCGAACCTTAAGCGTACATTCAGACAGTACGTGTACTCATGAAATCCCACTTAAGTACGTGGTATTTCTTAAATTGATGGCTGCAGCTTGTAGTGTCCAATATTACGTATGGTGATGTAATTAACAAATAAACGAATAAGTTCCAGAGAATACTATTACGAGGAACTGAAAATTTGATATTTGTAGAATCGATTCGATTCAGAACTAAGCTAACTTCTATGAGACACCTGGTTGATGCTAAACCTGGAACACGGTTTCAGATCCCGAACCAATCACATCAATCCAAGCAATAAACATCAACGACACCAGGATCACACTAACCTGGGACATTCCTCGTGGTCAATACGACGGATTCGAGGTCCAATACATCAACACGGAAGGAAACTATATTCAGAACATCACTTCGGTGAACCTAATCACCATCTCCGACCTAAAACCCCATAGAAACTATACTTTCACGCTGATCGTTCGTTCAGGCACAGCGTCCTCTAATCTCAGAGTTTCGAATCCACTGAGTGCTAGCTTCACTACTAGCGAATCTTATCCTGGCAAGGTGGAGAAGTTTCATCCCACGGACATCCAGCCAAGCGACATCAGCTTCGAGTGGTCTCTCCCTAGTCAGGAACAAAATGGCATCATCAGGAAATACACTATCACCTACGGACTGGAAGTAAGTCTTGACGTTGCTGTCGTTGTTGGTTGTGTAGCTACCTAGTCAACAAAATCTGTTCGACCAGCTTAAGATCAAACGTCTGCAATCATACTTTGCGAACAAAGGCGGTCATTGCCTAAACATGTGTGGAACAGAATTTGGTCCTTATTTTCTCTGAATCGGCAGACCAAAAGCTGTCGTCAAATATCGAGTCTAATGCGGAAACAGAAGGTTCGGTATTTGGCTACGAAGTTTTGTGCCTAAATTTCATGCCAAATGGAAGCCAAATTAAGACCAAACTTTGGTCTGCCTTGGCCATCTCACTAACACATGTCTGGAACAAGATTTGGTCCTTATTTGCTCTGAAACTGCAGACCAAAATTGTCGGCAAATACCGAGTCTAATGCGGAAACAGAATTACATAATTATTATATGTTTACCACAAGGAATCCCCTAGTCGATGCAATACACATCCACTTCCTTCAGATTTTTATCAACTAATTCATAAAACAGAGAATATATGTATGTACAACATCCGCAGTCTAATAATAATTATCTTGGAACGTCTTTATTTCACGTAAAGATCCCCGGTATAGTCATGACTCATTGTAAATGTACATAATTGTGGTTGAAAGGAAGCCAGTTGCAGTCAGGAATTATACAATCGATTGAATATGTACACAATTCTGTACTTTACAACCGAGCATAATCGATCGTATTTATGTTACGACCTGATACTTCATCATTCGTTAACGGGTGAATCTACCTTTTTGACCGAGGCTGGCATCGAATGACTAATACTTTGAATTGATGCGTGGTTGTCAGGGTTCGGCGCACACTCAGATGCAGGACTTTAGGCCGAGCGAGTACCGCGGCATCATCAAGTCTCTTATACCGGGAAAAACGTACATCTTCCGGATCCAAGCTCAGACGAAGATCGGCTTCGGGCCTGAAGCGGTTTGGAAGCAGAAGATGCCGATCCTAGCACCACCGAAACCACCGACCCAAGTGGTGCCAACAGAGGTTTGCAGGAGCAGCATGACGATCCAAATACGCTTCAGGAAGAACTACTTCAGCGAGCAGAATGGTGCAGTCACTTCTTACACGATCATCGTGGCTGAAGATGACAGCAAAAATGCGTCCGGCTTAGAAATGCCCAGCTGGAGGGACGTTCAGGCCTACAGTATTTGGCCTCCGTATCAGGTGATATATCTACTAGAATTTATGGATGTCAAGTCCATCTACAGCAGGCCTGGGCGCGGTTGGCTCGCGGAACTGATGTTGCTGCTTCTTCTCTTCACCTGGACGGCAAGTTAGTCCCCACCACGACCATTCCAATTCTTCCCTTAGCCGCTAAGACTTAGCCTTAGCCTTAGCGCTAAGGGAAGAGTCGGAGTGGCCGTAGCGGGGACTGACTTGCCGACCAGATGAAGAGGAGAAGCAGCGACATCTGTTCCGCGAGCCAACCGCGCGCAGGCCTGATCTACAGGGTGAGGCACTAACTATTTCCACCTACAATAACTTCGAAAGTATGACAGTACTAGAAAAGTTTACTAAGAAATAAAAGTTGCATCGGACAACAGGTAGACTCGCTTCAGAAATATGACTGTCACCTTTGTTTTTTTTTTAAAATAGAACACTATGTTTTGGTACCTGTTTTCTCGTAGTGGCTATTGATCCAACGCAGTGGCAGCTCAAGTCAAGTGAAGGGCCCAAGCGGTAAAATTTTTGGGGCCCTCAAACTCAAGTTAGCAACAGAAGTTGCAAGACAACTTAACTAAACTTATTAACAAAAAAGAAAAGTAATGAAAAATTTCATATCGTTACGCATTAAATAAATTTCTTTAAAATTCGGGGCACTATGGTATCCTGGGGCCCCACATCTCTCTCACTAACCTTCACATCTCTGACGCGATGCTATTTGGCAGCAATAGATTAGCGCCACACTATGGCCCCTGTTGTCCAATAGAACTTTTATATCGAAAGCTTTCCTACTACTCTCATACTTTCGAAGTTATTGTAGGTGGCAATAGTTAGTGCCTGACTCTGTGTATGAGTTTGTTGGGAGACAAGTTGGCTCGTACAATTGAGTGGTTCGTATAATAGGATTCCCCACTGACTATGATTTTTAATTCATTTAATAGTAGTCCAGGTTCGTGTAAGAGGATTTCGCTCAGCTAGAGTTCACTTAACCACCTGCTGCTGCAGGTGAATTCATACGAGTGGAGTTGCACGGTAGATTCATCGAGTGTGTATCATCTTCGCGAATCGAAATGAAGCGATCACGCGCTCTGCGTCATCGGCGGATATCGCAATAGAAATGTGAAATAATTAATGCAACGATTACGCCGAGTGACTCGTTAACTTGCAAGATCACGGGCGTGGAACGCAAACAGCGAAGGAACACATGCATTCGAGACCACGCATAAGCAATGATTATGTTACGTGTGCTCTGGGACGCAATAGTCGGTTGTAGACCGCGCGTGATACAAGTCGGTTGAACGAGTTCACGAGGCGCGTAGAAACTGAATCATCGATACTATTCTACTCAAACCAAAGGATACTAAACTGTAGTGTTAATAATGTAACGAATTAAACGAGAAGCGTTGTAACTTATAATGGGGAAATGTATCGGGAAAAATGATTATCAGGTGTTTAGAATGTCGGTGAAAGTGTTCATTATACCCAGTAAATTATTTTGACTCCGTTCTCAAATTTTTTGTTCCCATTTCACTGAATATGATCATTAAATTGGACCATGAACATCCTACAGAACATGGTCGAAAAAGCCAGCAAGTTGTTCACGCAGGTAACGGAGAGTTTTTGCGTTAGAACGGGTTTACGCTTGCTGTTATTCAAATCTAACAACAGGATATTGACGTTATTTTATATCCGTTATTTGCATTCACATAGTCGAGACACACAAGAGTATAGTAACATGTTCGGAATACTGATATCTTTAATTATGTTGTTTGCGCAGGTGATGGAACCTTACTATCCGTTTAAAAATGGCTCTGTCGAGGACTTCACGATCGGCGGCGAGAATTGCGATAACAAAATTGGTTACTGCAATGGACCACTCAAGTCTGGTTCGACTTATCGGGTGAAAGTCCGTGCATTTACCGCACCTGATAAATTCACGGATACGAGTTACAGCTTTCCGATTCAAACAGGTGAGAACAGTCTTGTAACATCGATTGCAGGAGAGAGTTCGGTTACTTCAACTTTCCTCAACAAATTTGCATACTGTTATTGCTAAAATCTGTTTTTTTTTTTTAATAGAAACTGTTCGTTCGATAGGTTACCAAGGAAATACACTTTTTACCATGTCTCACCCTCATACCTTGCTCGCAGGGAAAACACGAAAATTCAGTTGCTATTCAATTTTCCCCAGTTAGTAGTTTTTAAAAATCCTGGAAAAATCTAACATATTTAGCATATCGAATAACATATCAGGGAATGTTTTCCGATTTTTCCGTCACAAACTCTGGCTGTGAAAAATGAAAAACACGATAAAATGTAGATTTTATATTGCAGTTGAATAGGAATTCCTTTTTTTATTTTAATTCAGCAATCAGATATTGTCTAAACACTGTTCCCAATGTTTGTTGCAAAATTTTATGACAGTCCATAGTTATTGACAAAATGAATTTAATTATATGGTAGACTTCTGCTGTCATTGGCAAAAGGAAAGGAGTTTTCAACGTAACAGTGTCCTTTTACGAGGAAATCTAAACGGCTAGGATATTTGATTTATTTTATATAACAAGTTAAATGAAATGAATGCTAATCTTACTTTCACTTGTAATTGTGCTATAAAATACTGCGGATCTTTATGTAAAATAAAAATTGTCTGCATCGATTTCACGAAATAGGAACTACCCTTCCTTGAATGATTTTAATAGAGAAGGAATCGTATATTAACATCTTCTATATTTGAAATTTTTCAACAATTTTGAATTAAATCTTCTCAATTTTGTTATAAACGCATAAAGATCCGCGGTCCAGTAACGATACAAGAACTTTGTTAAACTCGTATTATTTCGTGTACATGTCTATTCAAGGATTGCTGCTGGCAGGTAAGCACTCGCTTGTCTAAATAGTAACGTTGTATCTTTTTGACACACAGTATTTCCAAATTAGTTAGTTTCGTTAATTTCAATTGAAAATATGTAAAATATTACATTTAAACTTCACTGCATTTGTTTGCACAGATAAGGATAACACAGCCATCATAGTTGGAGTCATAGTTCCAATAGTACTCCTGCTGACTCTATTGGGTATTGGGTTACTGGTGAGAAGACGAAGAAGTCAAGGTCGCAAAACGACCGAGACTAGAACAACCGACAACCTTTCTTTGCCAGACAGTGTTATCGAGACTAGGTACGTATTCCTGTCTGGTATTTGAGCTTTTAACGAAAATTTAAAGTATATGTTTTGTAGATCGATGTTAGTTGATGAATCTTGAGGATTCAATGCAAAGCAACTTTGTTATAATGTGATGTTTAAATGCGTATATTAACTTTATATTGAAACTGTTGGGGATGTCAGGATGCTCAGTTTTCTACAGATTTAGTCTATATTCTCTATACTTTATTTTTTAAACACTTCTTCTTATTAAACACTTTTAACCTAAACATTGTTTCTTTCTTTTTAATGTAAATAAACTGACTATATGTATTATAAACTGATCTTACATTTTCTACGACTTTCATACCTCTTGTTACATTATCTTTCGTATGTATCGAACAAAAAAGAACATTCATACCAACTTAGTGACAGTGGTGAATTTCCACGGTAGCAACATAAAGAAATGTACGCTAGATATTTTCACAGAAACAAGACACTTGTATACACCCTGACTGTCGTAACGAGAAGCCGCCATGAACACCAACAACGATGCTAATCACGTGTTACATTTTGGTCACGTGTTGCATGTCACTTATCTCTTAAAGTAATAGATGTCACGATTTGTCTGGTTCTAACATTAGTCATACACATGCTGAAAATTTCATAAAAACCGTTATTTTAATGGGTCATAAATCCAGATTATATAGCTAATAAGTTAAAAGAATAATAGAATTTATTATAATATAAAGCGCAAACTAAACTCAAACATTTGAATATTGTATAATCACATTTAACTTTCTAACCAAGGAACTTATTAATCAAAATCAGAGTTGTGCAGAATTACAATTGAATTACTCCAGAATTATAATTACAAAGTAATTGAATTACATGGAGTACAATTATAAAATACGTTGTATGTGAATGATGAAAAATTAAGTAATAGGCAAGGAGAGGTTGAAAAATCCATGTGAAGCTTTCAAACAGAAGGAATTTATTATTTATAAATTTACTAGCTGCTCGTGACGTGCCTGCGGCACACCTTCAATTATATTGTATTTTAATTAGATTGTATTTCAATTATACATTGTATTTCAAGTATTTATTACAAATATTTCATTTACGACATAATAAAATTACTATTAATTGAAATGTAATTCAATGTGATTGAATATTTCTGCTTAAAATCCACAGATTCTTACATCTTTCGATGCGTGTCGTTCTTTTCTGTGTCAACCGATTCCGATGAAATTTTCAGCATGCGTTTAACTAACACACATATACAATACGCACATTTTAAATTTTTATTACGTGCTCTAATAAAAAAGTTATAAATGGTGCCTCTTTTACTTTCTCGTGTAACATGTAACAATCGTCTGATTGAAATGATACCAAACAAGATACGATTTGGCCCATATTTACTAAAGCATAATTTATAATTAATTGCGCTTAGATTAGGACTCTGCCGTGCTATGAATATAATTGAAATGCGTTAAAAAAGAACAAGTATAATCATTTCGTTATTCTCTTCGAAACAGTCGCCCAATAAAAATCGAGGACTTCGCCGAGCATTATCGAACAATGTCAGCGGATTCCGATTTCCGTTTCTCGGAGGAATTTGAAGAGTTGAAACACGTTGGACGGGACCAGCTTTGCACAGCGGCGGATCTACCGTGCAACAGACCAAAGAATCGTTTTACAAACATTCTGCCCTATGACCACAGCAGATTTAAGCTCCAGCCTGTGGATGACGAGGAGGGTTCAGATTATATCAACGCCAATTACGTTCCCGTAAGTGCCTTTAAACATTGCACATAGAGTAATAGTAAAATGTCGGTAATTATACAGAAAACGGTACACTCCACCGATTTCGATAACAGACTGCGGATCTTTTATGCATTCATAATAAAATTGCAGATGCTAATATATGATTTCTCCTCTTAACATTCGATTTAGTTTCTATTTCTTGTAATCGATGCAGACATTATATTACCTAAACAACATATTTCGAGGTCATCATATCAAATCTTACGTTTCTGACACTATTCAATTTTTTCCTCTTTTATTTCCTATTGTTCCCTTAGTTGACCCACCCTGATCTCTCCCTTCTCCAAAAATTGATTCTTCCCTATGTGAATTTCAGAAAAACCTCACTAACCCCATTATCTTCAAAAATATCTTCCAAGAAGTCACCCGAAAGTACCCTGATTATACTCATGTTTTCACTGATGGTTCCAAATCTAATGATGGATGTGGTTGTTCTGTTGTATTCCCTAATTGTCGAAAACTTTTCAAACTTCATGACTTCTGCTCAATTTTTTGTTGTGAAGCCTATGCCATATTACAGGCTGTTCAATCTATTATATATGCTGAAGAGTCAAATTTTTTAATATTCACCGATTCCACTAGTGTCCTAGAGAGTCTATCTAATCCGGAAAATCAAGACCTCATCATTGTACATACTTTCAATATTTTAATCAAAGCTATAAATAACAAAAAAGAAATCATCTTTCCTTGGATTCCTTCTCATGTAGCGATATCAGGTAATGAAACAGCGGACGCTGCGGCTAAGGAGGCATCCAGAGAAATACTATCTGAGTGCCCCTCTTCTCACAGAGATTTAATCAAACAAATTAAAAGAGAAATTAGAACTAGTTGGAACGATAAATGGATTAGTTCCTCTCCTTCTAAGCTATCCTTGGTTAGACAAGACCTGTTTTTCGGATGTGGGAGAATCGACAGACCCCGGGCCTGTAGCGCCGCCTCCTCGAAGAGGCGAACGCCGCACAGTGGTCTGGATCGAAAAAGTTGGTGTCATTTTGTTATAACTTTTGAACCAGTAGAGATATTGCAATGAAATTTTCACTAAAAATAATTAAAAAAATCATTTTTAATTACTTGTAATTCAATATTTTTTGCATTTGTTAAACAATAATTTATACTAACTTTTCATTGATATTTTTGATTGAAAAATGAATTGTTCAAATATAGTTTTTCAACCTTTTTTATACTTTTTGTGAACAATAGTTTTTAGTGTTGGTGTAGAGTTAATAAGAAGTTAGTAAGAATATAGTACAAGTGTTAAAATTTCTAAAATCCACAAAAATTTATCATACTCTGTAATCTTGTATAAAACTACTAATCTCTATCTCTCCATTATACATATTAATGTTTATAAATTTAAATTCATATTATTGTAATCTTGTGTAATATGTTGTAATCTTGTGTAATATGTTATAATGTTCGTGGTCGCTAATGACTTTGTTGATGCGACCTGTAGAAATAAATAATATAAAAAATAATCGGTGAGGTGTACCCTTTTATGTATAATTACGAAAATGTCTGTCGTAGAATCGTTTTTATGATAATCATTATTACCTTTCGTGACAGGGCCATAATTCTCCAAGAGAATTCATCGTTACACAAGGTCCATTACACTCAACCCGCGATGATTTCTGGAGAATGGTCTGGGAAAGTAATAGCAGAGCGATTGTTATGTTGACAAGGTGCATCGAGAAGGGTAGGGAAAAATGTGATCGTTATTGGCCTGTGGACACTCTGCCGGTTTATTATGGAGATATTTGTGTCACGATATTGAACGAGACGCGTTATCCAGATTGGAGTATCACGGAGTTCATGCTGTGCAGAGTAAGTACTGTATTAAATAATAAAATAAGCCGGCGGTTTAGTATAGTGATAACATCTGTGGTGGCGGATGGTAGGGGCGTATAATAAGGGGGGGATACAAAACCGAAAAAATTGTTTTAAGGAAATTAACGGATACTGAGATATTCGCAAAAGACTAGGGTAATTACTTAGAAATCCTCTCCAATTTTGATGATATTTAACCCTTAGCACTCCGCTGTCAACCTCTCATGGGACATCGTAATTCTAGCATATCACTTAGACGTCCCCTCTCATGGGACATTAAAGTTTAGTAGTGATTATGGGGAATTAAATTATTTTTGCGCAACTTTTTGAGACACGCATGTTTCCCTGAAGTTTTCTCTTGAAATGGCACAAGAAATCAAATCAAAATATAATAAATTACTATATTTATATAGTATATATAGAAAACACGAAAAATATGGGTGGTGTGGATCGTGCGGATCAATACGCTACGACGTATTGTTTTTTCCGTAAGTCGCTGAAATGGTGGAGTAAGTTATTTTTTGGGGGTTGGAAATGTGTGTCATTAAATCCTACATCATTTACTGCATCTCAAAAGGAACAAATAATTAAACGCCAATGATGCACCACAAGTTTGTCAAGGCACTCATTGACCAGTTGAAAGGTGATTTTCGTGAATCGAGAACGCGTCCATCCACACCTTCTGTGGACAATAGATTAGATAATAAACTACATATTCCCCATGTGGGACAAAGAAAACGGGATTGCATTGTTTGTTCTGACAGAAAAATACTTGGTGGCAGGCGTCAAACGACTTATTATTGTCAAACGTGTACAAATCAGCAATTGCAATGCATATTGGGGGGTGTTTTAAGGTTTATCACACTGAACAAAATTATAAAAAATAAAATATTGATGTTTTTGCAAATATACATTTCTCGATTTCAACAAATTCATGTAAGTCCAATATCATTATAATACGTTGCTTGGTTCCAAAACTATACTAAATAATACGGGGGCTGTAAATGCACGTTTCTGCCACAAAGTAGCGCTGAGTAGCTGATAGCCAACGTCCAGAACGGTTCGGAGTGCAAAGGGTTTCATTTTAACGAATCCTAATCTAATGTTTCTGTGCAGGGTGAGGTGAATAGGGTAATACAACACTTTCATTTTACAACGTGGCCCGACTTCGGTGTTCCGAGCCCGCCTCAGACGCTGGCCAGATTTGTAAGAGCGTTTAGAGAAAAAGTTCGGTCTGACCAGAGACCAATAGTTGTACACTGTAGTGCCGGTGTCGGTCGCAGCGGTACTTTCATCACGTTAGACAGAATCCTCCAGCAGATCCTGGTGTCCAAGCACGTCGACATTTTTGGAATTGTCTGGGCGATGAGGAAAGAACGTGTTTGGATGGTCCAAACCGAGCAACAGTACATTTGTATACACCAATGTCTTCTAGCGGTTTTGGAGGGACAAGACATGACTGGGCCTCCTCGGGAGATTCATGACAATCAGGGATTCGAAGGTCAGTTCTACCTCTTGCAATTACTATCCCAACTATTTACTGTTATTGTTTAATGTTGTTGTTCGATCTAAAGGGTTATACACAGTAAAGTTTCAATCTCAGCCGATTCTCAGTTCTGCGCTGTGACATAGGTCGAGACCGGATACTATTTTGTATTGTAATCCAATAACAAAACTTCTTTATTTTCCTTTATTTTTTTATGAGACTTTCGCCAATATACTCGTGGCATTTTTCTAATGAAAATGATACCAAATGCGATATAATTCCAATTATATTTACTTGTGTAATGAACGATGAAAGTTTTGGATGCACAGAAAGACAGCGACACTGTTGTATGGAAAAGAAAGAGACACTGAAAGAAAAGAATTTCCCGTACGCTGTTCTTCCTTACGTTCGAAACTTTCATCGTTTATTACACAAGTCCCTCGTGGGGTTGCCGCCCATTGGAAGGGGTAGACGAGTTGACTTAGAACAGTTACCTCCATCGCGCTTAGATTTGGACTTTACTGTACACGGAGTGGGTTAGGTCAGGGTTAGGTGGGGCAGATTAGGTGGTATAAGCAGGGATCGAAATACAGTTTTGTTCCAATATAAGGTGAACTTTATTTAGATTTTTTAGATTGGTTAAATGATTAAGAAATTCTTTCTCAAGAAAAATTGTTTTTATGACAGAAATATATTGGAATCTGTGTAGTGAAAGTTCTATGTGATCAAGTTATTTTAAAACGTTCATTAAAAAAGGGTCCATAAGAAAAACGTTAACAACGCTTGACTTCTAATAATCATGTAATATTATATTCAATCTAATTATAGTTTTATATTCTATTCAAACTAAAATTAATACTTTAAGGACACATTTTAAGACAGTTCTACTGTCATTGTCTACGATAGAATATTTCAAAGACCAACATAACATTTCGATCCCTGGTTTCAAACTGTTTCCTTCGAAGCCATTGCAGATATCGAAATGAAATTTTGATGGGTTAAGATGTTTTGGGGAATAGTTACTCAAGGTGAAAAGGACGCCACTCTCATTTGGTTATCATTGAAAAATGACGTGGATTATTTGAAACGTAATAATTTTAATCTTAAAATCAGGTTCTAATTTAAAATGCTGTCCCTGATAATTCATTAAATAAAGTGTCATTCTGCAATGGGTATTTTGGGTTATTTATACTGAACTCTTATACGTGCCACATTATAAGAGGAAGTAATCTTTTCTGTAGTTTTAAGGACGACTATGCTTTTTATAATTTTTTATCATTAAACTTTGTATCTTTTCCTTTTTCATTTTCTTCTTTGTATTTATAATAGTGTTCGCTATGATCCCACTTTATATAACAAAAGGTGAACTTATTGAGTCTTTCTTTCTAAATCAATATACGAATAATATAATCACATTTTTATTCTATTATTTCAAGGAGTGTGTTTCATTTGTGTTAATTAAGTTGTCCAAAAATTCAAACTGTAGTGCATGAATTGGGCGGTACAATATGGAGATATATAATTCTTACAAATATAAAAAAATTGGAAGTGTTATAATTTGAATAATCCGGCGCGGTGTTTGTCTAAAATTTTACGAATTCTACGCTAGTACTGAATACAAATATTAGTAGTGGTTATTCTAATTAAGAAATACGACGTATGTGGTGATGGTGGTGGTTAACACTTGGGCAATGGTTACTGTTTCACTGACTTAAGCATCTCCTGTAACAAAGGACTGCAGTATTCCTTCTCGATAATTGCATTTAATTATCTTCTATCTGGTTTCTTCATCATTGATGATATGGTAGTACGGTAAATAAATATTAGGATGTATCGTACTTCTAAAAGCTTTTCAGGTCAGTTGTAAAAGCTTTATCTCTCTCTCTCTCTTTCACCATTAAGAGTGTTTAAACGCCCATTACGATCTTCATAATTTCCGTTTTTAAAAAAAATGGATAAGGGGCTCTTAGACCTCAATTTTCTAACGGCCTTGGCCCCACAAGGGCAATTTAAAAATTTGCTATAGGGTCATTCCACGCCAAATCCACCACTTTTTGACGTCACCCTCGTCGATTTTGTTCTAAATGAAATATGTTGTAGTCCGTGTGAAATTGGGGGGGGGGGCTAAGACAGGTACTATAACAATATTTTTTCAAAATTTAAATCAATCTGGCCCGTCATCGAAAAAAGCCTAAAAAAACAATTTGTGAGGTTGAAAAATTTATTTTATAGTAGCCTAATCCTTTCCAAATTAAACAAAAAAAAAAAAATATATCTCCATCGGACAAACAGTTCCTGAGATAAAAATTCCTAGACGAGGCCCATTTTCGTTAAAATGGGTAAAAATTGAAAATTTCAAAGAACCGTTATTTCTAAAAAAATTTGATTTATTAATCATACATTTCAAAATTTCACGTGGACTGCAACATATTTTATTTAGAAGAAAATCGACGTGACTTCAAATAGTGATCGGTTTGACATGGAATGGCCCTACACTTTATTATATGATGTTATAGTTATAGGGAGAGAATACTGTACACAATCAAAATTTTTGTTGCGTGATATTGTCATGTATACCGGAATGATATAACGAAAAGTAGTTGATTCTATCGAATAAAGTAGGACCTTGTAATTTAGACCTGATTAGTTACATATCGATAGTTTTGCGAACCTCTGTAGTCGAATAGAGATAGACTTTAAGGGGAATGGATACAGTAATTTTTTCCAAAATGGCCGACAAAACCGAACAACGATTATACGCTGGGTTTTGTATCCCATTGCAAAGGTGTTTCTGCTAAATTGTCTCTCACATCCATACATATTGTAGAAATCACTTCCCTTTCTGCAACCTTGTACCCCCTTTGAATCCAGGCAAGAATCGAAGCTCGGTCGAAAACACAAAGAGTCCTGCTGAGGATGAGAAGGAAAGGTGACCTTCGAACTGTGAATCCTGTGGCGATGGTAATTTCGATCCTCGCTTTTTTTCTGTAACGCATGAAGCATGTAATCCGCGACGATCATCGAAGAAGCACAGTAGCACGAAATCTGTGACCTTCAGATATTTATTTTAATCGCAACCGCGAATATACTGATCTTTACATTAAAATCACATATCAGTAAAAAATATTTATTGCTTTATGTCCAATGGATTTGTTTACATAAAATTGTTACACTTCTTTTGAGAAACAATATTCTTTCAAGAAGGTAATCGTTTTTTACCTTTTCCATCATGGCACATTCATATATGTATCACTATAGAATCGATAATTTGAAAAATGAAAGTGATAACCTAGGTCAACGGTCGGCAAACTCGTTAGTCAAAAGAGCCAAATATATTTATAAATAATAAAATTTCTTTACAAAAACGCTATTTGTAGAAGTCGGCTAAAACTAGGTACTCTGGCTAAAACTAGATATCATACCTTGTACGTTAAATTGCTCTTTAATTGAATTTAAATATAACACACGGGCCGATTGAAAATTGTATTAAAATACTATTACATTGAAATAAGATAAATTAATGTTAAACACGCCATTATAGGAAGAGCTGCACTTAAAGTAGCTGAAGTGTCGTGGTTTGCCGAACACTGACTGAAGATGTATTGATCTATAAATTGATTCGTCTCATTTTTAAATATAAAACGCATTTGTATCATACAGTTAGTTTTTATTGATTTCACTGAAATAAATAGTAACTTCAAAATAGATCTTTGTGACCGAATTCTTATTAGATATAAGAGCAATTGGCATTTATTAAACATCTCAATAATTAGCTTCCTATTTCAAATTAATTTTATACGTTTATAGTTAATTATTTTTAATAGCTGATCAGCTTCATTCAAGCGTCTTACACATTCGGAAATAATGATACTAATATACTTACTTTTACACCATGATGCTAAAGTTTCGAAAATTAAAAATAATTGTCTAATGAAACTTTTTATCAATAAAATCTGCGAAGTTTAGTAATAGAAACGTCTGAAACTATGCTAATTGCGATTACTTGTCTATTACAATCAAAACAACTCAACGTTTACTAATATTACGTAATTACAATACTAACATTGACTGCTTATTGTCATTTCATGTACAGCTTCTCGCTATTATTCTCGTAATCACATAATTTATCTATTTGCGTTACATTTCTTTCAAATTTCAATCAATTCTTACAATTGAATAAAAAGAGCATGCATTTTTATTTTATCTTTATCCTTCTCCGGTTCAGTTTTGCGACACGGACCAAATTTAAGTTTCAAAACCAGGTGAGGTATCTATTTTACAACAAATATATTCTGCTTAATAATTATACAGGGCGATACCTCGATTTTCGTCGTTATTATTATTCGCAGCGAAGAATGTTTATACAAGGTTTAATACGTGGTGTATTTATCTAAAGATAATGAAAATTATATTACACATGGAAGCTTCCAAAACGTTTCTAATTTTGTTATCTGCAGTTCAAATGTTTTCTAAATGGGCGTTTTTCATGACCACGCTTATGAATAACACTTTAATTAATTAACTAATCCTTAGCACTCAAATAGTGACTCTGAGGCGCCACCTAAAAATTGCTGTACCATTATTCAAAATATTGTTTAGATTATAAATATGTTGGTGTCTAATCAATTACTAAATATTTAGGTAATGTATGAGGTATTACTCTAATTTCATCCATAAAATTTGAAAATTCATTCGGGAATGGAAATATTCCAGGTCGGAAGAAATGTTTAATTTTCGAGTGCAAAGAGCTTTATTTTTATAATAAATTATAATAAACTATAGAACTTGTTGTACGTTCTTTTCCATAACAAGACATACCGCAAATAGTGAAGACTTGGTTTACAATCTAAAAAATTGGTCAGAGTAATGCACGCAACCGGAGAAGACTGTTTCACATTTCTATCTGAAGCTCTAACGCTTTCTTCTATATTTTTGCAGATGATGAAGGAATAGCGGAATCGGGCATGTGATGTTCAAGTCTCTCGTTGTATTCGGGGATCAACGAGGACGAGGACCTTTAAGAGGTGCCTCGACGAGAACATGACGAAAGACAGCGAAAATAGTATTACAGTGATATTATGAGTGATACCTTGGGCGATGTAGAATCATCCGTGAAAGTGTTCGATTTTGAAAAGACAAAATGTTGTTGTTAAAACCAACCATGCATTCAAGTGATACAGTTTTAATTTCGCGAAGCTCTAAGCGAGAGTGACGAGTAGCCTAAGCGACAAACGAAGAGACGAGAAGTGACTGAATACTCGTGTAATGTCTCGTATGAATCATCGGGAACAGTGTTCAACGGATGATACAGTTCTTGACAATAATTATTTATTTCTCCCGAATTTCTTCGCCATGAAAATATGTCACGCGAATCCGAGGAAACGATCACCGTTTATTCGAAAAAGCCTTTTAGTTTCCAATTTCTTGGGAAAAGTCACAGTTAGTGAAAGAGAGAAAGAGAGCGAGAGTGATAGTGTAAGAGAGAGAGAGAGAGAGAGAGAGTAGTAAAAAGGCTATTCCTATCTTTTCTACGATAGATAGATTCAATTCACTAATCGAATCGTACTCGAGATGTGTTTAGGACAAATTTTCCGAGAACGTGAGGTACAATTCTTGATAAAAATCGAACAAACGCAAAGAACAATGATCAAGTTTTCGTAAAGAGAGGAGATCACGATCAAAACAAAGAACTGTTTACCTTGACGGACATCAACGATGATTTTTCTTTTTTTTTTTACGGTTGTTTACATATCGAAAAGACGCAGACGACGTTTTCGAACGAAGTCGACAAGTACGAACAGGAGGATGTGCGTCTGGACTGGTTCGTCATTATTTTGTAAATACGAATCGACCACTGTCGACCATTTTGAGCGAATTAAACGGCTCCGAATGCGTTGAACGAGTCCAGAACACTTCGATTTCAATGTTTCCACCTTTGAATCTCGCGTTTAGGCGTCCGTCGTGATATAGATAACTCAAAGTTGCATATCTTAAGGAATGTAACAGTGGGTTGCCACGTTTCGAAAGAGAGAATTCGGTATGCGACGAATTGACGCAACGATAACTATGAAATTAACGGTTTTCGTGGAAGAGAAATGGAAGAAAGAAATCGTGTCATGAATCATTTAAACGAATAATAAGCTTAGTACCCTATTAAAATTGCAAATTGTTTAAAATGAGTTTCGATAATGTGGTAGATTTCTTCATTGTGTTGACCAAAATATCGCATTAGGGCTTGGCTAGCAGAAACTTCCTTTAATCACTCTGATTGCTTATTTTGGCTATAAGTGTATTATATTTTCATAGACATGACTGCTTAATGTCGCAACAAAAATAGTGCTTATCAGAAATGCAGAGAAAACACATTGCAAGAAAAATGTATTGTATAAAAGTTCTCCTAGTTATATATATATAATTATTTAGAATGATACTATCTCCTTCTCTGTATCATTTCACATTTGCATTTTCAAGCATTTGGATTAATTGATCTTTTATCACATTGGATTCACATTACTTTTAATCTTAACTAAATCTGCAATATGGGGATTTTATAGTTTCCTTGTTATTGCGACAAAACGTAAATGAAAATAAATAGTTAAGTGAGGAAAAATAATGATATATTTATGTAATATAGTAGTTAAATGATTACTTCACCTCATTCAAATGTATTTGTTTTATGAAAAGCATTTACGAATGATGAACAAAAAAGCGTAAAAGAAAATATACGTCACATCATTTCCCCATTCATGTGTATCATAAACAGACTGCAGATCTTATGCATTTATGGTAAAAATGGGTTAGGTGCAATCTAAAGCAGGAAATAGATTAATGGAATTGAATGTATTAGATTAAATATTGATGTTAGATTAAAAGCGTCACTGTATAAGTCATAGCTTATCAAGATCATTAAAGGAAGAAACTAATGTCTGTTTGTATCTTGCTCATTGTGAACGATGCAAATAACATTTATTTTGCACGAAAATCTGCAGTCTAATCATAAATGTCCTCATCAAGTGTTTAATTCTTTTTTATTTTCAATTCACGAATACACTTGCTTGTAAAATTAAAAATTTCCCAGTATTCGCCATACGTATGGTTTAGTTTTCTTTCGAAGTGCTGTTAATGTATATGAAAGTGTATATCATTACTAGTTATCGTTGCGAATCAAATCGTCCTCGCGTGTGGCAACCATCCGTCCAAGGGCTGTAGTAGACACTTCATTTACTAAAACGTAACCTAGAATGAGGAAAAAAGAGATGGTAGAAAAGACGAATTAAGGCTTTCGTCGAACCCTCTCTTTTCACGATAGGAGAATCATGACAGTGGGAACAAGAAACTCGCATCTTCGTAGAAGCCATATCACTTTTTCACGAGAATCATTCGACGATCCATATTATACGTATTTACTTATCTACATTCTGATCGAAATGACGATTGCTAAGCTGTTTGGGGCATTGATTCGTATGGATCGTTCACTTGTCATGGTCGTCGACGGCACTCAGCATCCAACAGTTGTTTATGTTTATATCATAGCTAGCAAATTACCCATGTAAGCAAAATGCTAGCCACCAAAAAGCTCGAGGCCGGCCTGGCTAACTGGGTAAAAAAATCTCACGTTTCATTCTATTTAATCTTCTGCTTCAGCGACTACAAATGCCTCACGTTGGAAAAACTGATTTTTGTCCAGCAGCTAATCAACAGTTGGGATTGGATTGATCTCTGATATTTTCACTGAAACAAATTTTATTGTTAGACTGCGGATTTTATGCATTTACGATAAAAATGACCACGCACAATTTCAAACGGTGGACATATTAGAAAGATTTAAGGCTTTCAGGAATCGTCCTTTTCATGGAACTACATTTTTATTCTTTCCTTTGCGAGAGGAACCTTAAGATTTTGCTACAAATGGTATTTTAATCAAGAATTTGTACAGTGTATATTTAATTGTGTTATTATATATTTTTGAAAATTCTATGCTAACAAGATTATATGGCTTTTTTTACACAGAATTGTAGATTTGTGTAGCATTCATCGTTTTCTTTGGTGATATAATATTTTTAATAGATTTGTTTATGTGAACAGGACATACGTGTTTAAGAAAAGTAGTCGTTGAGTAGATGATTAACTTGAATCCCGTGTAACTTCGAATGCTGAAAAACATCTGAAAACCTGAGTACAATCAAATTCTTTCGATTCAATTGTTGTTAATGATTCTTCATTTAAAAATGTCTCTTATTTCAAAACGAAGCTGATTGTCTAGTGATATGTCTTTATGAGATTTCGATTAACGAATCCGTCAGAATATTTTTACGAAAATGAGACAAACACCGACGTTATTATTAGACAGCGGATTTTATGGATTTATGACAAAAAAAAAACGAGTGAGCGTAACTTAAAACAGTAATAACACTAGAAGAATTTAAACATAATCTTATATTATTTCCAATTTATTTGTTATTTTTCGCTGTCCAAGTATTGTGACAATTTTTCCGAATAGAACTGAAAGTTGTGAAAACACCATGATTGACCTCGTTCTCGTAAAAATCATCTAGCGTGCTCGTCGATACGAATTTTATGGAAAATGTACTGCAGAGAATTTGTCTATCGCAAATAATAATAATAATTGACCGATGGATTTATGAAAACCACCGACAAACGATGCAATCGAACGTGCCAGAGAATCCGATCGTCACTTCCGGTACTTAGTGTCAGGTTCTCTCGATACAAGGACGCGTACTTAATTTTGTAATTGCGAAGAGAAGTAAAATTTCAAAGTGTTTAGGAACGACCAGGGAAACCGATCAATCTCAGCAGGGTCAAACGAATTCTCTCCATCGGGTTTTCCTGAAAGGAAATAACAGAGAAGCCCCTGTACCGAGGCATTCAAAAAATTCAACCATACACTGTATTTTTGGAAGAATGTTTGTATATCGCTTAAATACATGTAACGAGTCTGCAAATTTTTCAATGTTCCGCATGTATCGCGACAACTCTATCTCGTATTTCTATTAGAGACAAACACGTCTAGCTGATGCAATGTCTTTATCGATCGGCTTGTGTTCGATGCTACTCCATAATTGGTCCGCCTAAATCATTCAATTCGGATAAGATTATCACCATACGTATAACAACCTTTCCTACAATTTTCTATATGAATAATTGTCTGATTGTACTGTAACAATAATGGAAAGTTTTATTGTTTAAATTAAGAGAGAGACATTCGTTCCTTCTGACGATATATTCAAAAGACTTAAGTACTTTTCTTTATATTATGTGGTTACATATCTTTGAACGATTGAAACATCAGGTACAATTAAACAATATGCGCATTGTTATTTAGATAGTTTGGAATTACGTATATTTGAACGATTGAAACATGAGGAAAATTAAACGATTCTTTCGTATATGAATTTATAAGTAGTATTCGCTGACAATTTTAGCGAAATATATGGAAATGGAAGGACATGGCAAACATACTTTCTCAAGGCCATTTTACTTGATCTTACTGATCTTACATTCAACTTGAAAAAATGAACTAGTACTTGTTCAAACAAATTTAAAAAAAAATAACTTTTTACGAAAAGGCAGCTATATTTGAACCAATATGCAATTAACGATATAAATGTTCAATTCGGTTTGTCAAGTACCTGCTTAGCAGATCCTACTCGATAATAGTCTTAAGAATATTACTGTAAAATTAGTGTATCCAAATTAGTCCCGTGGTGATTTTGAAACCTTCATATCGAGAAGAAATGATTTTTAATACCGATTTTCAATCCCAAATACGAATAATTTCGATTGTTATATATAGACAGCGAATCTTCATGGAAAATAAAAATTGCAGGAAATAGAAGATAAATTGAATGTTATTTCTTCCCTTAATGATTTTAATAGAGGAGAAATCATATATATCGACATCTTCAATTTTTAATATTTTCCAACAACTTTGAATTTCATCTACTCAAATTTCTATAAATGCATAAAGATCCGCAGTCTAAATATATTATTTTATGATGTTGTCGAGAGGTCTATTCAATTGTGCGTTTGCGAATTTGCAACGAGAACTTTAGAAAAGTATTCGAAAATTTCGTACTAACAAAATCGAATAAATAACTTTCGAATTGTCGAGTTTCTTTCTTGACATTATCAAAGGTATGTAACCCGTTAATTGCGCTGATTTACTCAGGTATACGTATACATACGCACATCATCTGATTTTTGTCTCATATAATCAGAATTGAAAGTTCTTCTTTAAGAATCTGAAACTTTATCTAATGTCTAAGATTTTTTTATTGGTTTAAGAATGTTAATAAAAATATTTTTGATACGATTAGTTGTACTTTTTATACTTTCCATTAATAAATGTATGGCTGAGATGAAAACGAAGAAATTCTCGGTTACCTTGTATACACGTATACTTACAACGACAGAATTATTCGGCTTGTGATTGCTACGCGGTACTAGAAACGATTTCTATTCGAAATAGTGGCGGACCGTTATGTATTAAAGATAAAAAGAGATATAAGAAGTCGTATGTGTCTGATATTATTAACAATAAATATTTTTATAACGCTTCGCGGTAATTCGGATAGATGACATCTGCTCGCTAGGGGAATTGCCAATCGACTGCCAAACGCGATAGAGTATTATAGAGCGATAAGCTTCGTGTAACGATATTCAAGAATTTTCTTCTTGTAACCATTTTAACGTTATTGACAAATATGATAGAAGTCTTTGTAGATGTAGTTGATAATCTTAAGAATATATATACAGAAGTGGTATCGAACACCAACTATCGATAAACAAATTGACTAGACAACTGCAGTTTCCAATCCATCGAATTCCTTTTCTATATACTATGCTATACATATACTATACGCATGTAATCTTCAATGTATTATTGATGTGTTTCGCGTAACGAATAATTAACAATGACACGAAGATATTGTTTGGCTATTCTCAAGACAGTAGTGAACTTATCGATACATATTCCAAGCTCCATCGATACATATCAATTCTAATAATTCAAACAGTTATAAAAAAAAAGTAATACAATTTATAAACGGTAAACAAACACGAGTTTTATTTTACGATTGATGGAATTGTGTTCACTGGAATAAATTAACTAAAACCTGCAGCACCATCATTCAAAATATTGTTTACATTATCAAATATGTTGGTATCTATAATCAATTACTAGACATTTAAACAATTTCATATTCGTGCGAAAAGAAACAAATTAATATATAATGGAATTATTCTAATTCGGAAGAAATGTTTCATTTTTTTATTTAAATTGCTTCCATTACTCACTTGTCTTAAGTAAACCTTCTGATTAATTTCAGAGAAGCTAGAATTATTTTGATTCATTGAAATTTGAATCAGAAAAACAGTTTTAAAGGAATTAAATTTTCGTAGACACGTGAAGTTATAAATTGCTATAGATTAGGAGTGATTCATTTTTCAATTATTCTACTAACTAATGAGTGATATGTTAGATACATATAACATATAATAATTATTATTATCAAAGCAGGAAACTAGATGTGTTCAGAAGAATAATTTATTAACATAATATGAAACGATAAATCACACGTGTTCTCATATTTCTCAAACAATCTCTAATGCGTTATTTCAGTTTCTCTAATTAGTAATAACTATGTATCTATTATTTCCATTATACTTCATTCCCATTGCTATTGACACGCTCTCGCTCTCTTTCTATTTCATTCTTCCACTCTCCTATCGATATCGTACGATAAAACGAACAACCCCTTACAATAAAATCGAAGCATTTAATAAAAACAGGATCAGAACAGGAGTTTGTTCATCATTGCTGCTCTACTATTTATTCAACAAGTTGTAAAAAATTTCAGCAAGAAAAACTTTTATTCTTTCGAATATTAAGTGAAAATTATAATAAAGCAAGAAATGTATATACCTATGAGTTGCAGTTGTGGATTAACGTCTGTTCGTTTGTCTATTTTGTTTATATAATATTCTTTATTTTATACACTTTTCTCATGAAATCAGTAAAGAGCGATTAAATAAAAAATGCTTACGCAACGTTTCTCAACCAATCAATCTGATCACTCATTCATGTGGAATGTCTTGCTGTTATTCATCATTAAATTACTGTTGACGAAATTTTCGAATTGATATGTATCGGAGTATCAGCATTTACCAGTATGTCATTCAATTGTTGCCACTGCTGCAAATGATCGCATCATTACGCGATAAGTCAAACTCGCCCAAGAAAAATAAACATTTTCTTTCTCTCCTTCCTCAGAAAGTACAGAAAGCGGAGAAAGAGCATCGAGTATTAAATAATTCGGGATCAAAAATCGTCTGCTATGTAGGACTAATTTTGAAGGATTATTCGCCGAAATACTTTTCGAATATTTTCGAATTCTTCGCGAACAGGTTCTATCAAGTAATTTTCGAGGTGATCAAACTCCTTGCGGCCATTTGAGTGTATTCATTCTATCAGGACGAGAAAGGCGTGCAAACATTTTGCATGTTAAACGTTCGGTGTGGAAGACGTACATTATAAATACCCTAATTTCAGTGACTAATTTCAGAACACGAGTTTCTGAAAACGTACAATTTACTCGAACGGCTGTGAATAAATTACGAAGAGTCCTCTCATCATTTATCTAACAATTCTTATTGATCCTTTTTGTCTTTTTCAAGCAGCACGTAACAGGAAGTACCATCGATCAGTTAGGTTGCATTCTCATGTCTTGTCATCATTAGACAGCGGATATTTATGCGATATAAAAATTTTCTACCTGGAATTCAACAAACTTAAGTGCAATGAAAGTTTATCTTCTTTCTTAACATGTTTAATAGGTTAAAAATAATATAATAGTATTTTGAAATTCTTCCAATATTTTTACTCTCTTAAATTGCGCCTATCCATTTTTTTGTCATAAATGCATAAAATCCGCTGTCCTGTCATTATGCTAGAACGCATTATTCGCAAAGCCTTTTAGAAACAGATTGGTTCATGTACAGGGTGTCACGAAATCGTAATATCTATTTAAATAGTATAAAATTTCAGACAATTTCTTTTATGCCTATGTATGTAAGTATATACTATGTATAAAGGTTCACAAAATACCAATGTATCACTTAACAATTATAGGAAATGCAAATGACAGTTCTAGAAACATCTTACAAATCTAATCAATTTGTTTCGATGTTGTTGCAATTTTGTTTTGATGTTGTTCACTTGAAACATACCAGTTATGTATCTGTTACTTGCGCGGAGATGCTCTCCGACAATCAGAATCGATCACGGAAAACCACAAATCACTGTGAAAAATCACTGTTATTGAGAACTAGCGTGATCGAATCACGAGTGATCGTAAAAGTAGAAGTTCACGCTATTCTTACACGTGACGCTCCTGATCTGGCGACTCTGGACACGAGGCGTTGTGGTTTTGTTATTATAATAATACGTTACTCTGTGATAGATCACCGTCCTCGGACGGTGATACGAAAATCAATGAAACGCGACGTTTACGAGGTCCTTGGTATGTGTGAACGATCAATTAATTTCCATCGCTGAACGGTTCGTGCCAATTGTTTTTAGTCGATTCATTCAATACAAATAAGCAATGCCAGGATAAGAATATTGTTGTATCGATATCTCACAATGTTGTACATATTGTATTACGACACGTAGAATAGAAAGATTTGTACGTTTATATTTTTTAAACGCGGTGCGCCCAAGTCATTGTCATTCTATCGCGCGGAGTATGCTCGATGGTAACGACTGCGACTGACGTAAATGTTAGCAACGTACAGGCAATGATTTCGTATCAAAATCGACCAGCCATCGGTTTTCAACGATTTTGACAACAAATTTTTCAGTCTTTACGGAGCAGATTTTTTTAAATTTTGTATATACTTACGCGTATGTTTGACCACGTTTCTAAAGAATACAATGTAATTTTTGTACAATTATCTTTACTGTTATAGAAATTGTTATAATTATATTTCCACAGTATGTGTCATTTCTAATAGCGGCTACGATTTAGGTTGTTACGTATATTTGAAAAAAAGTCATGACGGTGAAGAAAATTTGTTAAATTAATCCTTAGTATTCGAATGGGGACTTTGATAGAGAGAGAGAGAGAGAGAGAGAGGCGCCACTAAAAATTGCAGTACCATTAGTCAAGATTTTGTTTACATTGTTAAATGTGTCGGTATTTAATCAATTACCAAACATTAGAATGGTATATGGAATAGCAATATTATATTTCTATTACCTATGATTTTTGAAATTTTATGAATACGAAATTGGTACAATACCTCATACAATATTTAAATGTTTAATAATTGACTAGATAAGATTAGATAAATTTTAGTTTTAGTGGCGCTCCAGAGTTACCACTCGAGTGCTAAAGGTTAAGATTTTAATCGACTAAACGAGCTGGGATGTCGGTACCGTTTGAGCATGCTCCGTAGTAAATCCGCGAAAAGCAGTAATGTTGAGATTTGCAATGCGCAAGGAGATCACGTAGAACACGTAAATGAATCTACATTTTCGTTTGTAAATATACACTTTTTATACCAGTTGCGAGGACGGCCGAACGCATGATGGTTTTGCGAATTCAAAATCTGTATAATCGTTCGCTGTAATTCGGGAAACCATCCGCTCTATACAGTAAATCTCAATATTTTTCCAACGGCCTGTGTTCGGCACATAGCCATATCGTGTAGACATTTTTTTACGATTTCGCCTACCGCGCTGACCAGCAGAGAGTACAATCTTTAGAGAAAACTTCTGTATTTTTCATTATTTTTTTATAAGACTTTCAAAACCTTATTTCTGGCATTTTTCTGATTAAAATGACACCAAACACGATATAGCGTCTCTTTCTTTCCCATAACACTGTTCTTTATTGCGTTCGAAAATTTCAACGTCGATTAAACCACTAAATACGGTTGAAATTATATCATATTTAGTGTCATTTTAATCAGAAAAATTCCAGAAATAAGTTCATGAAAGTCCCATTAAAAATTAATAAAAAATAAAGAAGTTTTTTAATTGGATTAGTAGTGGTTTACACCGATATGCCCGAGCCGAGATGGATCATCGTCGACCTGCGACGTTGGTCGGCAGTGAAGTGGGTAGGTACTGGATAAATTCTGGGTAAAAGATCGCAGGAAAAATATTGAGAATTTACTGTACTTGTCTTAACAATATATTATGAAGTATACTGATGGACTGGTATATGTTATACTGATGTATATTGGGGGACCGGTACACTGGCAGTGGGAATCATGAAGCGACAACGAGGAAGAAATTGCCCGGGCATGATGTATGGTAACAACCATGATATAGCGAGGTCCTGAAGCGATGTTTAATGCACAACGTCGCGCAGCCCTAGCCGAGGTTTCCAGCCCCTATTCCCTTGTATTTTGTTAACTTGCTGATATCAACATTCTACGTGCTTGTTTTTACGCTTCGTCGATTTTATGATCATGTTATATCGTGGCTGGTACTATATCCGAAGAATTGTACAGCGTGTAAAGTACGGAGAGACACCGGTTGTCTCTCGAAAGAAACAAAAACAAAAAAAACCAAGAAAATTAAATATACATGCATAATAAAAACGGTTCTTCCAAGAAAATAGCATTGATTTCTCCCCATGTATTCTATGATCAGTTTTCCACTTTCTAATTTTTGAGAATTCGTGTGAATTATTATAGTATACACTATACGCAACACCTATGGATGCTGCAGGAATGCAGGTTTATGTGATAAACTTGGTGATTATGGGGTTATGACACATTAATATTTTGAAAAAATCGAAAATTTCTTTTTATAGAAAACTTACATTCGTAAACATTAAACGCGTTTTTCTCAGAATTACGTTTTTCAAAACGGTGTACATGATATACCTCAAATTCTACCTTAGCAATTATATTAAATTTTTACAGTTATTTCATTGCAATATCTATTAGGCATTAAAGAGCGATTTTTATTTTCATTTTCCCATTGTTTTGTTAAATATAAATAAAAATATAGCAAATTTTCTATCGAAATTCAGCCATTACGTTTAAAATATCTGCCATTCTGATAATTTTCAGAAAAATTGAAATGTGGGATAGTCGGTGCCTAGAGAAAATATCACAGTTTCTGACATTTTTGGGATTTTTGATATAGTTAATTCGATTTTTAAGAATCCTGTACGCCAATTAACCATCTGGAAGAAAATATATTCCGAATAAAGACGACGAAAGGCATAAGGACAAATTATTTTTTAAATATTACAAGCATTTTTTTTAAGTTAATAGTATAGTAAACTGAAATACAAAATCTAATATTAATCGATCATTCACTTTCTTCAGTAATGTTGTTTAAAAATCTTATATTTTCCCCACTTGTTACTGTGTTCTAACCCCTTCGATTCAGCGATGCAGGCCAGGCGATTTATGGGAGCTGTATTTATCTGGCAATTTCAAAGAATAAACAGGTACAGTGCGAACTTTATCATACTAACAATTTAAATACTTTCGGCTTGACGCGTGCAGTTATGCAACGCTATACATGCAACTGGTTATAATATTTAATGCAGTGACGCAAGCAATTAAATTAGAAACCAATACAACCATTTTTTGGACGAGCATTATTGTTCTATTACGCTCAAGCAGAACTATCGATTCTGAAAACATTTCTTGCAATTCGTTTTCCGTTCCAATTGACATCCAATATTATTTGAATTTTAACATTTATATTAAAAATAATCGTACAGGAATTGATATATGAATGATGCATTAAAATTATTCAATAAATTTCTTTATTCGAACACGTATTATTATAAAAATTGTGAAACATCCAAATAAATTCAGTCTTGTAACATTTATAAAACAATAGATACATTTTGTACTCGGTCACGGTTAACGTTAAGACAATCCGGAGGGCCAAGGATTTTTATATTTTTTCGAAATTATAGAAACTGACACGCACATTTTAAAATATGGTAAACAATTGAACGTACAGGGTTAAGGTATAAGGATTAAATTAAGCTAAATTTGCTAAACAACTATTTTATCACAATCAGTTTTTAAAACATAACGATTTTGCACTACGAATTATTTTTCAATTTTGTTGCCAACAACTCCTTGCTGTTTTAAGTGTTTCATTTGACTTGAAACGACAGTTCCTTGACTGCAAATAAGTTATTTGACACAATTTTGTTTAGTAATTATATTCAATAAGGCTCTGAAGCTTTGTTGTAATATACTGAAAGAAACAAATACATAATAAAAAAAACTGTTTTATTTACATTTTTCTTTGAGAAAGGTGTGCAAAGGGTTAAACATATATCGCGTAGTAATTTATGTTTTCATGAAAACAGGTGCACTGTTACGTAGTACAGTTACCAGATAATCATGGTCTCTTTTTAAATAAGTTTAACGAGGGATCTTCTGAAATGGATAAAAAATTTTCTTTCTGTCTAGTGAAAAATTGACGGACACATTTTATGCAATAACCTTTTAGTAACTAAACCAGGGTACGATGTCAATGATTCTGTTTCGAAATATAGTTGCATCGAGAGTGATACGTACTTCAAGTTTTTGTAGCATGTAGGCTATAAATAAACAAAAGTCATAACGTATGTGATATTTGTTTTCATTGCAAAAGTCTCGGTTCCGAGCGATCGAATATTTTCAATTATAAAAACGAACAGGATTGTGCTGTAAGGAAATAAACACATCTCAAAACATTCATTAGTTTATCAACAAATATGTATTATTTTAATCTCTAATCAGAAATTCACATGCAATTTATTGTAACAAAAACGTCACATGTTGAACAGTGATTTGTTTCCATAGATGAAGAAGCTGTCTTGTTTTATAGAAAAACATGATAAACTATTTCAAAATAATTGTATACTTCTACCGAATTCAATTTGGAATTCAGCAGTTCGAAAATTAATTTCAATTCGTATTTGATTCCCCATTGAATCGATTGGTTAAAACTTGAAGCTAAATGAAACAGATTTTCTAATTCATGAAATATAGAGGGTGTTAATTCAATTATGAATTAAATGAATTATTTATGCCACTATTGAAAGTAAGGAAAAGTGACGAAACATTACACACATAGTTTTAAGGTGTGCACCCGATGAATCATTTCGTCTTCAAGGTCACTTCAAGGTTATGGTGTACAGGTCGTTGAACTCGTCTTGACGTCAACTACCGAGTCGCGTTTTAAAAGATACACGTTAACACGGCGAAAATGCTTGACATTGAAAGAAACAAATAAAATGACCTTCACAGGATTTTTTTATCACCATCATTTGCAAGCCTTACATCCATGCACATTCTATTTAATCATTTTTTTCTTACTTTACACAATAAATTAACACTAAAAATTTTGAAAATGGGTATGTTTTAGCACTTCGAATAAATGAGTGACTATTTAAACGTTTCTCGAGACGTACCGAATGTGAAAAAAAAATATTTTCAACGTGAAAAATGTAAATGTAGTTTTAGATTCAAGGAAGAACAAATATGGCGAAGGGTAGCATTTCGACGAGAAACGATAAAAATAGATATTTTTGATTATCAGGATGGAATACAAGACGAGAAGCTGGTGACCCTAAACTTTGGGATGGTGGTGTACGTGACCCGTAACATTGGCTAATGAATTGACATGTGTGCTAAGTATCTTATTGCCCTCTGTGGTTACAATTGATTACAACAGTTGCTTGCCAAAAAATCCCTCCTCCGTGGTCGCTCGCGGAGAGAGGGGGCACTATTTTACTTGAGGGGAAGACCGGAGGGTAGCCAAGGAAAATCTTATAAGCTAAAATAAAAGCGAAACAAGGCAAGGTTCGGCTGAGTATTTTTTTTGCAGTCTGAGGTAGTGGCTTGACGTGTGGCCATCGTATTACAGGTACCATGTTTGACTACGTCCAGATGGTTAACGGGCGATTTAATCCGAAAGATGTCGTCAAGTGTAACTCTGAATAACAATTAGTGTGTATTAACAGTGACAGTGAGAACACGTTCTTGGTGATTGTTTCAAAGTGAAATTCGACATTTTCGTTACTAAACATCATCGCATACAGTTCATAATATTTTTTGTTTGTTATTTCAATTATAAGTAACACTTCAACTATTTTTATGATTAATCCATTAAAAGTTACGTAAAAAGAAAGCAAGGCAGGGTCAGGATGTGCTGGTTTTAATCGTTATTAGTGGACTGCGGAAGTTCATGGAATTCTCTCAATTTTTCGAGACAAATCTTGAGAAAGTGGTAACAAATAAAATTCTATTTTCATTGGTAATAACTAGAGAATATTATTTTCAGTGGTAGTAGCTTTTGTACGTCTGAAATATATAAAAATTTTACTAGATTCTGTCGAAGAATACATTCTGGCATTTCTTGAAAACTTTCAGAAACCATAAATGCACAAAGACTAGCAGTCCAGTAATAACATTTGTAGGTCCAAAATAAATAAAAATCGTACTAAATTCTGTCGAAAATAATAATCCAGTAGTTTTTGAAAATTTTTATAAGCTAGAAGTGCATAAAGTTCTGTGTGCAGTCTAGTTATTAGCAATACTGCAGTAAGACGGTTCTATAACTTTTTATTTTATCGATTTGTTAACCGGATCAAAAATGTTTAGGATCGAGGTAAAAATCTGAAAATTTTTATATAGGCTAATATGACAGTGATTAAGCCTGGAAAAATAATATTTTTCATGAGAGATGCCCCACCTGGCTTGTGGGTCAATGTCGAATATATCCGACGCCCATAAACCATATTTTTTTATTCGACACTCTCCATATTGTACTACATAATAGTTTTAACTAAAATTAGAATAGAGCAATACTTTTATAAAAAGATTTGTGTATAAAACATTTATTTAGATTCGTATAAATACTCACCATTTTTTGAAAACCAACCCGATCACTGTGTATATCTTGTTTCTCCTTCTAAGATTTGATGTTTTCGCAAACTTGATGGTTTCTCAAAATTCAAATTTACCGGCCTTCAAAAAATGCATAATGTCGAATATATTTAACAAAAACACGGAGAGGGATGCAACTATGATTCAGAAGTTGTATGAACGCGGGGATAGGTTGGATTTGCTGCGATCACTTTGGACGCCATTACGGATTCATTTCTGAAATGGTTCTACGCCTGTAGAACGAATTCGATCAAGCTACAAATACTAATTGATGTCACAATCAAACAGTTTGTTGTGTCTTAAGGTGACCCGTTTCTCTTTGTTAAATATATCTCATTAGCTAAATATATCGACTGAGAGTAATAGCTATGAGTTCCGCGTGAAACAAACGTTTTTCAACATCGATGTTCCTTGCAATTAGGAACATTGGATAAATAGATTCGAAACATTTCAGTAGCATTAGAAACTATTTTTCTACCACGAGTAACTGTATAAATTCAGTTTTTCCGCGTAAGAATTACTTAACAATATGACTAAGTATAAATCGATAGATTGCTGTACGGAAGTGTTGTATTTTTAGTTTAAAGTACATCGTAACCCGAATGTCAGCTTGACTTTAAATTACAATAACAAATTGCAAATATAAAGTATATATTCAATAATCGAACTTACACGTTAAAATTTAAATTTATACTTGTAAATAAATTTATAATGATTTAATGTAATTCTAAAATACAGATTACATGTTGCAAACTATTTTCAATAGATTTTAAATTTTAGTCCTGTTTAGTCTAGCTGCATTTCTATTAACTGGAGGAACGTGTAAAGTCAAATGAAAATTTTAATAGTTTAACATTCAAGAGAATTGATAAGCTGAATAATTGAGTCTTCGAATACGAATTATGAAAATAAAGTACGAGCATAATATATAATATTTTAATTATGAACTTTTATGCGACACAGATCAGTATTAGTATGCCTTACAATCAGGATTTCAGGCCCGACGTTGGAATTGAAACACGTAATCGGTTAATTCTTAAACGACTAAAAGCGCGACCCCGATTCTTTAAAGAAAGCAGTGATGAAAATACCAGACGTCTTTTATTCCGTGAACTTAACATGTGTCCTCGTTAATAACTTCTTCTCTATGGCTACATTTATTTTAATTGCTAAATATTGATTACAAGTGAATAAAATTTTATTTCATTTGAAAAGAAGGGCGAAACATTCATATTTGTTAGACTTTTCTTAAAATCTTTATCACGAGTGTAACTCATTAAAATACGACAAGGGGTTAACAGAGTCGCGGAAAACATATTCACAAAGGAAAAAAGTTACTTCAAACGACCTCAGGCATCACCTCTTCAAGGAAGAAATTTTCGGGACACCGTGTATAACACTATTCAATGTACAAATTAAGAAAAATTAAATCCAACATTGGAGCTGACTATGTAGTTGTTCTAATGTTCAATTCAAACGAAACGTCGAAAAAAATTATTTTGTTAATTTGAAAATAGCGTGTAAAATAATAATTGATCGCACCAGTGCGCCGAAAGCATAAAAATATTGTTAGTAACAATCTATGATCGACATAATGAAACATTTTTCAATTCAAACAGTTACGTTTCCCTGTTTAGTTGGGATAATCGAGGTTATATTTATTATTATACAATTATTTTTATTATTTATTTTACATTTTTTTTATTTACTTATTTAATTAATTCCATACAATACATTTTACATTTATTATACAATAAAACAAAATTAATATTATTATACTATTAAATACAATTATTATACAAATTAATATACAAATAAATATATTAAGTTCGAGAAAAAAATAAGAACCATATTTGATTTGACAGTGTTTTTTCTGCAGCAGAGTGGATATTTATGATGACAAGACTAGAAAGATTTATAAGAATTGACAAATATTGTCATTCGAAGAGCAAATATATTTCTATTTAATTTCTGTTAATGATATTTGTCTGAGAAACATCTTTACTTTGTATAAAATCTAATGTATAATTGTCTAATGGTAATTTGACGTACGATACATGTGCATTTCAGGCCCTTTTACCTTTGGATTCGTAAAGCAAGATGTGGGCAGACGAAGATGAAGCAGCGCCATGGGATATGGACGAAACCCCAGCAGAAGGGGGGGCTGAAGGTGGAGCAGGTGGCGAGGGTGGAGGAGAAGGTGGCGATGCCGCTGCCCCTGCAGAAAAGCCGAAAATTAAATTACTAAAACTTGAACCACCACATTACAATCATCATTGGGTTCGTCCTCTCTTTCTGAATTACAATTACCTTTATCTGTACCGGTAAGTTTTCGAAACTCAATTTAAATATTAATCTGTAAGTCAGAAAGTTTGAAGAAACCATTTGCAGTGGATCTTTATGCAAAATTAAAAATGTTTTATCGTGGGAAGCAGAAACACAATAAATAATGATTTCATCCCTTAACGATTTTGTTACATTAAAAGCAACATTACAACATTCTTGAGTTTTTAAATCTTTTATCGTTTTATATTTCAACCAACCAATTTCTTAATACAGACAGCATACAGATCCGCAGTCTATCAATAACATTCACTCTTATCTGATTCTCTACAACAATCGACATAAAAATGTGAATGATTTGTAAATTTTTTAATTTATTTGATGAGAGAGTATGCAATGTAATCTCGCGATCATTGGTTTTAATTGTTAAACGTTTGGTTTCAGGCAAAATTACTATAACGACGTAATCGACTATCTAAACCGAAGGCAAAAAGGGCTATTCCGTGAACCTCCGCGGGCCCAAGAATGGGCCGAACGTGCAATGAGAACCTACGACGAAAGGAATCTCGATAAGAGCTTCAAACGATCGGCAGACATGAAGGAGATCATTAATATGCGACACGAGCCCAGATATTATAGTTACCACACGAGAGCATACTATAGCTTGAAATACCAAAAGATTCTGTAAATATATTTTTGATAAGGGAACACACAAACCGATGTGAAACATCATCCGCGGCATAGATCTAGAGGTCGTTGTAGTACACTTTGACTTATAATCACTAACCATCATCACTTCGTATCTCGTTCTATTTACAAATTCGAAAATGAAAACAAACCGATAAAACAGTTTGTCGAACTATGATTACATAATAATTTTCATTTACTGATTTCTTGTCATGACAAAGCGTTAACTTTTGTAATGTAATGAACATGAATTCTGTAATTGTTTTTCTTCTGACGATGATCTGAAACGTATTTCAAAACGCATTGAATGTGTGTGGGTATTGTGTACCGCCGCTGTGTAAAAATATACTTCCATTTTTGACCATTCAGTTAGGCTTATTTTGTTAATTCCACCCCCCTCTGAATTAAGGGCCGATTCGGAATCAGCGGAAAAACTCTACAAAATCCACTCAACAGTTATATCAATGGAAAGATTTTTGTTATTCGACAGTGTTATCAGCGTTTTACAATCAATATGTGATAGGTGGTGCTCGAACGACAATATTTCATTTGTCTACTTGACTGTAGGAATTGGATGACGACACTATCGAGAAGATGTTCACTTCCTACTTATGTTTGTACTTTGTACTCGATGTTTCACACGATAAGCATCGTATCATGCTGATTGGAAATGAAACACGTGGACGATCTTTTACAATCTCGAATCGTCGATCAGATTTCGGTATACCTTTCCATTGATGATTCAGCCGAACGTTTAGAGATTTAAATTCGCGATCGTTTTGTCTGACTATTCCTACTACAAGGCATCCGAAGAACAAATATGGAGGAGGTTTTTATCACCATCATTTGCAAACCTTACATCCATGCACATCCGATTTAATCATTTTTTTTCTTACTCTACACAATACAATGACACTAAAATTTTTTAAAATGGGCATGTTTAGCATTTCGAATAAATGATTGACTATTTAAACGTTTCTCGAGACGTACCGGATTAAAAAAAAATATTTTCAACGTGAAAAATGTAACTGTATTTGTAGATTCATGGAAGAACAAATATGGAGGAGGTTTTTATCACCATCATTTGCAAACTTTACATCCATACACATTCTATTTAATCATGAAATGAAACACGTGATCGATCTTTTAGAACCTCGATTATTCGATCAGATTTTGGTATACCTTTCCATTGATGATTCAGCCGAACGTTTAGAGATTTAAATTCGCGATCGTTTTGTCTGACTATTCCTACTACTAGGCAACCGGACTACGCAGTCTGATTCACTGGAGATCAGTCGTCTTGTGTCTTCGCTAGGCTCTACATTGAAAAACGCCGCGCGCCGCTCTTATAGTACACTCCATTGTTCAATAAAAAGTGCTTTCGTCGATTGTTGCTTCACGTAAACAGTCTTTTTCAATCGATAAAAATAATTGCGTTGAGATATGTTTGAACAGAATCGAAGTTCGAATTGATCGAAAACAAAACAACCTTTTCAGAGAACATAGTACTTGTGATTTCTGCTGCTGGTTCGTAGCAAGCCCGTTAAAAAAGAATATTTATAGATTTCGGATCCACGTGGGCCAGTCACCCACCACGCGATCCATGCAGAGCGACTAACAGTAGTGATATCTCATTGTCGGTTTGCAGTTGCGCGCGAGCTACGAGCATAGTCAGCGTAGACAGTACCAGCAGTGGTCACCGGCTGAAGAGGCATCACACGACGTCAATTCTGCTGTGAAAACTTTGAAAGAAGCAACAATTCTGCTGGGAGGACTGAAAAAAGCAACAACTCGATCGTGTATGATTCCCAGTTTGCGAATCTTCCTCAAGATGAGACTCTGTTTGCTAATTGTACTAGCCGCGTTGACATGCTGTCACCTTGGCAGCGGTCTGAGAATACTTGGCGTGTTTCCGATAAATGGACGCAGCCACTGGGTAATGGCCGAACGTCTCATGGTGACCTTGGCTGAGCGAGGTCACCAAGTGGACGTGATCACGCATTTCCCCATGAAGACACCGCCACCGAATTACACGGAAATTAGCTTAGCTGGCTCGCTTGAATCGGCGCAGAACAATGTGGACGCAAAAACTGCCGAGCAGTTCAACAAAATGAATTTCGACATGTTGGTTAACCAGATTGGCGTGAAAATGTGCAATCTTCTCACCCACGAGAACATACAGCGTATCATCAAGAATCCTCCTAATGACCCGCCGTACGACCTCGTCATTACCGAAGTAATATAACAATTACATATCTCCGTTTCGATCTACTTCGTTTAAATTGTAACGATTTGATTAATTTTCATTTGTATTAAGTGATCTAAAACTTTATGATTTATAACCTTTTAGTATCATTGGGAGAACAAACAGTATAGACACTTTCAGTCGATAGTGTAAGGTTAATGTGTAAATACCGATAAGATTAAAATACTCGGACAGTAGAACCAAAAAATTTTGCTGTTAGTGGAGAATTTCGGTAGAATTACATTGGGTCGTAGAAAAATCATTTCTTTTAAAAACTAATTTTAAAGGGTGAGGTTAAACCTTTTTAATCACAAAATACGAATAACAGAAATAATTTGAAAGAACTACATGCTTCCTTATTTTAATGGTCCGTACGGAACGATAACTTTTAGCTCTCAGGAATTTCGCACGAGAGATACTGCCAACAAAACGTGCAATTGATTACATGTCTACATACGACAGCCGCAAAACAAATAAAGGAAATGAATTTTCAAGTCTTTGCTCTCATTAAGTGAATCATGTTTATTTATCTCTGCTGTGAATAGAGTCTGCTCTCACAGAATTATGACAATGTCTGCAAGGAAGCTATTACTACTGTGTATCTTTGTGTTACTGAGATAGTAGCGTTTATGATGAATCACTTTCTAATTAAGTAATTTCCTAAATATATTAACTTTTTTGAAATACATATTGTCTTTGCTTTTCTCTTCTCATTTTACATATGTATTTAATTATACATTCTATGTAAAATGAGAATTGGTTTGTAGTACTGTGTCTGGTTCAACAGTTTGAATTAGCCGCCAAATTTCGTTGGTGTGTTTACATTGACTATCGATTTTCCGCTTGATTGCGATTCTCGAAGATCTCACGTGTGTCCTCAGTAGCTTGACTGACACCATGAAGGAAGCTTGTAATTTTGAAATCCAATCTCGTTATTAGTAATTTTTGTATAAAGCAGGTCAGTAATACAATAAAAATTGTTGATCTTTTAATCACAATTTTCATCGTATATAACTCTTTATATTTATAAATGTTTCAGACGCAGTTTTTTATTATCTTTCTTGAGAATGATAGGAATAACTATCGAAACGTCGAAAGTTTAATTAATTTGTACAATTGCTTTATTGTGTTTCAATTGATCGAACCGTGAAATGAAACCATTAAATTTTATTGGTTCCCTTAATCTTTAGTAGAGGATAAAAAAAAAGGTGTCAAAACGTGTCGGCGATTTTTTTTGCGTTGTATTGGTAAGATAGTATATTTTGATATTATGTA